>PVHT021183649.1:4951139-4973562 GCA_004024745.2 Catagonus wagneri
GGGCCACACTCACAGCATATGGAGGTTCCCAGGCTAGGGGTCAAATTGGAGCTGTAGCCACCAGCCTATACCACAGCCACAGCAACGCCAGATCCGAGCTGCGTCTGCGACCTACACCACAGCTCACGGCAATGCCAGATCCTTAATCCACTGAGCGAGGCCAAGGATCAAACCCACAACTTCATGGTTCCTAGACGGATTTGTTTCTGCTGCGCCACGACAGGAACTCCAGCAACTCCAATTTGACCCTGAGCCTGGGAACTTCCATATGCTGCAGTGCTGCCCTAGAAAGCAAAAAAAAAAGAAAAAGAAAAAAAAGAAAGAAAGCACTTTGGAGATTTGGTTGGACTAATTGGAAGTGAAAGTTATTTGCACCTAAGCTTACAGATTTCTCTTAGAATGTTACCAACATCTTATCACTCATTTTCTTGTCATTCACTTAGCAAATATTTATCAAACATGCACTATGTGCAGGTTGGTGAGAGGCTGGAGAGAGGCTGAGCTGGTGGACAGATCCTGTGGGGGCCTCCAGGCTGTTCAGATACTTCCAAGGGAGGGAGGAGGGAAGCTGTTGGGGGCGTGGCATTGAGTTTTAGCAGGATCCCTGTGGCTGCTGTGTTGAGAATAGACTGAGAGCAGGGAATCCTGGCAGGAAGTTCTTACCACCGTCCCACCAGGGAGGGTGGTAGCTTGGATTGCATAGGGGGAAGTGATGAGAAGTGGTTGGATTCTGACCTCGTTTGAAGACAGCCATCAGCTTTCTGGGTGTTTCTCTTGTGGCTCAGTAGGTTATGAACCCAACTAGTATCCATGAGCACATGGGTTCGATCCCTAGCCTCCATCATTGGGTTAAGGATCTGGCATTGCCATGAGCTGTGGTGTACGTCGCAGATGCAGCTCAGATCTTGCATTGCTGTGGCTATGATGTAGGCCAGCAGCTGCAGCTTTGATTCGACCCCTAGCCTGGGAACTTCCATGTGCCATGGGTACAGCTCTAAAAAGACAAAAAAAAAAAAAAAAAAAAAAAAAAAAAAAAAAAAAAAAAAAAAAAAAGAAAAGAAAAGAAAGAAAGAAAAAGAAAAAAAGGGAAGAAAGAAAAAGAAAACAGCCATCAGTTTCACTGGCAGACTCATTCATTCATTTGACAAATAGGTGCCAGGTCCTGGGGGTGGAGACCTGAAGGGAGGCGTGGTCCCTTCCTTTCTCAGATGCCTAGAATCTAGCGGGAAGAGACAGACACAGAAGTGGTGGGCTCTTGCCTGCCACGTGGTGTGGGCTGGAGCAGCACCAGAACCTGATCCTGGCTGGTGTCTAAGGTGCCTCTGACCAAAATGTCCCCATCCATCCCTATCCCACCAGCTTCCCCACCACTGGTACCTGGCGTTTCCAGCCCACGCTCAGCACTACATCTGCCAGGGCCGTCATCTGCCTCTGGGCTGCAGGGACCCTCCTCTCCGCCCTGCCCTTGGCAGGACTGTGGGGCTTGACCCCTCATGTGGGCCTGAAACATGTTAGTTCTACAGACAAGGAGGCTGAACCATAGAGAGCTGTCATTGAGTCACAGTTCAGGTCTGTTTCCGAAGTCTGTGCAATTCAGACACATTTGAACGAAAAGCCCGTGGTTGTTGGGGCCCAGGTCTAAGAAGAGAAGGCGTGGGAAGGTCCAGAGGGGACCTGGCTGGGTTCCCAGAGCTTGTTTGTGGAGCTGCCTCCCCGACACCCAGTCCAGTGACCATTTGCAGTCACCACTGGTGATGCTTAGACTCTGTGTCGGTGAAGGCAGCCTTTGTAACTGCAGCATGAGTGCCTCTAGTTAGACGCAGGGGAGGGCTGTTGCGCATTCATTGGACGCCTCTGGAAAACCTTTCCTTGGAAAGCTTTGAGAAGAGGTACTGTGCTGGTTCGCAGGTCTGGGGGCGGACCAGCCCACAGACGGTGTCCCCGGGGTCTGGGCTTCCATCTTTGCCTCCTTGACATGGGAACCGGGCTCCCAGGCTAGCAAGTCCTCTGGCAGACCAGGCCTCCCGAGCGTGGCCTCTTGATTCAGCCTTGGCAGTGGGGAAAGGTCAGCTGGGGGCCCGCGTGGCCTTGGCTGTACTCTCTGGATTCAACCCAGGTGGCCAACAGCCCACTCGTCTCGCCCGCCCCTGCATCAGCAGCTTCCTCTCGCCTCAGCCCCCAGGCTCAGCCAGGCCCAGCCGGACAGAGCAGGCTGGCGGCCGAGCCCCTGGGCCTGGAGTTGGGGGAAGGAAGTACTAGTCTTGCTCAGACCCTCCCAGCCCCCCTCTCCCACCAGTGCCCTTCTCTCCGGCCTAGTCCTACCAGTGGTTATTGCAGCTCAAGGCTCACCCGACTGCCCAGTCCTCTGAGCAGGCAGCGCGGCCCCATCTGACGAGTGCCCTGGGCCATTGGGTGGGCACACATCTCTCCTCAGCCGATCTCTCCTCGGCCGGGTGGGTGACCTATGGCCCTGATCTCACAGTAAGAGAAGACGTGGGGCCTCATGGTTCTGTGGGATCTTGCAGTGTCACCTCTAGGAGGCTGGGCCTGCAGCAAGCGTGCATCTGACCTGGTGACCGTCAAGCCAGAGCCATGGAGCTGTGGTTGGCTGTGTTTACTGGGTCTGGGTTAGGGGTGGGTCGCAGGTTCTTGCCTGGAGTCACTCCATCTTCTCAGCACTTGTGCCCCCCACCCCCGGCCCGTGTCCCCTGCTGTCCACAGATCGTACAGGCATTCTGTGAGGTCCTGCTCGTTAATGGGAGTGGTGGGGACTGTGGAAGATGCCTGGGAGGAAGGGCCAAGGCCAGGCTCTTCCCTGCAGGCCCCCACCCCAGCAAGCAGAGGCCCCAGGAGGAGGCGAGGGCAGAGGTGGCAGGTGGGGAGGCTCCAGGTGGGCTTCCTGATCTGTGCACTGCTGTCCGGAGTCCCATGGCCCTGTCAACTTGCTCTCAGGTCAGCAGTCCCCCAGCGAGGCCTCGACCTCCTCTTGCTGCTGAGAGGCCCCTGAGCTCTAAGGAGGGCACGAGGGAACCTGCAGAATCCTCACCCCGAGTACCCCTCCCGCTTGTCCTTTTTCCTCCCGCTGAGAGGCTGTTGGTGTCTCTGCAGGTCGAAACGAGCTGATTGCCCGCTACATCAAGCTCCGCACTGGAAAGACCCGCACGAGGAAGCAGGTGGGCTCTGGGGCAGGTACCAAGATGGGCCAGGCCCTCTGCAGGGCCGGGAGTGGGCTCTGGGGGCCTGCTGGGGAAGGATTTCTCTGCTGGGTAGGCCCAGACGGTTAGTTTCTCTGGGGTCCCTGCTGCCATCCCTTGGGTGAGCCCCCTCCCCACCCTTCTCCAGGTCAGAAGGGCTGCAGTTTGTTTAGCTGGGGGAGGCGGGACGAGGGCCCATCAGTGACTGACCCTTTCATTCATTCATTCATTCATTCAGCCTGTGATGTGGGGGGGGGGGTTGTGATGTGGATGGAGGGTGGGGAGCGCTGGGGGTCAGGGAGGTAGGAATCGGAACCCCTCTTCCTGCCACAGGTATCCAGCCACATCCAGGTGCTGGCTCGGCGAAAAGCCCGTGAGATCCAGGCCAAGCTAAAGGTAAGGCAGAGGCAGCAGTGCCAGGGAGGGCCTGGGGCACAGCGGGGACGGTCCCCAGGAGTGGGGGCTCTTTTCCCAGTAGGAAAAGTCTTCCTTTGGGTTTGAGGGCTGACTGCTTGCCAGGGGAGCCAGTGCACTTCTCGGTGCTGAGGAAAGGGGGGTTGAAGGGGGGTCAGTGCTGAAGGACCCTGGCTGGGAGCCGTGTGTGTGTTTGTGTGTGTGTGTGTGTGTGTGTCCAGGCTCACAGCCGCATCCTGGGACGCACAGGCCCATCCCCTGCTGTGCTCCCTGCCCCCTGTAGCTCAGAGGGACAGCGCTCACCCCGAACCGCCTGGCTCGGAGCAGCAGCGGGATGGCCCTCCAGAGCCCGTTCTTGGAGGACCACGTGGGGAAGGGCTGGCTGGTGGCATTCCTTCCTGCCCTGCTCTCTGGGACTGCTGCTCCCCTCCCCGGATCAGCCCCACCTTGCAGAGCTGTCTGCCAACAAGTGGCTGTCGTGGGGGTGGGGGGGCGACCGCTGGTAGGAGTCCCCGTCCCACGGGGCTCAGGCTGCCTAGACCCTGGAGCGAGGGGCCCTTAGGTGTGAACGCTGAGAGGGTGCGTGCTCCCCGTCGTGGAGGAGGTTATAGCAGAGTCTGTGGCTCCTCGGCAGGAGGAGCCGCACCAGGGGCTTGGCCCAGACCAGTAAATCCACAGACAACTTTTCAAGCAGTGGAAGCCCTTTCTTTTTTCACCCAGATGAAATATCACCCCAAGCTGTTGTCAGAAGAACCACTCTGGGCAAAGCTAGATTGGCGAGAAGCAGGCAAGGGACCCCTCTTCCTCGTCACCTCCCAGGCCCCATGACTCTCGAACCTGAAAGCATCCTCAGAAACCAGTTTAAAAGGCCCTGGACTGGAGGGCACGTCCGGCGCCTGGGTCTGTGACCCTGACATTGGAGGCCCCAAACGCGTGATGGGAATTCCCAGAAAACTGCTCCCCTGTCCCCGCCCATCCACTCAACTCCATTCCTCCTGCATCGGCCCAGCTGCCTCTGCCCCACAGCTGTGGCCCAGCCCTCGCTCCCTTGTCCCGGGACAGCTGGTGGGCCCGCAGCTGCTGGTCCCTCCCTCTCAGGCTGGCACTCGTACCCAGACGCCCCCGGCCGGAGTCCGCCTGCTCCTCGTTCCCCTCTCAGGTCTGCCTGTGACTCACTGGGCCCGGCAGGGCCCAGATGCAGAGCAGAACCACCAGGGTCCTGCTTGGAGCCATTATTTCCCTTGAATTCCAAGAATAGTCTTCAGCCGCTGGATAGGCTTCAAGGGGACCCATGAACCTCTTTAGTAATAGGCAGATGTTCACGTGTATGAATTTTTTTTTTTTTTTTTGAGATGATTGGTCTGGGGATTTTGTCTTACTCTCAAAGAGGGTTAAGCTCCCTAGCGGACATCAAGGTTAGGTAGAAATCCTCGAATCACAAGGCCTGGCTCTGCCCTGGGCCTTGGGCACCTGGCCGGGTCACCCACCTGCTTCAGGCTCCATCCAGCTTCCCCGTCTATAAAATGACAGGTTAGGCAAGGTGGTGACTGAGGTCCCCTCCAGCCTCAAAATTCAGTAGGCTGGTCACTGATGTCTCTGCCTACTCCCGCCTGCAGCCTGTCCCAGCCCCTGAAGCCTGGCGCTTTCATTTAGACCAGCCACAGGGAAGGGACGCAGGTTGCTGATGCTGAGAGTTGGAGCTCTCTGCCCTCACAATGCAGTTGTAAACAGGGGTCTGTGGGCTTTCTGGGGCGCAGCCTGCAGCCCCATCTGTGTCCTGGAGGCAGAGACCTGGGTGTGTATGGCTTCTTCCTCCTGAAAGTGCCAGAGTTCCTTGAGAAGAGGCAGTCTTTAGCTTTGCTTATCAGAGACACCCCAGCGCAAGGCCCAAGTTTGGCCCCAGAAGGACAGGGGGTTGAAGGTGGCCCAGGACGCGGCGAGGTCTCCTGGGCCTCTGTGGGGACGGTGGGTGTGGTCAGATCCCGGTGCTCCCCTCCATGGTTTGCTGGGTCCCCGGGCCGGCAGAGGCTCAGAGGTTGTGGGTGTGCCATCCTGGATGGACCTCGCAGGGCCCACTGTCACATGACTGCTGTCAACACTCTGATCCCCTAAATTCTCCAAGCCTCACTTCTTCATCTTAGAATGGGGGTTCTCTGAGTCCTGGCAGCCTCACAGGAGTGCCGAGACGTCCAGAACCCAAGTGAAGCAGCCTTTACCTTTCTGGGGCTGTCTCGTGCCCTGTGAGTGTAAGGGTCCCTGAGAGGCCAAATGGAAGGTTCCAGCCCCCCCCCCCCCCCCAGGACATGGGGATGCACCACCTGGACCCCTTGGGCCTGATGCTGCGTGGTGCCTACCCACCTGGCTGTGTGAAATCACATGTAAAGCCAGCTGTGAGCTGCAGGGACCGCCCTCGGCAGTCGGCTTGTTTGTCCCACAGATTTGGGTCCACCAAGTAGATTTTTATTTATTTACTTTTTATTTTTTATTAATTTTTTGAAAAATTAAAAATTTTTTTTTTACTTTTTAGGGCCACAGCTGCGGCATATGGAAGTTCCCAGGCTAGGGGTCCAATCAGAGCTAAAGCTGCCGGCGTACGGCACAGCCACAGCAACATCAGATCCGAGCCTCATCTGCAGCCTACACCACAGCTCACGGCAACGCTGGATCCTTAACCCACTGAGCGAGCCCAGGGATTGAACTTGCAACCTCCCGGTGACTAGTTGGACTTGTTTCTGCTGCGCCACGGCGGGAACTCTGATTTTTATTTAAAGGGCAGGTTTTTTTTTCCATTAAAAAAAATTCACCATAAGGAGTTCCCTGATGGCTCCATGGGTTACGGATCTGGCGTCCCTGTAGCTGCTTGGGTTGCTGCTGTGCCTCAGGTTCAATTTCTTGGCCTGGTAACTTCCACATGCCTCAGGCGTGGCCGAAAAAGAAAAAAAAATTCATTGTAAAGATAGAATTTTTTTTTTTTTTTTTTTTACATTTTAGGGCTGCACTCGCGGCATATGGAGGTATCTAGGCTAGGGTTCAAATCGGAGCTGTAGCCGCTGGCCCACGTCACAGCCACAGCAACGCCAGATCCGAGCCGCGTCTGCCACCTACACCACAGCTCACGGCAATGCTGGATCCTTAACCCACTGAGCGAGGCCAGGGATCGAACCTGCATCCTCATGGATGCTAGTCAGTTTCATTTCTGCTGCGCCACGACGGGAACTCCCTGTTAAATTGTGGATGTTGGATACTGTCTCAGTAGTTTTGAAGGCCTTTGGGACTGGGGGAGCTCAGGGTGGGAACCAGTGGCTTTTTCAAGTATTAACGAAGTAGTGTTACTGTTATTATTAGAACCAGGTCATACTGCTGATGTGTTGAGTCTGTGTGGGGTGAACTTGCTTTGGGGAGGGGGTGGTCTTTGGACCCACAGAGGGCAGACAGGCCATGTTTACATTCTGACACGTAGAAGGTTCAGGTGCCTGAGTGCCTGTGGTCCAGTGGAGACCATGGGGCAGTGGCCACAGGAGGCCATCCCTTGTCACTGTCCACGTGACCAAGGATGAGCCCTGCTGAACAGATATGCATCATCCCCTGTGAGTCCCGTGGGGCGTCAGCCACCCCTATTGTGGAGGTGAGCCAGGCCTGGGCGGGCCCGGCTTGCAAGTGTCCCCAGGGTTGGTAAATGAAGCTGCGGTTTGGCCTCCAGAGTCCCTTTAACCTCTAACGCAGTAGGCAGGACAAGTGTCACGCCCCTTGGCCAGATGACAAAAGCGACCAGAGACACACCGAGTGATTGACTCAGAGGCACAGGACAGGTTCATGGCCCTGCAGGAACTTGAGCCTGGTCCCCGGGGGGCCGAGTCCAGGCTCTGACCTCCCCGGCCCCAGCCCGGCCCCCGCCTCCCCTGAGCCTGCGGTGGGGCCCCGTGCTGAGGCCCTCCCTCCCGTGTCTCCCCAGGATCAGGCAGCTAAGGACAAGGCCCTGCAGAGCATGGCTACCATGTCGTCCGCCCAGATCATCTCCGCCTCAGCCTTCCACAGTAAAATGGCCCTCGCCCGGGGCCCGGGCTGCCCGGCGGTCTCAGGGGTAAGTGGGCTGCCCGGAGCCAGAGGCCGGACCGCCCTGTCCTTCTCCCTCCTCCCCTCCGAGGCGCCGCAGCACTGGCCGCACCAAAGTCCTCACTCGAGTCCTCTCGGGCCAGGAGAGCGGGGGCAGGAGGGACCAAGGACCGAGGGGCCACGCAGCCGTTGGAACCACCTTCCTCGGGGCCTTGGCTGTGGCACAGAGTGCAGCCGCCTGTTGGCTGGCCAAGCCCGTGGCTCTGTTTACAGGAGGGGACGCTGTGGCCCTAGGCCGTGGTGCAGCACCAGCAGGTCCTGAGTAGCGCCCCCCCCGCCGCCTGCACCCTCAGGTGCACCTCCCAGGTGGAGCACTGATGTCCAGGAACAAACTTCTCTGGAATCTTAAACTTCTCGGCCCCAGAACTGTTATCTCTGCCGTGGCCAGGTTGGTCACGCGCTCAGAAAAGTCCAGAGTGGGCCCTCCTTCCCAGGGCTGTGTCCTCACAGGGTTTCCTAGGCTGCTGGGACTAACGGGACTTTGGGATGTCCCTTTGCGCTGGCCCAGGCCTGAGAGGAAGGGGCTGTGCCCGGCGAGCCTCATGTCCAACATTTTCCAAAGTGTGTCCAGAGATCGTTAGTCCAGCAGGGTGTTGAGTAGACAGCACTGCAGGACTCAGTGACTGTGCGTAAGTGAGATTGGGGCACTCAGATCTAAATAGGATTCTTTTTTTCTTTGTCTTTTTAGGGCTGCACCCACAGCATATGCAAATTCCCAGGCTAGAGGTCAAATCGGAGCTGTAGCCGCCGGCCTACACCACAGCCACAGCAACGCGGGATCCGAGCCGCGTCTGCAACCTACACCACAGCTCACGGCAATGCCGGATCTTTATCTCACTGGGCGAGGCCAGGGATTGAACCTGAGTCCTCATGGAGGCTAGTCAGATTATTTTCCACTGAGCCGTGACGGGAGCTCCTGAAATAGGATTCTTGACTCTAGGGCTGTTGGTAGCTACACTGTGGCTCTGTCTCTGAGAAGGTAGATGAGTGCCAAGTTGGGGAGCCTGGGTGCTTCTCCCGGGAGCCGTCAGCGGTGGGCATTCCAGAGGCTAGAGTTCCTCGAAACACGCTTTGGGATATGGTTCTGCCTGGCCCCCGGCCGCAGCATTAACACACTCCCCACCACCTGCCTTGCCCTCACCGGAGGCCCCTGCCGGGTCTGTCCCCGCACAGGGGGAGGCCTCTGCTGACTCTGCGCTTTTGCCTCCTCAGTTCTGGCAAGGAGCTTTGCCGGGCCAAGCGGGAACGTCCCACGAGTGAGTATGGCCATGGGGCTGCCCTTTGCTCCCTGGGCGGTACTAGAGTCCGTGAGCTCATGCAGCTGTCCCAGGCTGCGGGGTGGACAGACCTTGTAGGATGGCCCTGCACTTAGGGATCAGGCCTGCCTGCTCTCGGGCACCCTGGGGTGGCCTTTGCTGCAGCTCCAGTCTATCCAGTGTGTAGCAGGGCCCGAGCTTGGGACCCTCGGAGGAGGCTAGGAACCAGCTCCCTGGCTGGCGGAGATGGAGGGAGGGAGCGGGGATCAGTTTTCCCCACAGACAGGCTGCTTCTGTGGGTTGGCCAGAGTCCTTCAGGAGCCACTGGCCCTGGGCTGACACGTCCTCTCCTGTCTCCCACAGTGTGAAACCTTTCTCTCAGCAAACCTACACTGTCCAGCCGTCGCTGCCTCTACCAGGTGGGTTGGCAGTGCCAGGCTCTCTCGCACGTTGCCCCCCTGCATCTTCTGTTCTGGGTCCCGGACCCCCTTAGGTGCTGTCCTGGCACATGCTCAGACTGCGTCTCCACCTTCCTGCTTCTCCCCATCCTTGTCTGGGAGCCAAGTCCCTGGTGCTTCTGGGGCTGCCTGTCTTCCCCAGCAGGGCTCAGGGCTTGCGGGTGGCGCCTAGTTCAAGGGCCAGTGCCTGGGTGCCAGGGCGGCCACTCCACCTACGTGGTGCTCCGTCCAGCTTGGCACCGAGGATGTTCTCCCTTGGTGACACCATAATCTTCTCCTTCAAGATGGGAGTCCAAGAGTTCCCATTGTGGCTCAGTGGGTTATGAACCCGATTAGTATCCATGAGGACGCAGGTTCAATCCCTGGCCTCTCTCATTGGGTTCAAGGATCCAGCGTTGCCGTGACCTGTGGGGTAGGTCGCAGATGCAGCTCAGATCCTGCATTGCTGTGGCTGTGGCGTAGGCTCGCAGCTCCAGCTCCAATTCGACCCCTAACCCGGGAACTTCCTTATGCCTCAGGTGTGGCCCTAAAATCTAAAAAAAGAAAGAAAGAAAGAAAGAAAAGATGGTAGCCCAAGAGAGCACAACTTTCCAGCCTGGAGCCGCCGGTTAGCAGACGGAGGTCCCGACCTGACTGCTCACATGACCAGCTCTGTCCCTGCCTCTTTCTCAGGAGGGTCTTTCCACCTTGCACTCTGTGGTGCAAGACAGGACCCCGCCTTAGACCCCCTTTCCTGGCTTGGGCGTGGCTCCTGCCTTCTTCTGGCCACATGACCCTCCTAATGTCTGATGGCTACGTGGTGCTGCCTACCCCCCACCGCCCTCCGACCCCCACTGTCTTCTCCCAGGCCCTCCTTGTTCTTGCCTGGACCACTGCGGCAGCCTCGCCACCAGCTCCCCGTCTGCAGTCTCATCCCCGCTCCTCCCCCGTGACCCACCCCGTCATCTTTTAAAGCATCTGTCTCATCCTGCTGCGTCTAGCTTAGAATCCTTTAGCAGCTCCCTGTGACTTCAATCTGAGCTGAATTGTCACTCTCTGTCCCTGGGGCAGCGTCTGCCCAGTGCCTGTGTTTTCCGTGTGTTGGGCCGTGTCCGGTGTGGGCAAGGCCGTTCTCAGGAAGGCGCATTTGAACAAATGAATCAGTGATTCAGCGCAGGCATCAAGTACCGGCTGATGTGTCCGGCACGGTCTCCGCCCGCCCCGCCCCGACCGTATCTTCTCTGTCTCCTTCCTGGGCTCCTGACTCCTTGGCACATGGTGTGGTCTGGGGTTCCGCCTCCCTGCCTTCTCGTCCCCTCCGTTACCGAGTCCTGGGGTTTTGCTCCCTCCTCGTCCCTCCTCTGTCCCCTCCTCTTCATTCCACTGTCTTATTCATTTTCTACTCAGAGAAGAACCCAGAAGGACCGCGCTTCTGATCTGCCGCGCCCCTGCTGGGTCCTTCCTCCACACGCAATAGGATCCTTCAGAAATGCCTATCTGATCAATCCTCTGTCCTCTTAAAATCCTCCGGTCCCTCTCCTGAGCTCCGAAACTCGCTCCGAACCAAACACCCACGGTCCGTCTCCTCAGCCTCGTTTCCTGGCCCGGCACAAATCGCCCTTCCCGTCAGACCCGCCGGGCTGAGCATCGGGCTCACTGAGCATCTCACAGCCCCGAGCCCGCTGCCCGGAGCGCCCTTTCCCTGCCTGCACCCGCTGCTTCCCGCTCCTGCTTCACGGCATCTTTAAGCATCACCTTTGGAAGCCCTTCCCTGACACCTCCAAGGTGCACTAGGAGCTCCCCTGCTGTGCCGAGCGACTCCCCTGTCAGTTTTCATCACGTTCAGTACATCACTTATTTGCAGTCCTGCAGCCAGTGCCTGTTCCGGGCCGGGTGCTGTCCTGGGGGCTGTAGAGACCGTGGCGATGGCCCCGTGTCACTGCTGTCATTTGTCCAGTCATCTCGCTGGCTGGACCGGAGCTCCTCGAGGGCAGGAACTAAGCAATGGCTGCCCCGAAAGCCCTTGGTCCAGCGGGGGTCCTGCCCACCCCCCTCACCCTCACCCCACCCAGCACCCTGTCTCCCTTGAGCGCGATTCTGTGCAAGGGCCAGAGGGGACCGAGCTGGTCCAGGCTGTGCTCTCTGCCTGCAGGTCAGTGCCTTATCCTCCTCCCCACGCCTTCTGGGAGGCCTAATTAGGACAGACAGCAGGCCCCCCCCCAGCCACCTGGTGAGCCTGGGGCCTGGCGGAGGGTGCGGCTGGCAGGCCTGTGGACCGGGTCCCACATGTGTCCACTGTGTGCAGGGTTCGAGTCTCCTGCAGGACCCACCCCGTCGCCCTCCGCACCCCCGGCACCCCCATGGCAGGGCCGCAGCGTGGCCAGTTCCAAGCTCTGGATGTTGGAGTTCTCCGCCTTCCTGGAGCGACAGCAAGACCCCGACACGGTAGGTCCTGGCATCCGTCTGGCCACCCCGCTGCCCCATCCTCATTCCCACTCTCTCAGTTTGCTGCTCCCTCCTCAAAGCCCGGGTCCCATCCTGGTCCCCTCAGCCCTGCTCCCTCCATGTCCTTGTTTCTCCCAGCTCCACACACAAGCAGCTCTGCCCTCCCCGTGGGGCTCTGAGGAGCCTCCTGTCTGCCCCACACCTCCAGGCTGCCCCCAACCTGTCCCCTTCAGTGTCTGCTGTCCCGGGTCACCAGGGTCGCCTGCAAAGTTCAGGTGAGCTGAGCGGCACCCAGCTAGGGATCCAGGATGCCCAAGCCGGGGACACTTCACTGACTGCTTCACTTTGACATTTTCAAACATTTTTTAGGTGAGGAACCCATTAATCAAGCATACTCTCCTTTAGAAATCTAGCAAGTACCTCAAAAGAAGTAAATTTTCAGAGTTCCTGTCATGGCTCAGTGGTTAACCAACCCAACTGGTATCCATGAGGATGTGGGTTTGACCCCTGCCCTCACTCAGTGGGTTAAGGATCCCCCGTTGCCATGGCTGTGGTGTAGGCCGGCAGCTGTAGCTCCAATTCGACCCCGAGCCTGGGAACTTCCATATGTTGTGGGCGCGACCCTAAAAAGACAAAAATAAGAAAAAAGAAATGAATTTTCTTTGGTCACAGCGAAGGGCTCCAAGCGGGGAGCACACTCTGTCTGAGCCAGTGGTTTTGCATCACAGATGAGGAGATAACGGGGGTCCAGAGAGAGAAAGCGACTTGCCTAAGGATGTTCTATGACGGAGTCAGGACTCCGTGTAATACGCTTGGCAACTACGGTGAGCCGAGCACCCGCTGGGGCCGGCCCGCACCAGGTGCTTGACACCCGCGAATCTGCTTTCCTTCAGCTTCAGCCCTTCTACCGGCTCCGTTTTACCAGTGGGGACATCGAGGCCCGAGCCCTGGCGTCCTCCGCTGTGGGCCCCCGGCCGGACTCTGAGCCCGGTCTGGTCTGTCGGCCCCGCCGCACCTGCGGCTGCTCAGACCCGCTGTTCTGTCCACAGTACAACAAGCACTTGTTCGTGCACATCGGCCAGTCAAGCCCAAGCTACAGCGACCCCTACCTCGAAGCCGTGGACATCCGCCAGATCTACGACAAGTTCCCCGAGAAGAAGGGCGGCCTCAAGGAGCTCTTTGAGCGGGGCCCCGCCAACGCCTTTTTCCTCGTGAAGTTCTGGGTAAGCGCCTCATGGCCTCGTCCTTCCTACCCCAGCGCGTGGACGGCCTTGGGGAGGAAGGAGTGAGGGCACGGGTGCCCTCGCGGGTGAGCCCTGGGACGGGCCGGACCGGGGTGAAGGGAGCAGCCAGCGACAGTGAACCCTCCAGTGGAAGGGGCTCAGACCCTTGGGGCCACCTGAGCCGCGAGCGAGGCCCCCCTTCTGATAGCTGGTGACGCAGCCACGCCCAGGCAGCCGTGCAGCCTCAGGGCAGCAGTGGTACCAATGGAGACCTAAGGAGACCCTGAGGGGTGAGCAGAGAGCCCCTCAGCCACCTGAGGCATTGAATGCCGAGGTTTCCAGGCCGGAATGGGGCAGCTTTTGGACTGGACAGGGCTTGGAGAAGTGGACTGTTTTGACTCGGGTCATCCCCAGAGAAGCGCCTGGCTTCTCAAACAGCTCAGCCTGGAGCATGCCCTCCCGCCTCACCCCTGCATGGGTGCTGTGTGCCTAGAGGCCTCTCCTTTCAAAACCCCCTCCAAGACCAGGAAGCGTAGTACCTGGACCAGGGGCCCAGCCCCCACAGGAAAGGGATGCTGCGAAGAGAACAACACAAGCCAGCAGGTGGAAGGGCAGGAAATCCTGGCTGGGTGATGGGAGCCTCGGGATAGTCTCAGAGCCTGAAGCTGGGCCTGGGTGGCTCCGCCCGCGTTGGTCTTCCTGCAGCATCCCGACCCAGATCAGGCAGTCTCAGCCTTTATTTGATGCCAGACCACCTGGATTATCTGAAAGCTGTGCTTTTCCTAGAGGGGAGACATGTTCCTCCAAAGGCGTGTGTGACTTCAGGTGGCTTCCAAGCTCCTGGCTCAGAACCCTCAGCCCAGCTCTCATCCACAGCCAAACGCGTGGGGCTGGCTGCCTGCAGGGGTCGGCAACCCAGGGCCTGGATCCTGAAGAGGCTCAGTGTTTGTATCCACCGGACAGCTTGCTCCGTGAGCAGGTGGACGCTGGCCCTGGGCCTTTAGGGACGGCAAAGTGGCCTTTAGGGACGGCAAAGGTGGAGAAAGGAAAAGGCTGTTGTTACAGCCTCAGGAGGTGCGAGGAAGGGCTTCCCCGGTCGCTGGTCATGGGTAAGCTTGTGTGAGAGGGACAGCGGAAAGTCAGCGTGAGAGGTCAGCTAGGTGCCGGAAGGTCCTCGTTCTACACAGGTCTGAATCTGTGCTGGGACGAAAAACAGGTAATCGTCTCTTTTATTTCACCTTATTTTTAAATCAATGCGTGTTCGTGGTTATTAATACCAAGAGGCTTGTAAGGAAAAGCATCAGACTCTTGTTCTAGGCCTTTCAACCCCAGCCCTAATCCCGAGAGACCATCACTGTAAAGTGTCACTGTTTATTCTCGGTTTTCTCTCCCGGGTCCTAAATAATATGCTTATATTGTTATGTTTTGTACTTGTTTTGTTTCTTAATTACGTGGCTACACCCGTGGCATATGGAAGTTCCTAGGCTAGGGGTTGAATCGGAGCTCCAGCTGCTGTTCTGTGCCACAACCACAGCAACGCCAGGTCCAAGCTGTGTCTGCAACCTACACCACAGCTCACGGCAACGCCGGATCATTAACCCACTGAGCTGCAGCTGTGACCTATGCCATAGCCACAACAACACCAGGAACTCCAAATCATATTCTTTTTTTGTTTCGTTTTTGGCCACCTGGCGGCATATACAGTTCCTGGGCCAGCAATCAGATCCGTTCCAGCTTAGATACCTAAGCTGCAGCAATTCCAGATTCTTAACCCACTCTGCTGGGCTGGGGATCAAACCTGTGTCCCAGTGCTCCCAAGACGCCGCCGAGCCCATCGAGCCACCGCGGGAGCTCCCTAAATCGTATTCTTTATTTACATGTATTCACTTTTTTTTGTTTGTTTTTTTGCTTTTTGGGGCCACACCTGTGGCATCTGGAGGTTCCCAGGCTGGGGACTGAACTGGAGCTGCAGCTGCCGGCATGTGCCACAGCCACGGAGACACAGGATCTGAGCCTCGTCTGCAACGTACACTGCAGCTCATGGCAACGCCAGGTCCTTAACCCACTGAGCGAGGCCGGGGATTGAACACATGTCCTCATGGATACTAGTTGGGTTGGTTACCGCTGAGCCACAACAAGAACTCCTATATACCTTTTTGAGAAACTGCCAGGCTGTCCTCCAAAGTGGCAGCACCATCCTACATTCCCACCAGCTGTGTGAGTGTCTCAGTTTCTCCACATCCTTGCCAACACTTGATCTTTTCTGTGATGATAGCTGTCCCAGTGGGTGAGAGGTGGTATTACTGTGGCTTTGACCTCCCTGTGCTTATCGGCCACTCATACATCTTCTTTGGAGAAATGCCTATTCAGTTCCATTGCCCATTTTTTTAATTGGATTGTTGACTTTTATTATCAAGTTATGAGTTCTTCATATATTATAGAGAAAGTCTCTTTTCAGGTATATGACTTATAGATATGGCCCCCATTCTGTCTTTTTTCACATTCTTATGTCTGTGTGTCTTAATTTTTTTTTTAATTTTTATTTTATTATTGAAGTGTAGTTGATTTACAATGCTTCAGGTGTACCTCAAAGTGATTCACTTATACATCTATGTCTATATTCTTTTTCAGATTCTTTTCCATTTTAGATTATTACAAGATAATGAGTATAATTCCCTGTGCTATACAGTAGGTCTTTGTTACTTTTTCCACATGCCATGCCCCCATGGCCTATGGAATTTCCCAGGCCAGGGACTGAACCCGCTCCACAGCAGTGACCCGAGTGGCTGCAGTGACAACACCGGATCCTTGATATGCTGCACCACCAGGGAACTCCTATCCTTTTTATACAGAGCAGTGTGTACCTGCTAATCCCAAATTCCACGTCACCCCTTCCCTCGCTTTCCCTTTGATAACCATAAGTTTATTTTCTATGTCTGTGTGTCTTTTCACATTCTCGAGAGTGTCCTCTGAAGCTTTTCATTCTGATGAAGTCCTGAGTATCCTTTCTTTCCTTGCTCTGGCCACTGGTCCACATTTCAGTGGCCAGGAGCTCTGTGGACAAGGCAGGCTTCTCACCTGCTGGGCTGGGATTGGGGAGCCCGCTGTTCTACCGAGGAAACCAGTCCATGTCAACATTTTCCTGAACCTTTTCCTTTCCTGGGGAGGCTCAGTGTCTCTAGGGACACCTCCCTGCATTCCGCAGGCAGGGCCGTACGTGGTCACAAGCATTCCAGGACTGGGGCAGGGAGGTGAGGACAGCCAACCGTTTTTCAGGGAGTTTCACCTAACACCCCATCTCTTCCTCTCTGACGTGCCCATGTCCCCAAGGCCTGAAGCTCTCCTGTTTAGTCTCTCCCTCTGACGGCTGAGAGGGCCCCTGGAGGCCTGACCACTCGCCCATGTCGCTGACGCCTCACCTGGAACCCCTCTGAAGGCCGTTTTAGTCTGTCATTGCTCTTGTTTCCCTGGAGAAGCTGTTCTAGTTCAGATCCATGTCAGCCCTTGACTGGTTGAACTCTCCTGTCAGTTTGGTCTCTTCTGTTTCCTTCGTCTCTGTGGGACTGCACGGTAAAAAGGCCTTTGCTCTCATCCTACTTGGCTCTCTGGAAGGGAAAATGTGAACTTGTGTGGTCAGTTTCCCATGTTACCCAGAGGGCCAGGGGTACCATCTGTAACAGATGGGTAACCATTGTTGGAATGCTGGGCTGAAAAGGATCTGGAGGGAGTCACTCTTGGATCGACTGGTAATGTCTGCCATAGCTGCAGCATGGGGTGTGAGTGGCACATTTCACTGAAGGTTTTTGAACAGGGCATGGCATGGCCTGAATTGTGCTTGGTTGGATGCATCAGCCATCCAGACGGGAAGCAAGTGGGGGACAGCTAGAATACAGGCCAAGCAAGAGAGCTCACTTCTGCAGGGCCTCAGCCAGAGAGGCTGGCTTTAGAGTGTGATGTATGAGGCAGGATGCCTGGCTCCCTTTTTTCAGGAAGGGCCTAAACTGTCGCACTTCCCTTTTCCCGCTTCTTCCTCTCCCTTCTAGCCCTGAACATGGGAACTGGAACCAAGAGGCTTTGCTGAGGGCAGCCTACTAGCATTGTCACCTTGCAGCTGGCACTGGCAACTCCCATTTCCTGCTGTGCATTCAGGGAGGCTCCTGCCTTTCCTCCAGGGCGCCTACGCCCTCTCTCTCTCTCTCTCTCTCTCTCTCTCTCTCTCTCTCTCTCTCTCGTGTGCTCCTTCCCCCACCCCTCAAGCCTATCCAGGCTCAGCCTTGACTCCGAAGAAGGCCCTTGGCTCAGCCACCCCGAGGGTTCGATTTGGGGTGAACCCTAACCAGAGAGGCCTGGTTGGCAGGAGGCTTTGATGGAAACACAGCCCTGGTGGGGGAAGAGGGCATGTTGGGGGGCCCTTCCCTAGCTCCTGCCTTCTTTAGTTGGTGATAATATTCTGTATCCTTCTGCCACCATCCAGATGGGAACCGCACTAGGCCCCCATTTCACAGGTGGGGGACACTGAGGCATGGAGTAAGCAAGGGCCCGGCTCTGAGCCACCGAGTCAGGGTGAGCCTCCCTCCCCTGGTCCTCTGTGTAATGCACACGTGGAGGGAGTCAGGGCAGCCTGTGGGAGGTCACCCCAGGCACTGTGTGTCCCTTTGCTTGAATCACCATGTGTCATCCTTGCCACCCCCGAAGGGTGGACAGTTGGCAGCCTCGTCCTCTGGAGGGGAACCCGAGGCACAGAGAGGCGAAGTGACTCGGAGGGCCGCCCGGTTCGTAGGGGAGATGAGAGGCGGCCAGTGGGGAAGAGGAGCCTGAGTGCCCTTGTCCAGCCCGGCTCGGGGTGCTGGCCCTCTCCTTCCTTTCTCCCTCTGGGGAGGCTGGAAGTGGGGGGGATAGAAGAAGAGAAGGTGGGCCACACAGTGTGAGGGAGCAGGTCCTGTGCTGTGTGGGCCCAACGGGAGCTCATTCTGAGTGGGAGAACAGATCTCAGCGCTCCGGGCCGGTCCCCACCACGCAGGGTGGGACACAGGCTACCAGCAAGCCTTCCCGGCGTGTCAGCAAGCACACAGGGTCCGGCTGGGGCGTTGAGGCTCTGCCCCTGTGGGAGAGCTCTGTCCTGAGGGAATCTAGGCGTCTCTGGGCACTGCTTCTCCAGCTGAAAACTCAGCACTTTGTTCTTGAGCAGCCTGCAAGGGGCCGAGGACCCTGATGTGCGGGGTCAGCTGGCAGTGAAGGGGGCCGTGCACCTGCCCGGCCCTTGTCTGAGCCTCCCCGAAGGCCGGGGCTTAGGGAGGGTGAGAGTGAGTGAAATGGGAGCCGGGGGGCGTGTTGGCAACCAGGGCACCTTGGCCGTCATCTGGTCCCCCTCCTGCTGTGTGGGGAAGGCAGAGGCCCAAGGAAGTACAGGTCTGTGATGTGGGGAAAGCAGGTCCCCTGCTTGTTAACCATGAGACTTGGTCAGTCACGGAGTCCTCGCGGGCAGCTTGGGCATCCGCAGCTGTCCTGATCCCTCCTGTCCTGCCCCCTGCCCCCAGCTGATGTGAGACTGGCTGCACAGATAGAAAGGGAAGTGGGTAGTTCCCGTCGTGGTGCAGCAGAAACGCATCTGACTAGTATCCATGAGGATGCAGGTTCGATCCCTGGCCTTGCTCAGTGGGTTAAGGATCTGGCGCTGCCGCAAGCCGTGGTGTAGGTCGCAGACGCGGCTCGGATCCCGCGTTGCCGTGGCTGCGGCGCTGGGCAGGGCTGTATGGGGAGGAGAGTGCCCCAGACCGTCCGTCCCCTGTCGCAGGGCCCTGACATTTCTCCCAGGCACATACCAGCACATGACAATGGTCTGAGCCCCCGCCCCCAGGCCCCACACCCGGCTGTCCTGGCTCATCTGTCGGTCACCCGATCCCCTGCACCTGTTCCAGGCACGGCCTGGGAGCTGCCCGCCGCACCTCAGCTATGAATAGGGTGGAGGGTGGGAGGGATGGGGGGGCACCTCTCAGGGTAACTCGGGGGGCAGCTTTGCCCTCAGACGGAGAATGCAGAGAAGCCAAGCTTGTTTGGGAAAGATGCTCAGAGTGGGAGAATACACGGTGGGCAGGAAAGCCCTGCAGGAGAGGGTGGGGTCGTAATTAGAAGGAGGGCACTGAGGACAGGGAGGGGCTTGGGGTGTGCGCTGTCACTGACTGGGGTCCAAGCAACGGGACCACAGGGTGGATTCTGGGCAGACTTTGGACCATCTTGTGGGGTTTTTTTGAAATAAATTTCACTGGAGTGTAGTTGACTTAGAAGCTCTGTTAGTTTCAAGTGTACAGCAAAGTAAGCACATATCTGTTCCTTTTCAGATTCTTTTCCTATATAGGTTATTACACAGTGTTGAGTAGATTACCCTGTGCTCTATGGTAGGTCCTTGTTACCTATATATTTTATATTTAGTAGTGTGTATATGTCAATCCCAACCTCCCCAATTTATCCCTCCCACCCCACATTTCCCTTTTGGTAACCATGAATTTGGTTTCAAAATCTTTGTGTCCGTTTTATAAGTTCTTTTGTATCATTTTTTGTTTGATTCCATTATGATATTTGTCTTTTATGATATTCACATGATATTTGTCTTTGCCTTACTTCCTATGATAATCTCTATCTAGGTCCATCCACGTTGCTACAGATGACATTATTTCATTCTTTTTTATGGCTGAGGAATATTCCATTGTATATCTGTACCACATCTTCTTTATCCCAGCCTCTGTTGATGGACACTTAGGTTGCTTGCTTCCTAAATGCACCTAAGAGGATGGGTCTTGGCTATTGTAAATAGTGCTTCAGTGAACATTGGGTGCATGTGTCTTTTTGACTTAGGGTTTTCTCGCTTGTGGGATTTTTCTCTCTGCCCCCATCTCCTTCTCCCTCTCTCTTAACCACCAGCTCACCTATTCTGTTTGGTCTTCCACAAGTCACATATCCCTTGAGAGTAGAGACAATGTTGCAGTTTCTTTGGTTCCCCCTGCCCTGGCTGTGCTGGGCCAGGCAGGATAAACAGGTGAGTGAGCTATTGGAAGGGCCAGGCAAGTGGGAGGCGATGTCAGAAGACCCAGGGGAGTATTGGGGCTAGGGGCGGGGCTGGGGCTCAGGGGGCTGCTGGGGATGCAGGAGACAGAGGTCCCTCCTTGTGGCCACAGGACCACCCCTCACCCTGAGCCACCGAGGGGTGAGGGGTATTCCAGGTGCGCCTGTACCAGGCCCAGCCCCAGCCCTGGGAGAGCTCGGTTCTTGCCTCCAGGGTGCTTACCATCTGGAAGGGGCAGGGCCACCTGACCAGGCCATACCAACGCAGGGTGGTGACGGGCACATCCCATCGCTGTGGGATGCTGGACAGCTGCTGCCATACGCGCTAGGGGGAGCCTGGAAGGGGCTGTGCCAGCCCTGCCCAAGCCCAGGGCACAGCGCACAAATCCACATTTCTTCTTTAACAAGTGATTATTTTCATGTCTATTAGAAAACGTAGAATTCCTAATTTCATGGATATAATTGCTCAGGATAAGAATGAATTGATTGAAAAGAAACTGTTAGGGGCGTATCCGCCCATGTGATGGGTGCCACATGAATGGCCTTAATTAGGAGGAGCCAGTGGCGGCTGAAGCCCGGGAGGCATCATTTTATGTCCTGGCCTTGCCCGCTGGCCAGCGTCACCCGCCTTGTCCGGGTGCCTTTCCTTCCCAGGAGCGAGGCTCCCTGCCAGCTCTTGTCCAGGCACAGCCCACACTTCTGCTCACACGAACTGTCCCCCAGGCCCTTTCTGAGAGGGGCTGACAAACCTGGTCTCCAAGGAGGAGCGTGTGACTTAGTGGAGAAAACAGGTGACAGAGAGCGGGTGTTGGCCGCGGGTCACCTTCTGGAAAACTGCATGGCCTTGGGCCCATCCCAGCGGCAAGTAATTCCCCCCAAATGCCTGGCCCAGCCCCGCCGGACCCTTCTTCGTCCCCCCACCCAGCCCCGCCCTGCTCCACCCGCACCACAGGCAGAGACTGCTGCTTATTTCAGAGCCAAGAGTGATGTGAATGCAGTTATAATTCTTTTGCTTTCTTCCTAATGGCCTCGTGAAAGCCATTGCTGAGCACACTAAAACATTTGCCACCTAGTTCAATGCGAAAACAGCCTTGATTTTCCTCATCAAAGTACCATTCCATTTCATAACCTGCTTTTTTCTTTTTTTCCACTCAACATTGTGTTGTAGTCAGTTCACAAGAGTAACTACAGATCTTTCTCATCGTGGCGTTTGGCTACGTATTCTCTCTCCTGTGCCTAAGACTTTGGACCCCTGCCAGCGCAGAAGGCATTCTTGCTCTTGGGAAACTTTCATCCCCAAAGGAGAGAAAAGTAATGACTGACATTCCCTAATGGACAGGGATGGAATAGTCCGGGGCCCGGCTCTGAATCCGCTGGAAACTTCCCCGGGTCCTGGGGCTCCCCTTTTGCAGGAGAGGTCTCGATGTCAGAGTCTTTATCAAGGTCTGGCGCCCCCTTGCATTTGCAGGGCTGACCTCTGGGTCCTGCTTGGCAGTGAATTCCCACTAGTGTGGGTGGGAGGGAGGCTCTGCCCTAAGAAGGAGCTGCTTGTAATCTGTCAGCATATTTCTGTTGTGTTTTTTTTGTTTTGTTTTTTTGTCTTTCCTAGGCGGCATGTGGAGGTTCCCATGCTAGGTGTCTAATCGGAGCTGTAGCCGCCGGCCTACACCACAGCCACAGCAATGTGGGATCTGAGCTGCGTCTGCGACCTACACCACAGCTCACGGCCACGCCGGATCCTTAACCCACTGAGCAAGGCCAGGGATCGAACCCGCAACCTCATGGTTCCCAGTTGGATTCGTTAACCTCTGAGCCACAACGGGAACTCCAGTTTCTGAGTCTGAACTTCCTCTCTTAGCTCCTTGACTCAAATGGGTTCTGGGGGTAAGGACCCTCTGTGGTTGAAGCCTTCAGAAATAAAATTCCTGGAGTTCCCATCATGGCTCAGCAAAAACGAATCTGACTAGCATCCACGAGGAAGCAGTTTCGATCCCTGGCCTCCATCAGTGGGCTAATGCTCCGGGTTGCTGTGGCTGTGGAGTAGGCCGGCAGCTGCAGCTCTGATTTGACCCCTAGCCTGGGAACCTCCATATGCCGCAGGTACGGCCCTAAAAAGCACCCCCCCCAAAAAAAGAAAATCCCTGCCTCGGCGTCACCAAGGCACCAAACTGTCTCACCAGGCTGGGGGGTGGGTGCCCCTGTGGCGAAGGGGCTCTGTGAGTGGGTGCTAACCAGACCTCTCGGAGCAGTGAGAGGAAGAGCCAGACAGAGGGAGGCTGGTG
>PVHT021183649.1:4973662-5037084 GCA_004024745.2 Catagonus wagneri
GGTAGGGGCCACGCCCCCCACGCCCCTGCAGCCTGGGCTTCGGCCGCTTCTCACCTCTTTCCCCAGATTTGTCTGAATTCATGAAGTCTTACCTTCACACCTCAATTAGCAAGAACCCTCCTCATATCCAACTCACTGGAGGTTGGGCACCCCCATCTCAGTGGCTCTCACCTGCTGCAGCTCGGGTGCTGGGGACCCTTCCCAACACACCTGTGCCGAGCCTCCCCCACAGCGCTGAGCCCCGCCCACAACTCTGAGCCCTGCCCACAGCGCTGAACCTTAGGGTGGAGTCTGGGAAGCATACTGAAAAGTTCTTCAAGTCGTTCTAATGACATTTCTATTTTGAGATAATTGTGGATCTACGCGCAATTGGCATCCCTTCCCTAGTCCCCCAATGGCAGCATCTTACATACCTAGAGTGTAACACGAACCGCCTGGCAGGTGACAGTGTTGCAGCCCACCAGCCCGATTCGGATTCCCTCCGTTTACACGCACTCTTTCTTTTTTTTTTTTTTTGTCTTTTTGCCTTATCTAGGGCCACACCCATGGCACATGGAGGTTCCCAGACTAGGGGCCTAACAGGAGCTGTAGCTGCCGGCCTTCGCCACAGCCACAGCAATGCGGGATCCGAGCCGCGTTTGCAACCTGCACCACAGCTCACGGCAACGCCGGATTCTTAACCCACTGAGCAAGGCCAGGGATCGAACCCGCAACCTCATTGTTCCTACTCGGATTTGTTAACCACTGAGCCATGACGGGAACTCCATAAGCTCCTTCTTCTAATACCCAGGCTGCTGGGTCCCTGGGGGAGGGGTCTTTGTTCTCAAGGGCCTCCTGAGGGGCCTCTCCTTCTCCTAGGAGTAGGTTGTGGAGCTTCCTCTAGGAGCTGGGTCTGGCTGGAGGTGGGCAGAGACCTCCTAAGCTGCGCTGTCCCTGGGTCCTGCAGACCGAGTACGCGCGCTACGAGAACGGCCACTACTCCTACCGCATCCACCGGTCCCCACTCTGCGAGTACATGGTCAATTTCATCCACAAGCTGAAGCACCTGCCCGAGAAGTACATGATGAACAGCGTGCTGGAGAACTTCACCATCCTGCAGGTGTGTGTGCGTCGGCAAGCGTCCATGTGGGCAGGCGGGCAGCAGGCATGTCGAGCGGGGCAGAAGTGAGCGGTGGGCAGAGCAGAGGGCGTGCTGTCTCCTGGGGCCCCGACCCCCTCCTCTCCTCGCCCCTGCAGGTGGTCACCAACAGAGACACGCAGGAGACCCTGCTGTGCATCGCGTATGTCTTCGAGGTGTCAGCCAGCGAGCATGGGGCTCAGCATCATATCTACCGGCTGGTGAAGGAATAAGAGACCAGGGAGCAGGGAGGGGGGGGATCGAGACCTCGTGTGTGCTGGGACGTGGGGAGGGGACCTGTGGGGGCAGCCCCCGCCTCCCGAAGTGCCAAGAGAGTTGAAGTCATGACTCTTCTACCCAGGAACAAACTGTGCCTGAACCTGCAGTGCCTAACCCCAAATAAACCCAAGATCTGTGTATTTTCAGAGGACCTGATCTGGCTGTGTGAGCCTTGGGAGGGACCGAGGGAGAAGGGGGCTTCCTGGGGAGCAGGCCGGAAGCAGCCCCAGGGGTGCCTCTCATGCAGTTCTGAAGCCGAGGCCCCGGTGGACTCAGCCAGGGTTGTCACCAGATGCTGAAGTTCAAGATTCCATGGTCCCTGTGCTGCACGGGAGCCACGCCCTCCGCTGTGGGCACGCTGTGAGGCCTGAGGAGGGTGTGAGTTCTCCGTCCTATGCGGCCACCATAGCCACCTGGGCGTGATGTGTCTGCTTCCCCCCGGCCACCCTCCTACCCCCTGCCACCTCTGATGCCTCTGCTCCGGGCCAGCTAAGAGGGGGGCCTGGGCCAGCCCTGGGGTGGCTCCCAGGTGTGACGGAGACTGAGTTGTTGGGAGGTTGGAACGGGACACGGAGCTCTTGGAGTAGTTTTCGTCCGTGGCCACGCTGGCTGTCTGGGGGCTGGGTCCCACGTCAGAGGAGCCTGAGACAGCGAGGGTGGGGCTGCAGCGCTGCAGCCAGCTTTCCGACGCTGGGATCGCTTGGCGTCCTCCTTGGTGGTAAAGGCTGGGAAAGTTGGTCAGAGGTCTGTGGTGGACCAGTAATCTCCGAGACCATGCAGTTTGGATGTTCTGGGAGTCTTAGCGCAGATCTCCTCCCAGAGAAGAAGTCTACAGGATAGCGACTGCCTCGGAGCTGGCCCAGGCCATCCGCAGGTTCTGGGGATGGAGGAGGAAGGGGACCTGCTGAAGTGCTTCTTTGGTCTGTTTCTGATGGGAACAGGCCTAGTGTTCCCCGCTGCCTGATGCTTCAGTCTCAGTGCCCTTTCTTCCATATAAAGGGGGAGGCCTAGATGAGGAGGAGAGATGGTGTCTGTATAGTGCCTGGTGCCAGATACACTTAATGTGTATAGATTAATGTTTCCGTCCTCTGCTTGCCCCTCCTCACTCTGGGCCTGTCTCTTTGCTGCCTTCTAGTGGCCATTTGGTATCATATCCCCCTAATAGGGAACGCCAGTTCCAGGAGCCTGGAGCAAGGGAACCGTTCACCTCAATGGTGTTTTCTGTGCCCAGCACTCAGGGAGCTATATGGGGATGTGAAGTTAGGGAGATGGTGTTGAGGAGCGGCGAGGAGCCAGGGCTCTGGAGCCTGGCAGCTAGAATTAGAAGCCTGGTACTCAGCTACCGACTAGCTGGGTATCCTTGGGGCAAGTTACTTGATTTCACTGTGCCTCCATTTCCCCATTGGTAAAATGGGTGTAACAATAGTACCTACCTCGTATATGTAGAGTGCCTAGCGTAGTGCAGAGCACAGGAGCATGTTCAATACATATGCATTATTATTTATATAATATAAATTGCAGTCTGAGGAGGCAGATTGGAAGATTCTTTTTTTTTTTTTAGGCCTTTTTGCCTTTTCTAGGGCCACACTCACAGCATATGGAGGTTCCCAGGCTAGGAGCCTAATCGGAGCTGTAGCTGCCGGCCTTCGCCAGAACCACAGCAACGCGGGATCCGAGCTGCGTCTGCAACCTACACCACAGCTCATGGCAACACCGGATCCTTAACCCACTGAGCAAGGCCAGGGATCGAACCCGCAACCTCACGGTTCCTAGTCGGATTCGTTAACCGCTGCACCACAACGGGAACTCCAGATTGAAAGATACTTAAGTGGGGTGGGCTGGTTTTCAGAGCAACCAGTGTTCCAAGTTGGGAGAGGGTGGGGTGTGGAAGGTTCAGGTAAGAGGTGGACATTGAGAGGGGCTGCCCCTTGAAAGAGGGGTGATGTCTAGATAAGCAGCTGGAGGAGGCGGGCTGCCAGCGTTCCGGACAAGGCAAGGAAACCAGCTCGGCAGCGTCCCTCTGGACAGCAGCTAGACCCCATGCCAAGTTGTGCAACCCTACTGTGTGTTGGGGGGGTGGCTCTCATCTACGGATGATGTGATGCAGAGGCGGGCGTGGGACCCTGAGTCCCTGAGAGACACGCACGTGTCCCTGTATAGTTTGCCTTTGCAGGAGCCTCCCCTGCCCCTGCCCCCCACCCTGCCACCATCCCAGCCCTCCCCCTTCCCCCGCCCCCATTCCTGGGCTTGTCAGGATAAGGGGGGCTTGTAATGCCCGCTGCTCTGGTGTGACTGTGAACTTTCGGGCAATTGCTCGTGAAGCATGTGTGAGCAGACTTCGGGCCCCAGGACAGATGCAGGGGTTATCTGTCTTTCAGCCTGTGGGTGAGAGGAGTCAGTGCAGGTGTTGGCCGCGAGGTTTCCCTTCTCCTTGGGAACTGACCTCAGTGGCCTAATGGAGGTCACCCACTTAAAGCTGGAAATGCCAAACTGTCAGCCGTGGGGAACACAGATGCAGGCCCCTCCCCCTTGTGGTACAGACCATGACCTTGGGGAGACCGGCCCCAGCCCCTCCTTCCTGCAGCCTCACTGATACTCCCTGTCCCTCTGCATCACATACCCCCTCCCCCCGGTCTTTGGGCCTTGGCACCGCCTGTCCTCTGGCCAACAGGACCTCCCCCGCCCCCCGGAGAACTGTCGCTCATTATCAAGAGCCACTGCTGGACCATCTCTTTTTCTGCAGAGGGGCTCGTTCCTCCTGCCCTGGCAAAGTCATTCCTTGTAACCAGTCAGAGCACCTGTCACAGGTACCTGCTCACAGGTACTCCGTCATCTCTTCTGTCCTCCCCTGTGATTACTCTGCTCTCCTCATTTTTATTTTATTTTTTTATGGCTGCACCCATAGCATATGGATGTTTCCAGGCCAGGGATTGAATTCGAGCTGCAGCTGCAGCAACACCGGATCATTAACCCCCTGCACTGGGCATGGGATCGAACCTGTGCCTCTGCAGCCACCTGAGCCACTGCAGTCAGATTCTTTTTTTTTTTTTTTTTTTTTTTTTTGCTTTTTGCTTTTTAGGGCCATACCCGCGGCATATGGAGTTTCCCGGGCTAGGGGTCTAATCGGAGCTGTAGCTGCCAGCCTATGCCACAGCCACAGCAATGCAGGATCCAAGCCGTGTCAGCAACCTACGCCACAGCTCACGTAATGCCAGATCCTTAACCCACTGAGTGAGGCCAGAGATTGAACCTGCAACCTCATGGTTACTAATCGGATTCATTTATGCTGCTCCAGAACAGGAATTCCTGCAGTCGGATTCTTAACCCACTGCGCCCACAGCAGGAACTCTGCTCTCCTCGTTGTAAAGATGAGGAAAGAAGTTTCCTTGTGGCTCTGTGGGTTAAGGATCTGTGTTGTCCCTGCAGTGGCTCAGGTCACTACTATGGCGTGGGTTCGATCCCTGGCCTCGGAATTTCCACATGCTGTGAGCCTGGCCAGAGGGAAAAAAAAAAGGGAAAAAAATTTTAAGTTGAGGAGAGTGGGGAGTGGAGGTCAGCTGACTTGCTTGGAGTGTGAATGCCTTTATTCACTCGCTTAGCACAGATGTATTTAACCTCTGTTTCATTCTGGGCATGGGGACCACGCCAACAACCACGACAGACAAGGTCCCTGGGGAGCTTAGGTTTCACCGAGGAGGGAAGACAAAGTGAGGGAACAAAGGACATGCAGACTGATGGGTGCTGATGTGGAGAGCAGAGAGTGGAGGGCGCTGGCGCTGAGGCTGAGGCCTGGGGTGGGCGATGGTGCTCCCCAGGTTCAGCGAGGAGGCCGTGTCAGGAAATGAGAGATGCAGGGGCCGGATCGGGCTCAGGCCCAGCCCCCGTGCTTAGAAAGGCTTTGGGTTTTTCTCTGTGTGATGGAAGGTCCCGGCAGGGATTTAAGCAAGGGGATGAGGCTGTCCGAACTGGTTTCTAGGAAACAACACCGGGCAGCCGTGGCCAGAACAGTGCATGCGATTGTCTCTGAGCTTCTTTCCCTTGGACTCAGCTGCCATGCGTGAGACTGTCCCCAAGGTCCTGCTCTGCCCCTTTCTGTAAGCAAACCCCGTGTTGGGAACGCAGCGGGTGCCCAGTCAACATTTGAGGGGGTGCCCGCGGACAAGGCATGGGACCTGTGCTGTTCGGGCCTGGGAGGTGAGTGAGGGCCCAGCCGTGTAGGATAGACCCTTCTGAGGCCATCTGGAGCCAGCAGATGGGGACGGAAACAGACTGCTGGTCCCGTGGGGTCCGATGACCAGACTGTGCCCCGGAGGCCACCAGCGATCTTCCGTAGACTGGGGCTGTCTTGCCTGTGCAGCGGGAGTTAGTGGTGTGTATGTGCTGTGTGGACAGCGGCTTTGCTCTTTAGCACCGAAGCAGGTGGTTGAGGAGTGCGGGGCCTCTGTATGTTCTGGGTGTGGGGTTGGAGCAGTGGGGCAGGGGTGACAGCAGGGAGCTCCTGACCCCATATTGCTCACCTGGGCCACACCTGCGCAGAGGGACACGAGCAGGAGTGAGCCAGCGGGCCATCCTTGGCCTGCCATCCTGGTGGTCACTGCCTTTGACTCCATCTTACTGCTGTGTCAGCTCTAAGAAAGGACACAAGAAGGTGAATCTGTAAGTTGTCCTTTAGGACGTAAACCCTGGAGCCAGGCTGATCTGGGGTGGAGCTGGGTTCTTACAAGTGGTGTGAACTTGGGCAGAGTGACTGACCCCGGGAACCTCTGTAACCTGGTTTGTGAAGTGGGCTGGCCGTCGCTGCTGTTGGGGGAAGAAAGTGACAGTATGGGGAGTTCCTGTCATGACTCATCGGTAATGAATCCAACTAGTATCCATGAGGATGCAGGTTCGATCCTTGGCCTCACTCAGTGGGTTAAGGATCTGGCATTGCTGTGAGCGGTGGTGTAGGCCGGCAGCTGTAGCTCCAATTTGACCCATAGCCTGGGAACTTCCTTATGCTGCGGATGTGGCCCTTAAAAGAAAAAAAAAAAAAAAAAGAGAGAGAGAGAGAGAAAGAAAACGACAGCACGGGACGGGGTGGTGGGGGAGCAGCCCCCTACCTGACACAGGGCAGTGATGTGGGCAAAGAGAACCAGTAACACTGTTCTGACTGGGCCCTCCCACCCCAACCACACACTCACACATACTGTATACACACCCACACACAGATTTGCACACACACACAGTCACACGCATACACATATACACATATATCCCACATACACCTTACATGCATACACATGCATACATCACATACTAATTCATACACACACCTCCTTAAACCACACACATACCTACATACACTCACACACAGTGTGTACACATACATTCACACACCACACAGACCTATACACAAATACAATATACATATATATACTCACAAACGCATACTCACATAGGCATTCAAACATACTCATACACACTCACATATAGACACACACTCAAACACATGTAGACATTGAAACACATACATGCACAGACACGCATACGCAGACTCACATGGACGTGCATGCACTCATACATACGTGCTCACTTTTAGAGGAAAGCGCTGCTCTGCTGACCCTCACAGTGGGCGGAGGAGGCCTCGGGCTCCTGGCTGGTCAGAACCGTCTCTGGCGGAGACTGCACTTTGGGACAGGGACAGGGAGGCAGGTGTTCTTAACTGAGAAAATAACTGTGGCCCTTTAGGGTGAGAGGGAGAGCCTAGAGCCCCAGGGAAGCATCTGAAAAGGGAGGCCTCAGCCACACTGAAGACGAAACTGTCTGGAATTTGGCTTTTGTTTTTTTTTAATTCCCCAGAAAGGACGGGGTGAGGTGGGCGCGTATCTTCGCAGAAGGCTGGAGCCCAGTGGGTGGAAATGACTGGGGTGCCTTTGAGCTCATGAGTGTCTAATAGTCAACTTGAGGTTTTTTGTGTTTTGCTATGTAAACCTTTTTTGTCTCCCCAAATCTTCAGTAAAGTCTGCTACACACACAAAGGCCTGCGTGCGAGTGATTTCTTTTTGTGGAAGTGAAGGAGCCCCACGGCTGTTGATAAAGCACAAAACACAAAACAGCAGCCGCAGAGGCATCTGGACTGGAGCAGCCGGAGGGAGCAGGAACTCGGGGCTGCACTCTGGCCAGGAAATCCCTTCCCACCTCCGGAGAGGCTCTGGGTTCTGAAAAACCCAGATTGGAATCATTGGGTTCCAAGAGTGGTCAAGGCCAGAGGTTCAGGCAGGGCCTGGCGGGATGTGGTCCCCAGCTTAGCCTCTTAAAATTAACTTAATTTTAGCCCTTGACCTCGGAGCCAGCGGGCCTGCAGGACTGGCTGAGCAGCCAAAATCAGAACCACGGATTATGGCCAATCGGTGAGCTCAAAGGCTGCTTGGTTGATTCGCCCTGTGCATCCCGGTTCCCAGGACCCTTGTGTCATCATCTGCTCTCTTTTCTCCCCAGGAAGCCAGGTCACCTGCGGATGGTGGCTGGTGTGTCTGTTCAGGCATGTGCGTGGGCGACCTTGAAGGACCACATGCCAGCAGTGGTGAGAGTCTGCCCTGTCTCCACTTTGGGGACCTGAATTCTCGGATCTAAGGGCGATGGGCTTTCAGCCACCCAGTACTCCTCCCGCCCCTCAGGTCAGGGAGCGAGGATAGCGCTGGCTGCAGGTTTTTCTTGGGGCTCAGATCTTCAGGTAGCTGGGCATCGCAGGTGGGTTCAGGGTTTGGGATGGGGGGAAGAGGGGGAGAGGGGAGAGCAGGCTGGGAGCACACGATTATCTCTCCCCCGCCCCACCCCGAGCTTGTCCTGGCTGGTGTGGCCTGCAGCAAGCATTTATTGAGCACAGGCTGTATGCCAGGCACTATTCTGTGTGGGGGTGGGAGTGGGGGTTGGAGCTGGGGGATATGAAGGCGTTTGCTCTCCTGGAACTTCGCTTCCTGTCGGGGAGACCGATCCAGAGTGGGCAACAAGAAGAAATAAACAAGCAGGAAAACAGCAGGAAGTGATTAGTGCTTTGATGAAAGTACAGCGGGAGGATGTGTTAGAACAGGGTTTGGCCGTATCCGGCCCTCTGCCTGTTTTTGTGTAGACCTGGAGCTAAGAATGGTTATTTGGTTTTCAAATGATTGGAACAAAATCTGAAGGAGACTAGCACTGTGACCCGTGACGGCCGGTCTGCAGTTCAAGTCCCGGTGTCGGTGAAGGGCACGTTACTGGAACAAGCTGTGGTCACTCCGACCTGATGACCATAGCAACTTTCCTGCTGTGACACGGAGCTGAGAGGTGGCAGCAGGGACCACGTGTGGCTCACGGTGGCCCTTCCCAGGATAGCACCCCCACCCTGGCTCATGGACTGACTGGGGGGCTTCCTCTGAGCCAATGCCATCGGAGGCCTCTCCAGGGTGACAGCGGGAGTGACTTCCAGGGTACGGAGGTGGGAAAGGGGCAGGAGGGGTGAAATCCTGTCCCTGTTTCATGGGCCTTCACTGAGTGACTGGAGCGAAGCGATGCTTACAGGGACGTAGCTCCCCCTCTAACTGGACCTCTTCTCTCTGGTTTATTTCAGCCTTTGTCATTTATGCCTTTGCTCAGAAGCCCGGGCACCTACCTCTACTTAAGAGGGGCGCTGATGCCAGTGAGAGACTCTGACCAGGTGGCAGGGCTGGGAGGCCAGCTGCCTCTGTGGCCGTCAGAGGGGCTGTCACTTTAGGATGCAGATTTCTTAGTCTCCCCCCAATATTATTTTATTGATTCAATGAAAGTTTTCAAAAATAATCCCCAGGAGTTCCTGTTGTGGCTCAGTGATTAATGGATCTGACTAGGAACCATGAGGTTGCAGGTTCGATCCCTGGCCTTGCTCAGTGGGTTAAGGATCCGATGTTGCCGTGAGCTGTGGTGTAGGTCGCAGAGGCGGCAGGGATCCCACATTGCTGTGGCTGTGGCATCGGCCGGCGGCTGTAGCTCTGATTAGACCCCTAGCCTGGGAACCTCCATATGCCGCGGGTGCGGCCCTAGAAAAGGCAAAAAACAATAACGATAATGATAATCCCCAGTATATTCAGTTCAGGGTTAAGGATCACACTGGTGGCACTTTTTTTTTTTTTACATTCTTTTTTTTTCATATCATATTCTTTTCCGTGATGGTTTATCATGGGACACTGAATATAGTTCCCTGGCTATACAGTAAGACCGTGCTTCTCCCTTCTCTATAGAATAGCTGACATTTAACCCCGACTTCCCCGTCCACCCTTCTGCCAACCGCCTGCCGCTTGACAACCACAAGTTTGTTCTCTGTGTCTGTGAGTCTGTTTTTGTTTCATAGATAAGTTCATTTGTGTCACATTTTAGATTCCACGTAGAAGTGATATCATATGGCATTTGTCTTTCTCTGTCCGCCTTACTTTAGTGTGATAATCTCAAGGTCCAGCCATGTTGCTGCAAATGGCATTATTTCATTCTTTTTTTATGGCTGAGTAGTATTCCATTGTATGTAAGAACCACATCTTCTTGAAGGATGCAGATTTCTTTAGCACATTTCTTCCTGGCCCAGTCAGATTCTTGCTGTGGAAAACAGTCTGGCCACCAGCATCGTGGGAGCCAAGCAGGAGAAAAGTTCTAGGGTTGTTCCAGTGTCCAGGATGGACCCCCTGTGCCGCACGGGTGTCTCGTGTTCCACTGGACCTGGTGTCCCCCAGCCCAAGGACCCTCTGCCTCACCCTCTCTGAGGAAAAGAACTCCTGGCTTCTGCCTGAGCTGGGAGGAACGGCTGCCCCATCTTCAGCCCGCCTCCAGAGATCCCAGGTATGGTCAGTTCTCAACTCTTGGTGAATTGCTTGGTAGAAATCAAGTTCCTTTTTGGTTTCTCTGGGTTAGAATTCAGCTTTCTTTGTCTTCTAAGGCAGCTGCCACCCATCCTCTTGTTTGCCAGCTTCTGAATTCTTGTTCCTGTCCTCCTGCTGTCTTTGTCCTTTAGGGTTGATGCCTTAAAAAAATTCCCTATGTGGTCATCTTAGAAGGGTCGCAGGAGGGAGCAAAGTGGGGGTATGTATTGAATCCACCACTTTTGTGTTTATTTATTTATTTATTTAAATTTTTTCTTCTTAGGGCCACACCCATGCATGGGCAGCATATGGAAGTTCCCAGGCTAGGGGTTGAATTGGAGCTACAGCTGCCAGCCTACACCACAACCACAACAACGCAGGATCCGAGCCACTGGATGAGGCCAGGGATCAAACCTGAATCCTCGTAGATCTAGTCGGATTTGTTTCTGCTGAACCACAACGGGAATTCCCTTTGCCGACTTCTTTAAAATGTCACTCTGGCTGTCACGTGGATTGGGCAAGAGGAGAGCAGGGAGGCCCAGTTAGGAGGTTACTGCAAAGTTGATGTAAGAGACAGAGATGCTCTGGGTGCGGGTTAGTGGTGGAAAGGAGAGAAAGCCAATGACCTTGAGATATGCTTTGAACATGGCCACTGTGACTTACTGAGGCATGAATACAGGAGAGTAAGAAAGTGAGGAATCAAGATTAAGTCCAAGTGTCCTGGCTCAAATCACATATTTATGGTGATGGAAAGGTCTTGAGGGGAGCAAGTATGTGGGTGGAGATCAGAGCTGAGTCGAGATCCCTATTAGACCTCCAAGTGGAGGCGTCGATAGCAGCTGCCCGTGTGATTCCGGAATGAAGGGGAGAGGTCAGGGCTGGGTTTAGGATTCATGCTGCCTGCAATGGTATGTGTAAGTCCTTGAGACTAGATGAGGCTGCTTAGGAGGAGGGGCTGGCTGGAGAGGAGGAGGAATCCGCAGTCATTCCAACTTTTAAGCGGGGAGAAGAGGAGGGAGAAAACCAAGAGAATGCTGTTTTCTTCTCAGTGGTGAACAGAAGAACACTTCCAGGGGTGGCTGTGAGATGCTACTGACACGTAGATTAAGGTGAGGACAGAGAGATAACCGTTTGAGACTCCCCGGTTTCTTCTTCTTCCTGAATAATAGGATCCCCTATTTTTAGCTGGGCATGTAGCCACTCAGAATAAAAGCCGTATTTCCTAGTTTCCCTTGCAGCTAGATGAGGCTGTATGACTTAAGTTTAGCCAATGGAGGGAAGCAGAACTGCAATTTCCCAAAGTGTCCTAATAGGTAGGGCGTATGCTCTCCTTCAACCTCTCTTTCTTTTCAATTGACTGGATTGTGAGGTAACGGCTGGATTTCCTGCAGCCACTTTGGCCTGTGTAACCTTAGGAATGGAAGTTACCTGTGGAAAGGCAACAAGATAAAAGGGTCATGGGTCTCTGATTTCATAGAGCACCATTGCAGCTCTGGACAGATTTTATATGAGAAATATATAAACTATCTTCTCTCTCTTTTTTTTTTTTTGCTTTTTAGGGCTGCACTGGAAGCATATTCAGGTTCCCAGGCTGGGGTTCCACATGGGCCTACAGCTGCCAGCCTACGCCACAGCCATGGCAATGCGGGATCCGAGTCGTGAGTGCGACCTATATCACAGCTCACAACACCATATCCTTAACCCACAGAGCGGGGCCAGGGATCCAACCCACATACTCATGGATATTAGTTAGATTTGTTTCCACTGCGCCATGACAGAAACTCCTAAACTATCTTCTTTAAATCACTTTTATTTTGTGTTTTTTGAAATTAGCAGCCAACTTATTTCTAACTGATCTGTCATAGGATCTGGCAATAAACAAAGAAGCACAGTGTTTGAAGCCTGAACAGCTGTAACAGCAACAGCAACAGTAATACCACCCCTGACTCTTCATAGCACTTTTCAGTTTACAAAGCGCTTTTGAACACACTGTCTTCAAAAAAAAAAAGGAAAGAAAAAGAAAGGGCATTCCCATTGTGGCTCAGTGGTTAACTAATCCGACTAGGAACCATGAGGTTGCAGGTTCGATCCCTGGCCTTGCTCAGTGGGTTAAGGATCCGGCGTTGCCGTGATCTGTGGTGTAGGTTGCAGACGCGGCTTGGATCCCAGGTTGCTGTGACTGTGGTGTAGACCGGCGGCTACAGCTCCGATTAGACCCCTAGCCTGGGAACCTCCATATGCAGCGGGTGCGGCCCTAGAAAAGGCCAAAAGACAAAAAAAAAAAAAAAACGAAAAACGAGCACACTGTCTTACTTGATGTCTGCAACCGCGCTGTGATACTGCAGGCATTCTCTTCCTAGACGAAAGGCACTGAGACTCGGAGGAGGAATCACTCACTCCAGTCACTTACTACCCCTCAGAGCTTGTACTTTGACCCTAGTCCTCTGGCTCCTCACCTGGTGCTGGTGACTGGAGGTGAAGGGTAAGTTACAATGTGCAGGAAGTTCTGCCCTGGAGCCCGGCTGGTGCTGGGCAGAGAGCCCGGGACACCGGCATTAAGGGGCAGCAATGAAATCTTTCTCACCTCTCAGAAGAATGCTTCTATTTTCATAAGGGAGGAGATCGTGGAGAATAATCAGAGAAGTAAAGATCAGACAGCCACCAGCCTTGGAGGGAAATGTGTTTGCCAGCTGGCGGGCTAGCAATCCCATTTTGGAAATAATTGAGTAGCAATCAGATGTTCAGAGCAGGAGTCTGCCGAGCGTCTTGTGACTGTAGAAATGCTTTCTCCGTATCAAAGGGATCTGCTTCTCTTTGCAGATTCCCCTCCAGAGGCCCAGCCGAGAACTTTTGAAGTTTGGCACGATTCTCTCCTCCTGCTTTTCCTCTTCAGTAACTACTTTGCTGACTTCTTTCCAATTTCTCTCGCTCAATCCCCACTGATCCTGATGTGTAGACACTGTGTGGCGGGTGTAGGGCAAATATCGCTTGGAGATTGTTGGGGGAGATGCAGACTTTAAGCTGATTATGGGTTTGCACCTTACCCCCTGGCTGGCTGAGGTGAGATTACTTTTCAGGGACTTGCTCAAGGTTATGTAGTCAGGAAGTAGAAGCTGGGGTCCGAAGCCAGCCTTGGGACATGTAAGACCACACGCTGCTTTAGCCCTAGAGAACCAAGCGCCCCCGGAAGACGCCATTCCGTCCATCCCACCCAGGGCCCCCTTTCTTTCATCTTGACGGACCGCCCCGGCCCCGCTCCTGGAGGCACATTAAAGCAAGCCTCACATGCCTGCTGCAGGGAACGGCCGGGCCCCTCCCCACGCACAACAGGCCCACTTGCTCTTTCTCTTCATCTCGCTGAATCCTAGATTCCTGGCCATGGTCCCTGGCTTTGATAATCGTTTCTGCTCGCTCAGGTTTGGCAACTCATCACATTCCCCTTGTAGCTTTTCAGGCCTCAGGTTTTCTCACTTGCCCTCTGCTCTGTGCCTGCCTCTGGTTTCTGTCCTCCCTCTGGCCTGGGCTCTGAGAACTCTGAGACTGGGCCAGAGATGGAAGTGGCCTTCGGGTGGCATCGCTACGGTAAGGAAGAGGACACTGATCCTGCCCTTGGCCGCAGTTCTTCTCCCTCGAGGGAGAAATGCACAAAAGAGATGCAGCAAGGCACTTAACCGCTGTCTTTATCAGGTAAGACTTGGACCCCGATGTCGAATTCTAGAAGGGCTGGCCTGAATGCCTATGGCCAAAACAGGTCTCCTTTATCCCACAAACCTTTTTTGATCACCTAGGATATGCCTGGCACAGTTCTAGCTCCTGGGGATGCAGCAGTGAATAGAATCAAAGTCCGGGTCCTGGAAGAGCTTACATGCTAGTAGGGGAGTCACAAAGCTAGTAAACAGCATTGCTTGAATTTGATCAAAACAGCAAGACTTGGATTTGATCTCTGTGATGGAGGGAGTGTAAGACAAAAGCGATAGAGGAGTTCCTGTTGTGGTTCAGTGGCAATGAATCTGACTAGTATCCATGAGGATGAGGGTTCATACCTGGCCTTGATCAGCGGGTTAAAGATCTGGCGTTGCACTGGATCCTTAACCCACTGAGCGAGGACCGGGCTTGAACCCTTGTCCTCATGGATACTAATCGGGTTCATTACCACTGAACCATGATGGGAACTCCATTTTTTTTTTTTTTTTTGGCTGCACCTGCAGCATGTGGAAGTTCCCAGGCCACAGCAGCGACTCAAGCCATAGCAGTGACAATGCCGTATCCTTAACCTGCTGAGCCACCAGGGAACTCCTGACTTATAATAGTTTCAACTGTCAAAATTCCAACAAGTAAGTATCATTCTGTACCTTTGTATTAGTTTATAAACTACTACATCACTATCAATTGTTTTTAATGTCTGAAGGGAACTTTTATGCATGAAAAAAATACTTAAAATAATTTGTGTATTTTAATTTTTTCAGTTGATTAAAGTTGTACATTTTAAGAAATAAAATAAAAAAGTTGTACATTTTAAAGCCTAATTTAATGTAGTTCAATTTATAAATCTTGCTATTTCATTCACAAAGCTAGTATTTTTATGTTAAATCTCTTTTTTGATTAGTGTTCAGTTAACTTATAAGTTCTTTAACCATTTACTATCACTTACAAACTTGATTAAATTCGCTTAGATTATTTAAACTAAAATTAAGCACTTCAAATATCTAACAAGGCAAGACTTACAAATCTAATAAAATCTTAGGCATTAAGCATTTAACACTAAGAATTTAAACACTATTCACAAAACATAGTAAGTTTCAACTTCCAGATCTAATCAGATTTACTGGAGCATTTAACCTTCACACCTAATTCACTTAGTATTAAATTAACATTACAAGTCTAATATGTTACATTTTTTGTAATACTTTTCCAACACCTTAAAAAGCAAATAATGGAGTTCCCATTGTGGCTCAGTGGAAATGAATCTGCCTCGTATCCGTGAGGACGAGGTTTCAGTCCCTGGCCTTGCTCAGTGGGTTCGAGATCTGGCATTGCTGTGAGCTGTGGTATAGGTTGCAAACGTGGCTAGGATCTGGCATGGCTGTGGCTGTGGCCAGCGCAGTAGGCTGGCCGCTGTAGCTCCGTTTTGACCCTTAGCCTGGGAACCTCCATATGCCTCAAGTACGGCCCTAAAAATACAAAAACAAAAACAAAAAAACCAGATAAAAATTGTTCACTTTCAAATGGTTAGTGGTTAATGTTATGTGAATTTTTAAAATGCAATAAATTTTATTTACTTTTAATTTTTTTTGGCTGTGCCTGCGGCATATGAAAATTCCTGGACCAGGAATTGAACCCAAGCCATAGCAGCAACCCAAGCCACTGCAGTGACAGCATTGGGTACTTAACCCACTGTGCCACAAGAGAACTCCTCAAAATTTTAAATTGATTAAAAAAAAATTGTATGCCTGCACCTGCAGCAACACTGGATCCTTTAACCCACTTTGCTGGATCAGAGATCGAACGTGCACCTCCACAGTGACCCAAACCACAACAGGCAGGTTCTTAACCCACCGTGCCACAGTGGGAACTCCTAAATTAAATTTTTAAAATTATCTCTCAAACCTAGATAAAATATAAATTACCCCAGTGGTTCCAACCATTGCTGCTATACACACCCTTAAACCTGTCACAAAAGTTTTAATATATGTTTGTGTCATTCGTCGTATTTATATTTGTTCTCAAGCCTTGATCCAAACAAAGCCAGCAGAATCAGCCTCATATGACTGGGCTGAGATGACCACAGTGAAGATTTAGGACGTGTACATACACATTGGGGTTATAAGCTTTGTGCTTGGAGCTGCCACACATGCTGTGACTTCTCCCGCCACCCCAAATTGGGCAAGTCTGGGGTGGGGTCTGAATGTCATCCAGCCTGGCAATTATCTATGGGAGTAGCTTCCTGCGGTCAAATTTTGCCTGCCACAGTAACAAAGTTCTTAAAACCCTCACTTAAAATAAAAGATCCCCAGTGCAGCTTTCATCACCGGGTGTCATACTGCCTGGATAAAAGCACAAGAAGTTCACAGTTTAATTAGTAACCAGCACTTGGCAATGGCATGTGAATTGTTTGAATAGTTGACATTTTTGGGAACTCACCTACACTTTTTTTGGTTTGTTTTAGTATAGCTCACATTCGATATCATTAGGGACTTGGGCTTTTTGCAAGTTTTGATTCGTTTCTGCCACTCAGATTTCTGCCACATCAGCTTTGCCTTGTTTTGCTTTTTTGCCTTTGCACCCCACTGCTTGCGTCCTTGAAATGCTGTGCTCTGGCCTCATCTGGCTGCCTTGGGCCTGCTTGGACTTTCCTTGCACGGAGTCGTGGAATCAGCGGCTCTCCAGAGAGTCCGGTTCTTTTAAGCAATGGATGTTATTAGGGACCAGTAGGTGGACACTCGTGGCATAAATCACATTATCCACGTGACAGCTGAGGCTGGGGAGGAGGAGTCACTCCTCGTCCACACCAGTGAGAGCGCCAGAAAGTGAGTTGATGCTTCCTGCTAAGTCCTTTAGAAAATATACTCTATCGTAAAAACTTATTTTATCCCCCCTTTTAACTTTTAAACTACCAGCTTTTAGGAGTTCCTGTCGTGGCTCAGAGGAAATGAATCCGACTAGGAACCATGAGGTTGCAGGTTTGATCCCTGGCTTTGCTCAATGGATTAAGGATCCAGCATTGCCGTGAGCTGTGGTGTAGGTCGCAGATTCAGCTCGGATCTGGCGTTGCTGTGGCTGTGGCGTAGGCTGACAGCTGTAGCTCCAATTCGACCCCTGGCCTGGGAACCTCCATATGCCACCGGTGCTGCCCTAAAAAGACAAAAGACAAAAAAAATAAAAAAAATAAATTACCAGCTTTTAGCAACCAGCTGCTGCTTCTTTTTAAAAAAACAACTTTAGGAGTTCCCTAGTTACCTAGTGATTAAGGACTTGGCATTGTCACTCCTATAGCTTGGGTATGATCCCTGGTCTGGGGAACTTCTACATGCTGCAGGCGCGGCCAAAAAAAATAAAGAAAAACAAACAAAAAACCCTTTAATATCATGCTATGCATATTTTAATTATATCATTATTATTATTATTTTGTCATTTTAGGGTCACACACGTAGCATGTGAAAGTTCCCAGGCTGGAGCTACAGCTACTGGCCTACGCCACAGCCACAGCAACGCCAGATCTGACCCATGTCTGCGACCTACACCATAGCTCACGGCAATGCCAGATCCTTTACCCACTGAGCGATGCCAGGGATCAAACCAGCATCCTCATGGATACTAGTTGGGTTCCTTACCACTGAGCCACAACGGGAACTCCTACTTATATTATTACTAATGAATTTTTTTAACATTGTCCATGGATGGACATCAACTTGGATCCGGCCGTCTCGGCCAGGGCTGCCATTGTGCCTCTGTCTCTGTTATGATCCCTGTGTCTTATCAACGGTCATCCTCTGGTCAGTTTATTGACAGCCACATAATTTCATCTCACCCAACCTTATTGAATTCACTAGGCTGGATTCTGATTTCAAAGCATCGGCTTCGACGCTCTCCTTGCTCCTTTGACTTCTGGCCCTCCTCTGCCTTTTATGCTGGAGACAGCCTGTCATTTTCTTTTTCCCTGTTATCTTCAAGGCCCTCTCAGTCTGTCTGTGTCTGTACCTCAACCAGCTGCTCTTTGAAGAGGCCAGCCTTTGGGAGGAAATAAAATCAATATACACTTAATAAAGTTAACCTATTTGGCACAACGTATTTTTGTAGGTAAGCAGATTTCTTTTCCATAGCCCACAGGATGAAGAAAGGCACAGAACCCAATTTCCAGCGAAGTCCAAGCCCCTCTCCTCGATGCCCCATTTGTCCCCAGCCGGACCCTTGCCCTCAAGTGCTCGGCGCCTCCTGGCCCTGACCCAGCTCCCTCCTCCATCCCGCGCGCCCTGCCCTGACTGCAGTGACCTGCACATGCCCATTTATCCTTTCCTTCTGTGGAGAACAGACCCCAGGCTGTCCCCGCCCCCATCCCTGACTCCTGGTCTTCACAGAGCTCTGTGATGCCCCCAAGAACGCACACCTGTGTCGGACCTGCTTCTAATGAAGGACCAGGACAAAGGTGACGGGATGTCACAATGATTATGTTATACGGGCTCTTCCCCTCCGGGGAGCCTCGTGCTAACCGGCCCCAGCCCCCACACTCAGGATCTCAGCACCACTCTCACACCCTCCTCTCACCTAGGTCCACTCCGTGTGCTTTGGGGTGACATTTTCAACAGTCCCCTTGGACTCTTGGTTCCTTGAAGCCCATCTCCAGTCTCTCCAAGCCACCGCTTCCACAGTCACAGTCTGGGCCCTGGCATCACTAGAAATTGTCCCACTGCAAACCAGTAAGGCTGTCCCCTTCCTCTCCTTCCTGCTGGCTGTTTAATAGCTCCCCCTGCTCTGCTTCGCCTCATCAGCACCCTGCTCTGTCACCCCCACGCCATCAGCCCTCTCACTTCCTGTCTGCCTTCCTTACCGGATTTGGATCCACGTCTACAGCAGTCCTGGTCATTTTAAAAAATTTATATATATACACACACACACACACACACATATTTTTTTTTTTTTTTGGCTTGTTAGGGCTGCACCCGTAGCATATGGAGCTTCCCAGTCTAGGGGTCAATTTGGAGCTACAGTTGCTGCTGGCTTACACCTCAGCCACAGCAACGAAGGATCTGAGCTGCATCTGCGGCCTACACCACAGCTCATGGCAATACCGTATGCTTAACCCACTGAGCAAGGCCAGGGATCAAACCCGAAACCTCATGGTTCCTAGTAGGATTCGTTTCCGCTGAGCCACAACGGGAACTCCGATCCTTGGTCATTTTGTCTCAGCCATCTGGCAGCTCATCATTGCAAAGAAACGGCTCTTGCCAAGACCTCCAGGGACTTTAAACTCACTGAGTCTTCTGGGTACTTATTAATCCTCGTCTTCCTTGAATTCACCATCTCCTCCATCGGTCTGGTCCTCTTCCTTTCTGGCTTAGCTCAGTGAATGGCTCCACCAACCGTCCTCTGAGACTGGCCAGAAACCCAAGAAGTCATTCTTGACAGTTCCAACCAGTCCTTTACGGCCTGTCTGTGCATTTCACTTTCTGCATCTCTTTCAAGTCTATCTACCTCCCTCCCTTGTCACGACCACCAACCCAGACCAAGCTAACTCCATCTTGTGCTGAGACCACTGCTGTTATCTCCTGCCCTCCCCAGCCAGAGGGAAAGTCTCAAAATGCAAATCTGATCCTGTCATGTTCTTATTTAAAAGATTTCAATGATGTCTTACTTACTTATCTTAGGACATACATACATGTCAGAATCCTAAGTGATCTGGCATAGTCTGCTGCCTATGTGATTCTTTGTCCTGGTCCTGTACTATGCCCCCCACAACTCCCTGGCTCCAGACACATTACATTTCCTGTGCCGTGGCCAATTCAATTTTGGGTTTAATGCTTTTATTTTATTTTATTTTTTTCTTTTCTGGCCACCCTGTAGCATATGGCGTTTCTGGGTCAGGGATTGGATCCAAGCTGCAGTTGTGACCTAAGCCATGCTGTGGCAACAACAGATCCTTAACCCACTGTGCTGGGCCAAGGATCGATCCCACCTGTGTCCCAGTGCTCCCAAGATGCCGCTGATCATGTTGCACCACAGCGGGAACTCCTGGGTTTAAAGCTTTTAACTTGTAAGTCTTTTTACACATGATTTTGGTCTTGAGGGCAGAATTTTTTTTTCCCATTGCTTAATGAATTTTATTACAACCATAGGTGTACAAAAATCATCACAACTCAATTTGATAGCATTTGCGTCCCAAACCCTCAGCGCATCCCCCCACACTCGAGGGCAGAATTTAAACTGATTTTAAACCACGGAATGGCCCTTGGTAAGTGTAAAGAAATATTCTAAGATCACTGAAAAAGTTGAGTTCCCGTCGTGGCTCAGTGGTTAACAAATCCGACCAGGAACCATGAGGTTGCGGGTTCGATCCCTGGCCCTGCTCAGTGGATTAAGGATCCAGCGCTGCCGTGAGCTGTCGTGTAGGTTGAAGACACGGCTCAGATCCCACGTTGCTGTGGCTCTGGTGTAGGCCAGCGGCTGTAGCCTGGGGACCTCCATATGCCGCAGGTGCGGCCCTAAGAAGCAAAAAGAAAATACAGGATACTCAGATAAACAATGGATTTCAACAATGGATTTCAGATACACAATGAATAATTTCTTTAGAATAAGCATGTCTAAAATATTGCATGTCTAAAATATTGCATGGCAACCTTATGACAAGAAGGTCATGGTCTGTGGCTCCCTCGGTCCTACTGTATCTGCCTCACTTTGCTTTGGAAGAGAAAGAAGTTGAAGGAAGGAAGTGACCTGTGGATGATTTGCTTTTTTTTTTTTTCTTCAGCTGCACCTGTGGCACGTAAAAGTTCCCAAGTCAGGGATGGAACCTGCACCACAGCAGTGCCAACGCCAGAACCTTAACTGCTAGGCCACCAGAGGACTCCTGGTTTGCCCTCTTTAGAGGAGAGATCGTGGAAAGGAAGTAGATGAAAGACTTTCGTCACTTCTGCTTTCTTTGCCGTGAGAATGATGGGAGGTCTGGGTTTGGGTCCCCTGGGTATAGCTGGCAGGCCTCAGTGACCTGTAACTCAGATTCCACGAGCATGGAAGGTGATGGGGAGGGAAGGGCCTGTTTCCTTCTTCATGCTGGGAAGAGTTTTTTTTTTTTTTTTCTTTTTAAAGGCCACACCCACAGCATATGGAGGTTCCCAGGCTGGGGGGCGAATCAGAGCTACATCTGCTGGCCTACGCCAGAGCCACAGCAACACCAGATCCAAGCCGCGTCTGCGACCTACACCACAGCTCATGGCAACGTCGGATCCTTTACCCACTGAGCAAGGCCAGGTATTGAACCTGCAACCTCATGGTTCCTAGTCAGATTCGTTAACCGCTGTGCCACGACAGGATCTCCTGGGAAGAGTTTTTTTAAATTAGCAGCTCCACTGTGTATCTGAACAAATGTATAATATTGGAGTTCCTGCTGTGGTGCAACAGGATCAGCGGTGTCTCTGCGGCACCAGGATGCAGGTTCAATCCCTGGGCGTTGCCTCTGCTGCAGCGTAGGTTGCAACTTCAGCTCAGATTTGAATCTGATCCCTGGCCTGAGAACTCCATATGCCACGGGACCGGCCAAAAAAAAAAAAAAAAGAGAGAGAGAAAGAAAGAAAACAGACAAAAAACACCAGATGTAGGAGTTCCCTTCGTGGCTCAGTGGTTAACGAATCCAACTAAGAACCGTGAGGTTGCGGGTTCGATCCCTGGCCTTGCTCAGTGGGTTAAGGATCCGGCGTTGCCGTGAGCTGTGGTGTAGGTGGCAGACGCGGCTTGGATCCCGCGTTGCTGTGGCTGTGGCGAAGGCCGGCAGCTACAGCTCCTGTTAGACCCCTAGCCTGGGAACCTCCATATGCCGTGGGTGCGGCTCTAGATAAAAAGAAGGCAAAAAGACAAAAAAAAAAAAACAAACACCAGATGTATAGTACAATTTTCTCATTGTCTGATTTAATGTTCCAGTTTTCATCCCTGGTAGATGCAGAAACTACTACTCTTCCCTGGTCGATGTGGAAACAGACCTGGTACATACACTCTGCCTCACATGGTTCCTTTGTACCCTCTCCATGTCAGCGGGATGGCCGAAGTCACTCTAGATGGGGGACACCACCTCTGAAGGAGCCTTGTGCCTCCGGCTGGTGGAGGCTGGATGAGGTAGCGTCACATGCCCATTTACTGGCTGAATGACCTGCAGGATATTACCTAACCCATCTGAGCCTCACTTTCCTCTGCTGCAAGGTGGAGGGTTGATGGCAAGACCCTACTTCACGGGGTTGTTATGTGGATTCAACGAATTAGCACAGGTGAGGGACTTGGACCCGGGCCTGGCACATAGCAAGGGTACCTGCTGCTGTCCTTTGCTTTATCAGCTGACTTGAAGAAACCAATGGGCAACGTGGAGTGTTCCCCAAACCCAGCCTCCAGCAGTGTGGACTCTCCCCACTAGGTGTCACAATTCAGCAGGCCCTGCTTGTCCTTAGCTCTGACTTTTTTTTTTTTTTTTTTGCTTATTATCATTTTTGATTTGATTTGGTGATTTCAAGGGGATAAACCAACACACCATCTCTTGAAGTCGCTAGGGATCCAGAAATTCCAGTGGAATTGCTGATGTCCAGGGCTGGAAGGAGCTCTTTGGAGGGCTGCCGTTGTTCAGAGTTAACATGACTCGTAATTTATTGTCCAAACCAAGATATTTTGAGAGTGAAAGGGGGGCCGTTAGTAATGATGCCAGGACAAGAGGAATAAATGGGCTGGGTTCCAAGATCCTGGATGTGGGCATCCCATCCATGGGGGTTTTTCCTCAGCATTTTCAGACTCCCCAGGACAGAAACTCCCTGACACTCCTGGACCTATAAACTCTGACCTGTAAACAAGGTCCTGTAAACTTTGACCTCATAAGGAGTTCCCCGTGTGGCTCAGCAGGTTAAGAGCCTGACTAGTATCCATGAGGATGTGGGTTTGATCCCTGGCCTCACTCAGTGGATTAAGGATCCATTGTTGCGTGGCTGTGGCTGTGGCTCCAATTCAACCCCCTGGAATTTCCATATGCCGGGAACTTCCAAATGCCAAATGCCATAGGTACAGCTCTAAAAAGAAAAAACAAACAAACAAACAAAAACTGTGACCTTGTGTTTTGGGAATTGTCATAATTCCCTTCTATGTCCTCTTGCTCTTCCCTTCTATGTCCTCTGCCTCCTTTGTCAGGTTATTTGTTTGAGTTCTGGCCTCAGTGGACAAGGTGCGTGTGTGTCTGCCCCACAGACTTCAAGGCTGAATGCTTCCTTACCCCCATAGCTTTTCTCCCAGTTGTAAACCCCTTCCGAGGTGTGAGTGCTCCAGCTCTGGAGGGAAGGTGAGCAGTGTGGACACAGTCTGGGTTATTGCTGAGGGGGTTCTTCTAAGGTCTCTTCCAACTTCAGGCTCCGTAATCCTATTATTTCAGATTTGCTTATCTGCCATTAAAGGGCAGGAGAGGCTAATGTTTGTACCTGCCATGCATCAAATGTTGTGCCTCCACCATCTCGATCATCCCATCAACCCTTTGGGATCAGTATTATCAAACCCCAATTTTGGGAGTTCTTGTTGTGGCTCAATGGTCACGAAACCAACTAGCATCCATGAAGATGCGGGTTTGATCCCTGGCCTTGCTCATTGTGCTAAGGATCTGGCTTTGCCATGAGCTGTGGTGTAGGTTGCAGATCTGAGAGGCTTAGAACTTGGCAGCTGCAGCACCGATTCGACCCCTAGCCCAGGAACTTCCATATGCCCCAGGCACAGCCCTAAAAAGCAAAACAAAAACAAAAAAGAAATTTAACCCCCAATTTCATAGGCCTGGAGAGGGAGAGGACACAGCCCCTAAAAGGCTGATGCAGGGTTCAATCCCAGGTCAGTCTGGCCCCAAAGAGCTGGGCTGCTACCACACAAGCTGCCTCCCAGTGTTTTTACAGTAAGATTGTAAACGAGCTAGTGCCCTGTGGGGCTCCTAGGTACACAATCTTTTCTGTGCCCTCCATTGCTTGTTTTTAGGGAATAAGCCTCAACCTCCAGGACCTTCCCTGAGTTCCAAAGGGCAGTTGCTAATCAGGGAAGGGAGGGGACGCAGAGACCAGGGAGCAGCAGTTCAGCCTTGGGGCAGGGTCTTGGTTCCTCCTCAAGGAATATACAAAACAATATCTTTGAGCCTTTCTGTAGAACAAAACCCCTCAACAAATGGAAGAACTACTTGATGAAGCAGTCTTCATTCTAGTGGAAGAAGGAGGACCACCAGAACCAGTCCTGGGGCCACTAAACACCAGCTTTGAGAAGCAATGTAAGCTTGCCTCTACCTTGATCCTTATCTTCAGCCCTAATCCTTATTCCACTCCCCAAACTATAAAACCACCTCCTACCACAGTCTTTAAGGCATTAGCCTGCTGTGTCCCCCTTTGCCTGGCAAAGCAATACACCTATCTTTTTCTCCTTTACCCAAAACTCGGTCTCTACATTTCAGTTCAGCACCGGCAGACAGAGGCCACATTTCGGCAACAAGATCACTCGCCCAGAGGACATCACAAGCAAATCCCTTTCTCCGAGTCTCAATTTCCTCTTCTGGAAGCTGGACAGAGTTACATGTGGCTAAGGGCTGTCACAGTGACTGGGGATATTGGGGCCTGGGGGAGGGGCGTCAGCCTGGGGAGACTTTATGGGGGCCCCTGAATAAGGTTTTGAAGGCAGGGAAAGGGGAGTCAGAGGGGATGTATTATTGGGTTAAGTCTACCGGACAGAAACAAGATGTATGTGCAGGAGGGGGTGGGGCCTAGGAGATGAGCAGAAACTGCCAGTCTAACTAGGAAAGGCGAAAGGGACCCTGTGACAGGTCTCAGATCGTACTTAGCACAGGAAGGTGCAGATGGTAACATTTTGATGACCGTAATGAAGAGGAGAGAGGGTTCAGCGGTCACTCTGGAAGAGAGTCCAGGCTTAGAAAGGAAGGCCTATAGGAATCCCTGTAACCCGAGTTTGTCCCGCAGTTCAGGTCATCGGCGAGCGGTGCCCTTTATCAACACTTGGAGGCCGGTACTTCTGGGGAGGCGGACAGCCCCTCCTCCAAAAGCCTCTGCGGCGGTTTCTAATACACATCCGATTCAACAAGTCGGAGGCCCCAGGCAAGGGCTGCGGAGGTGTGGGGGCGGGGCGGAGGGAGGCCAAAGAGCCCGGCTCCAGCGGGAAGGCTGCGACCCAGCCCGGGACTGGACGGCCTCGGGCCGGTGTCCGCGCGCCCAGAGCAGGGGCGCGACCTCCCAGGCCCTGACCTCCCGCCAAAATAATTGGGCTGCGGCCCCGGCCCCTGGGGCAAAGGAAGGGGTCGTACCAGCGCCCCGGAGGAGCGGCAGACCGGAGAATCCAGGCGGCAGGGAGGGAGGAAGGCTCCTGGAACAGAGCTACGCCTGGCCCGGGACGCCCGCGGCCAGCATGGCCCTGGCCTCTCCCTGGGTCCCTCCGGCTGCAGCGCTCTGGATCCGGCCAGGGGGTACTGGAAGCTCCGGGCCGCAGTCCCTGCCCTCAGCCTCGCACACCCTTCTTCCACCCGCTGCCCCGCCCGCAGTGCCCTCCCCATCTCCCAGCTTTAGTTCCCCTCCCCCACTCCCCTCGCTGGGGCTCGGGCCCCCTCGGCCTCTCAGTTCCCGGGTTGGCCCCGCCCCCGAGGACCCGGCCCGCCCCAACCCCCGCCCCACCGTCGACTTCGCCACGCCCCTGCATTGCCAATCCTGGTAGGCCCCGCCCATAGCCCCTCCCCTCCTCGCCCCGCCCCGCGGCCTCGCAGTCCAGGGCAGGCCCCGCCCTCTGTTTCCGCTGGCGGAGGCTTTGGAGGTGGCGGCGCGAGAGCGCAAGCGATCCGGACCCCACATTCCTGGGAGCGCGGTGAGTGCAGCCTGGGGCGGGCGGGGCAGCGAGTCGCGGTCGGGGCCTCGGGAGGGTGCAGGCTCACGGGGCCCGGGTCGACTGAGGGCTGGCCGGCGAGCCCTCTACCCGGTCCCTGGAGGGGGAGCGGCCCGGGGCGCCCCGGGGAGGGGTGTCGGGGGCGGCGGTGACGAGCTGAGGGAGGGATGCCGTCGGCGCCCTGTGGGGGCGCGGGAAGCCGCCCAGAAGGGGACTGTGTGTGCGGGGCCGGGTAACCGGGCGAAGGGGGATATCTGCAAAGGGAGAGGCTGTGAGGAAGACCTTTCGGGACTGGGGCTGCGGGAGTGGATGGCGGAATCCCAGCCGAAGAGATGGGGGGTCTTTAGGATGCAGCGGAAAAGGAGAGCCCCGGAGCTGTCAAGGGTTTCTGACTTTGTGACCCCGTGGACCGGCTTGGGGAGGTCCATACAGCACCCCAGGGGAGGGCCGGGGGCTTGGGCGGGGCTGGGATACCGCCTGCAGGCCACCGGGCACCCCAACCACTCCTTGGGCCACCGCTGGCATATCGGCACTCAGAGTGACAGGGATTTGGCACGCTCCGAGGTCCTAGATGTAGTCCATCTGTGCATCCAAGTTTGGGACTTTAAAAAACTTTCTTGTGGTTTAAAAAAAAAAAAAAGGTCCAAACTTGAAACTGGCCCTTAGGAGAGCAGTGTTTGTACTTGTGTATTTCAGAACTGAAGTGTTGGATCTGCTCTCTTTGAAAAAGAAACCGGTCTCTCTGCCTCTTTCCCAAATGCCTGTGGTAGCATCTGGGGACGTTTGAAGCATTGGCGTGGTATGGGATCCCCTGGCTGGGTAGGCCTTTCCTACCTGTCCCCAAAGCAGAGAGAAGACTGCAGCAGTTGACCGTTCTGTGGCTTATAGACCCAAACTCATTATGCGAGGGTGCCCTTCTGATTGGCAGCTGTCCCCTTCCCTGGAGTTACTCAGGAATTTCCTCCTCCAGGAAGCTTTCCTGGACTAGTGGAGAAAACTGAGGACTCATGCTCTGATCTCTGTGTACCAGCCAGCTTCCTTCTCTTTACTAAAAATAGCCATACAGAATGTTTTATATATATGTTTTGCTATAAAGATGTGCAGTCAGCTTGTCATAAGTAATGGAAAGGGGAGGAGAGGCATTGTGGATAATTTCAAACAATGGACTGGACAAATCATTTATATTTAGCTAAGGAATGCAGCCAGTGAGGCAGACTTTCACACCAGCTTCCTATCCTCCGCCTGGTCCTGGCAGGGCTGATGCAGCTGGGCTGTGGGTTGGGGGTGAAGGAGGGAAGAGGGTTGAGGTGGATAAAACTTGAAGGGTATTTCAGTTCTACACTCACTCATTGAAGACCTGCTATGTGCAAAGCCTGGAACAGTTGAGAGTGGACCAGAATGGAGTTTTTTGCTCTGACTTAATCTGATTTTAATCTTTAAGCTAGGAGCAGATAGTTAATATATTAATGACAATGACTAGTGTTTATAAAATAGTTTGTATAATGTGAGAAGAAGAGTGTGCATATACGTATGACTGGGTCACTTAGCTGTATAGCAGAAATTTACAGAACATCGTAAATCAACTATAATAAAAAATAAAAAAATAGTAATTTGTAGTTGACCAAGCGCTTTCTCTGCACATTAGCTATATATAATGCTATGGCATGCCTGGAAATTCCCAGGCGAGGGACTGAACCTGTGTCACAGCAGTGACAATGCCGGATCCTTAACCAGTTGTGCTGCAAGGGAACTCCGGGCATATGCTATTTTTAATTGCCTTTTTATAGGTTAGGAAAATGAGGCTCAGAGAGAATAAATGACTTCTTTGAAGTCACAGAACTCGTAAGTGGAAGAAGCAGAACTTGAACTCGTGGCTTCTGACCTTCTACACTATGTTTTCTACTATGCCAGCTGCCTCTGTCATTCTTAACTATTGAGCCTGGGAGACCTGGGCTCCCATCTTAGCCCTAAACCTAATTGTGCAACTCTGGGCAAGGTTTCTCCCCTCTCCAGCTGTCTGTTTTGGAGGGTTCCTGGGTTAAAATGTTTTAGGGTCTCTTCCAGCATCGGATAACTGACAGTGTAAGCTGTTACCAGCAGCCAATCAGTCAGTCAATAGGTGTGCTTTATTTATTTTTTATTTTTAATTGTGGTAAAAATCACACAATAAAATTGCCATTATAACCAATTTTATCTTTTTTTAAAATTTTTATTTTTAGGGCCACACCTGCAGCATATGGAAGTTCTCCAGCTAGGGGTTGAATCGGAGCTGCGGCTGCCAGCCTATGCCACAGCCACAGCAACTCCAGATCTGAACTATGTCTGCAGCCTCTATAGCAGCTCATGGCATTGCCGAATCCTTAACCCACTGAGCGAGGCCAGGGATCAAGCCTGCATCCTCATGGATACTAGTCGGGTTCATTACCGCCGAGCCAGGAGGGGAACTGTGTAACCATTTTTTTTTTTTTTTGGTCTTTTTGCCTTTATATAGAGCTGCACCCGCAGCATATGGAGGTTCCCAGGCTAGGGGTCTAACAGGAGCTGTAGCTGCCGGCCTTCGCCACAGCCACAGCAACGCGGGATCCTAGCCGTGTCTGCAACCTACACCACAGCTCACGGCAACGCCGGATCCTTAACCCACTGAGCAAGGCCAGGGATCGAACCCGCAACCTCATGGTTCTTAGTCAGATTCGTTAACCACTGAGCCATGAAGGGAACTCCTGTAACCATTTTTAAATATCCAGTTCAGGGAGTTCCTGTAGTGGTGCAGCAGAAACGAATCTGACTAGTATCCATGAGGATGCGGGTTCAACCCCTGGCCTCTCTCAGTGGGCTCGGGATCCGGTGTTGCTGTGAGCTGTGGTGTAGGTCGCAGATGCAGATCAGATCCTGTGTTGCTGTGGCTGTGGCTATGGCTGTTGCGTAGGCCAGTAGCTGTAGCTCCAATTTGACCCCTAGCCTGGGAACTTCATATGCCACAGCTCTGGCCCTAAAAAAAGCAAAAAAAAAAAGTCCAGTTCAGTTGCATTAAGTATATTCACATCATTCTGCAGCAGATCTCCAAACCTTTTTCATCTGCAAAACTGAAACTGTACACCCTTTAAACAACTTCTCATTTCCTTCTCCGTCTGGCCCCTGGTAACCTGCATTCTACTGAGTATGTTTTATTAAGCTCCTACTATGTGCTTAGTAAATATTGCCCTTGAAAAATAAATAAGGAGAGTCTGGGTAGCTGGCCCGAGTGCCAGTCCCCATCCTTGTGAATATAACTCCAGCACGGGCTGTGTTATTCAGTGAATGACTGAGCAGGGGAGGTCTTGGGCAAGTGCCTTTACCGCTTTTGGCTTTAGCTTCCTGCTTGCAAGAGGAGGATAACAATACTAAGCTCTCTGGGCTGTTGGAAGGAGGAGTGAGAGAACGCATGTGAAGCATGTAGCTTAGGGCCTCATACACAGCAGGTGTGCAGTAAACGGTGCTGTTATTTATAACCTAGCTGAGGAGGCTAGACTAATACGCTCAGAACAAGAGAGGACAGGATCTCTTCTGCATTCAAGGCCCAGGCCTGCTGTGGTGGTCATTCCAGGGACTAAGAGGGGATGGGTCTAATCCGCATGCCTTAGCTGGGCACTCCACATCCTTCCTGCCCATCCCCGGCCTGCCTGTCTAGCCTTATCTTCCACTCTTCTTCCCCCAGGAACCCTCAGTTCCAGCCAGAGTCATCTCCCAAGCATACTTTGCTCATTCCTTCTTTGTCCCTTGGTTCGTACTGTTCTACCTTCCTGGAATGCTTCTCCCTACTCCCTCTTTCCCTTCTTCTTCTTTTTTTTAAACCCAGTGAATTTTATTGTATTTATAGTTGTACAACCATCATCACAACCCAATTTTACAACATTTCCATCCCAAATCCCCAGCTTATCCCTCCCCCACCAGCTTGTCTCCTTTGGTACCCATACATTTTTCAAAGTCTGTGAGTCAGTTTCTGTTCTTCAGAGAAGTTTATTGTATCCTTTTTTGTATTTTTTTTTGGGGGGGGGAGCTGTACCTGTGGCGTATGGAAGTTCCCAGGCTAGGGGTGGAATTGGAACTGTAGCCGCCAGCCTATGCCACAGCCACAGCAACGCAGGATACAAGCCATGTCTGTGACCTACACCACAGTTCATGACAATGCCAATCCTTAACCCACTGAGCAAGGCCAGAGATCGCACCTGCGTCCTCATGGTTCCTAGTCGGATGCGTTTCCGCTGTGCCACAACGGGAATGCCTGTATCCTTTTTTTAGATTCCACATATAAGTGATAGCATATGACATTTGTGTCTCAGTGTCTAACTTCATTTAGCATGATAATTTCTTGGTCCTTCAGCATGTTGCTGCAAATGCCATTATTTCATTCCTTTTTATGGCCGAGTAATATTCCATTGTGTATATGTACCACATCTTCTTTATCCACTCCTCTTTCGATGGACATTTAGGTTGCTTCCATGTCTTGGCTATTGTATATAGTGCAGCAGTGAATGTTGGGGTACCTGTATCTTTTCGAGTCTTGGTTTACTCTGGATTGATACCCAGGAGTGTAATTGCTGAATCAAATGGTAATTCTATTTTTAGATTTTTGAGGAATCTCCATACTGTTTTCCATAGTGGTTGCATCTCTTTCCCTATTTAAGAAGATCTTCAAGATCCTTCTCATGTCTGAGTTCCTTCATGGAGACTTCCCTGGCTACCTATCCCAAAAGAACCTCTTTTTCCTTGGGATTCCTATGGCATTTTATGTTTTCATCTCTCCTGGCTTTTATATACTGCCTGTCGTGATCCTTTAGTTGTGTGTGTTTTAGTACAAGAGTCTGTGCTAAGTTCTGGTGATGTAAAAATGAAAACAGGGCATATAATGCAGTAAAAGGTTAAGAAAGGGCTTCAGAAAAATGACAGTTCAAAATATAAAGTGATTGGCCTGTGAGAGCAGAATTTGGATTCAAACAGGGATAAATCACCCTGATTCTAGAGGAACACCTTTTGCAGCAGGTGGGTGGTGTTTGATGCGAACTTTGAAGGGTGGCTTGCATTTCACCCGAAGGGAGAAAATCTCAGCCTGAGGAAAGGCCCTGAGAAGGTGTTGGGGTGTGTGAATTGCTCAGTCAGGCCAATGAGTGTCTTATGTGGGAGGAGCAAGAGAGAGAAAAAGCTGGACAGGTAGACAGTGACCATAGTGTGAGTGGCTTCAAATGCCCAGCCAAGAAATTTCAGCCATCCAACCATCCATCCATCTATCCATCCATTCATTGAAGAGAAGTTAAGTATGCTGACTGCTGGTGCTGGGGAGGCTGCGATCAACCTTGGGGGGGCCTGGGTTGCAGATCATGGTGGGAAGAACAGCTGGGCAGCTGTGAGGAATGAACCTGAGACATTTTGAAGTAGTATTGAGACCATCAGTGGATTGACTGAATGGGGGTGGTGAGGAAATGATGAATGGGCTTGCAGGGCATTCTGGGCTGGCTGACCATGAAGATGCAGGGCCATTTGCTCTTTCCAGAGGCCATCATCGTTTCTCCAACTAGACTGGAAGCCCCTCAGGGTGTGGAGTCTGTCTGCCTCTGTGTTCTTGGCTCAGTGCTCACTGCTGAGAGGCACAGAGTAGGCTCGGTGTGGACCGAGACGTTCTTAAGAAATGCATCTTGTCATGGGACTGTAATGTCCAGCGTGGGGATTGGAGTTAACCATAGTACTGTATTGTGAACTTGAAAGTTGCCGAGAGAGTAGATCTTAAAAGTTCTCATCACAAGAAGGAAATTTTCTCACTGTGTGCGGTGGGAGACGTTAACTAAACAGTAGTGATCATTTTGTAGTATTTGCAGTATGTACAAATATGGAATCACTGTGTTGAAACTAACATGATCTTATACGTTAGTTCTATCTCAGTAAAAAGTGTCCATGTTGCCACTCCCACCCCCCACCCCCAGAAATAACTGAATCTTGCACCTTCTAGAATCCCAAGTTTGCATCCGCAGCAGTATTTGTGCATGGGGCTGGCTTTTTCTGGAGTCATGTTTCCACAGAGAACCAAATGTTTCCTGTATATATCTTCACATACCAAATTAACTACCCTTTTAACTTCTGCTACAATTTTCTCTCTCACTTGATGGCCATTTTCCACCAAGTTTTTCTTGCTCCTCAAGTGTGACTTGGCTGTGGCAGGGATGGAAATAACAGATAGCCTCTTCCTTTACCTCAGCCTCTGAGGGTGTGTGACTCAAACTCATGTCTCAGTAAAGTCACACACTTTGACGTATGTTGAAACTTTGTCTCACTTGTGAGTGGTCAGATACCAATGTTAAATCCTTGGATGCCAAAGGTCTGTGCTGACGATGGCCAATGCCTGGCACGGATACTGTTCCGGTTAGAACCGCCCATCGCAGACATCACTAATCGATCATGGCTTGGGCTCTCTCATCGTGCTTTAGCACCCACTGCCCGCTGAGTGGAACTGGCATAGCAGTCAGAACCCTTTGCCCTTTCTGGCCTTCTCCATCTGTTGAATGAATGGATTCTTGATGGGAGACTGCCGCCCGAAGAGTGGTCGTCGTTGGACAGAATTCACTCTGGAGAGGGCTTCCCAGCGAAGTGATGACCTAGTATTTTATTTTCCTGCAGGAATATTGTGGGATCTTCTCTGATCTGCCAGCAGCCAAGGTGTTCACTGGAAATTCAAGGAAAACAGGTCAGTGTCAGTCTTGGGTCCCTTGTGTGATGGGGCCTCTGTAAGTCTGTGTATTAGAAACTGTCTAAAGCCAGTCTCTCTTGCCCTTTAACTGCAGATTGGGGAGGGAGGATAGAATGGGATGTTGACATTTTCTAGATGTCTCTGTGTCCTAGCTCTTGATTTTGAATTGATAAGCTCCTTAAATTGGGCTTCGGGGGTCAGGAGAGCCTCTCCTGCTTCCCTCTGGTTCTGAATGGTGGCCGGCAGTATTCTTAATTTCTCTCTTTTCTTTTTGTCATTTCTAGGGCTGTACCCGCGGCATATGGAGGTTCCCAGGCTAGGGTTCTAATCGGAGCTGTACTGCCGGCCTTCGCCACAGCCACAGCCACAGCAACGTGGGATCCCAGCCGCGTCTACACCACAGCTCATGGCAACGCTGGATCCTTAACCCACTGAGCGAGGCCAGGGATCGAACCTGTAGCCTCGTGGTTCCTAGTTGGATTCGTTAACCATCGAACCATGATGGGAACTCCAAGTATTCTTAATTTCTTTCTTGACCTCCCTGATTGTAGGGAGGAAGCCTGGGGAGGCAGGAGAGGCCTATAACTTCCTGCTTCCTGTCTCCTCCCAGCAGGCTTGGGAGCCAGGGTGGAGGACCGCCCCCCAGCCAGCGGAAAAGAATCTGTGGGAATCCCGCCAATCCCACCTGTGTCTGTTCCTCTCTACTGACTGTGGCAGGAAGGCCCTGGCCCTCCCGGTGGGCACCCTTTGCCAGAACCCGCATCTCTGCTCCTGCAGATTCCCAGGGTCTTGCTGGCAGCTTCTTTGTTCCCAGCCCCTATGGAGCTGGCTGGGCTGGAGCTACCTAGCCACCTGTGTGGAGGGTGGTGATTCAAATTCTGGGGGTGCTGCTTACAGACCTGGGTCTTTTTATATTTTAATGGATGTGTTTTATCCTGTGGCTTATTCCTGCCGGGGTAATTTGTAAATCTTTTAGCTTCCAAGAACCCAGCTGTGTGCTGGTGGGGGTGGTGTGGTGAGAAGGATGGTGCCAAAAGGCTCCCTTGTCTCTGAGACCCAGCAAAGATTATTTGGAGTTCCATGCATGGCCTTGGGCCTCTTATTGACCTGTTGTGCTTTGCACATTATACTCAGGGCGCCAGTGTTCATATCTGTCATCGTCATCATTGGCCACAGTTTCAGACTCTATATGTCCACAACTAATTTAATTAAAATCGTGTTAAATCTTAATTTAAATCTCACTGAACTTTCATGAGAGTCCTGTGAGGTAGCTACCATTTCGCCCTGTTTCACAGTGGCTGCAGCTAAAGTGGAGACAGAGACTTGCCTAATGACACACCTTGAGTGCCGGGGGAGCAGCGGCTCAAGTTCAGGCGGTCCGACTCCTGCCGCACCTGCCCTTCCCACCAGCGCTGCGGCTGTTGCTCTCTGGCCTGGGAACCCGCTCCACGGCTCTTCTTGAGCCTGCTGCAGCCAGGATGTGGGGCTCCCATTATAAGTCTTCCCCCTCCTTCTGGGGCCCGGGGAGGGTGTCTGCTTTCAATTTCCCCGCCCTGGGATTTGGGGCACCGCCTACTGGAGGACTGGCCCTGCAGCCAAGCAGGAGGCCGCGCCGAGGGAAACCAGTCTGCTAGAAATCAGGTGTCGGGGATGGAAGGACTTGAGGACAAGTGGGTGAAGGTTCTCGCGGCGCAACACATCCTGGCTGCTCATGGCACGTCCCACCCTGTCACAGAGATTCCACGGGGCCTGCCCTGGGGGGACCTGTGAGGCAGAAGGTGCTGGGGAGCTTCCTGGGAGCCTCCTCTGGGAGACAGATGGCCTCTGATATCACCAGTCCTTTCTAGCCAGACGACTGTCCTCCTTCTGTGTGTCTGGATTGAAGGCAGAGTGAGGAGACTTGAGTGGAGGATTTTCCAGACAGGACGCTTGTCCTCGCCCAAGGCTTTGGGCTTTGAAGCCTTGGTGGCACATTGCTTGGCATGTGGGTGGGCCTCTGGAATGATGATGTGGCTGGAGGTCCTCATCCCACCTCTGCCTGGCTAGGCGACCTTTGGCGAACTGGTTGCTTTTTTTAGGCTGGTTCCCTATCCTCCATTGCCCAGGTGCCTTCTCACTCTGGTGAGGGTGGTTTCTGGCTGGACCAGGGCCTGCCTGGGTCTTGGCTTCTAGTGCGGGGGCTTCCCAACCCCCCCTTCCTCTCACCAGTGGTCTCTCTGCCTCTGCCTCAGGTGGACGGAGGAGGAAGGAGTGAAGTTAATGAGTAAACCGGAGCTCTGAGTCCTGATGGCAGCCGGCCTGGGGCCGGAGGCTGTTCACAGGGATGGTCGCCTGACTGGTTGGTGGCGGGGTCTTGCTGCCCGACTTTGCTTCGACCTGCCTCCAGCCCCGGCCCATGCAGTTAGGACTGAGAGACTCCAGCCCAACAAGTTAACAGTTTCAGCCATGGTTGGAGCCCCTGCCTGGTGAAGGGCTTCCCCCGGCCCTCCTCTCACCCCAGAAACACAGCCCACACTCAGCCTGAACTGCTGGGCTCCTGAGAACTGGGGGCCAGAAGGAGCGCCTCTGCGGGCTCGTGTGTCAGTGCGTGCTCTTGGCAGCCACCACGTGTAGATGATTTTTGATTATATGTTGTTTAATAGTATCTATGCTTTTGACTTCACCACACCCCTTCCCCCTCTGCCTCCCTCCCACACACACTGGCCTGGAAATTAATTGCACTTTGAATACTTGCTTACTTTCTCAGTCTCGTGACCGTTTTTATAGCCAGAGTCAGCATTTATTAAAACATCTGGGAGTTCCCATCGTGGCTCAGTGGAAACGAATCTGACTAGCATCCATGAGGATGCAGGTTCGATCCCTGGCCTCGCTCAGCGGGTTAAGGACCTGGCATTGCCGTGAGCTGTGGTGTAGTTTGCAGACATGACTCAGATCCCACATTGCTGTGGCTATGGTGTAGGCTGGCAGCCGTAACTCCAATTTAAAAAAATTTTTTTTATTTCTAGTACTGCGTGTATTTTAATCCTCTCAATTCTTTTTTTTTACAATTTTTTTCCCCATTACTTATTGAATTTTATTACAATATAACTCCAATTTGACCCCTAGCCCAGGAACTTGCATATGTCACACCCATGGCCCTAAAAAAAAAAATGGAAAGAAAAAAAAAAGAAAAAGAAGTCTGATGTTATGATGGGAAGAGGGAGGGATGGGGCTGGAGAACCTTCCAGGGGTCTGAAGAGTCAGGCAGCTCAGCAGACCCCCTGGATCCCCAAGTTGAGGAGAGCTTGGCTATCACTCCAGGAAGGCCGAGGGTCCAGTAACCTCCTCTATAGGATCTTGGTGTGTTTCTGGCCTTGGCCTTGGCAGCTTGGGGCTGCCACTAACCCTCACGGCCACTTCTGTGCAGATTTGAAAAACTGCCCTTCTTTAGGTGGCAAAGAAATTAGAGTGGACAAATTATTGTAAAACCTGAATGATGTCCGTCTCTGCGTGGGCCGGCCTTCTAGAGCCCTGGCGGGCAGTGGCTGGACCTGTGTGTACATCGCAGCACATCCTGTGCTCCTCCCACCCCCGGGGGAAGGGTGTCAGGCTCAGAGTCGGGGAGAGGGCCTGGAGTTGGGGCGGGGAACGGGCCCCTGAAAACAGTGAACAGATGAGGGGGTGATGCTCAGGGCACGGCTGGAACAGGGTGTGTGTGTGTGAGAATGTGTGTGCTTGTCCTGGCGTGTTTGCCCACATGCGTTGTGTGGGACGGAGTTCTCCTGCATTGTTCTGGAACTCAGCTGAGAGGCCTGCCTGAGCCCTGTCAGTATATACCTGTGCCGTGAATGCCACCTCCTTCGGGGGTGTGTGTGTGTAGAACTCAAGCACAGTCCCTGGCTGCCTGCCCCCCGTGTGGAGGCGGAGGCAAGCCCCGGCGGGGTCTGGGGCCGGGACGGGGACAGAGAGGGCAGATCCTGCCCCAGCAAGTCCTCAGCCCCCACTGGGGCCCAGCCCTGTAGCAGAGCTCAGAGCAGCAGGGCGACGGGCCGGGCTGGAATGGGGGCACGTGAGCCTGTAGAATGACGCGTTTGGTTTTAGAGAAAGTAAGGTAGAGGTCTCGGCTTGCAATTTTCCATTTGTCTAATCCTAGGAGATGCTAAACAGTGTTGTTTAAAAACTGGACACATGGATTGCAGAGTCCTGAGTAAGGAAGAGCCGTTGGGTCCCCCAGGAATGCAGGCGGTTAGGTTTGAAGCTGGAGTTCGGATCTGGATGCAGCATGTGGCACCTGGAGGACGGGAAGGGGAGCTCTCAGGGCACCTGAGGGCCTGAGTCACTCTGAATTAGCAGCTCCCACTTGCTTGCCGCTGACATGGGCCTGGAGAGCAGAAGCGCCAGTCCAAGGTCACCACCCATTATCCAGGCTGTGGGCTGCAGAGATGGGGGGTGGTGTGGAACTGCCAGTCTGGGCTCTGCCCCTCTCCTGCCAGAGAAGCCACAGATGGTGGCGGCTATCTGGCTACATCCGTGAATGACTCCTGTGAGAGGTAGGCTGTCCCCACTGTGCAGGGAGAATAACACAGGACATTGGCCCACCAAGGGCAGGGCTGGGTGGAACGTTCTCTGAGGACCTGCAGAGAAACCTAGGGGAGATGGAGATGCAGGGGTGGATGGCAAACTGGGACATGGGTGAGGCCCGGTGACTGGGCTGGAAGGAGGAGGAGCAAGCTGGCACTGTGGGGCCATCAATGCTACCCAGAGGAGACTGACCGTAGCAGACCAGCATTAGGGAGCCAGTGTTGGTCCCCAAACAGAAGAATGACAGGATAAAGGCGGATTTTTAGGAAAAATAAGCTCGTAACAGAATCCAAGGTGAAAATTAATACAAATGCCTTTTTACTTTTGGCTGCGCCCGCTGCATATGAAAGCTCCCGGGCCAAGGATGAAACTCTCACCACAGCAGTGACCCAAACCTTTGCTGCAGTTACAATGCTGTATCCTTAACCTGCTGCGCCACAGGGGAACTGCAGTGAACACTCCTATAGCCTTCAAACATTACAGAAGTTGTAGAAAAGGAAAATTGGAGTTCCTGTCGTGGTTTGGCAGTTAACGAATCTGACTAGCATCCATGAGGACGTAGGTTTGATCCCTGGCCTTGCTCAGTGGGTTAAGGATCCAGCGTTGCTGGGAGCTATGGTGTAGGTCACAGACACGGCTTGGATCTGGCATTGCTATGGCTGTGGTGTAGGCCGGCAGCTACAGCCCCGATTAGACTCCTAGCCTGGGAACCTCCACATGTCATGGGTGCGGCCCTAAAAAGCAAAAAAAAAAAGGGAAAATCTCCTATAATCCTGCCCTTCAGAGGCAATCACTGTTAACACTTTGGTTTATATTCCGCCCAGGTATTTTAAGGATAAACTAGCATTGAGCTGTCCACCTCTTATCTTATCAGTTTCTACAAATAGAGTATATTATGCTAATTGGAAACTTCTATAGCCATCTTCCTGCATCAGTGCACATAGCACACCCTCCTTCTTCTGAATAGCTGCATGGACTTGCTGGGTGGGTTTTGTGTCAGTTATCTTTTGCTGCATAAGAAACTACCCCAAAGTTTGGTAGATTAACATAACCGTTCTTTTTTTTTTTTTTTTTTTTTTTTGCTAACAATTCTGTGGATTGGCCGTTTGGGCAGGGCTCAGCTGGACTCGTCCTTGAGCTTGTGAATGTGGTGGCAGTCAGTTGGTGGCTCTGCAGGGCCTGGATGATCCAAGAGTGCCTCTGTCACGTGTTGGGTTGGTTTTGGCTCTTGGCTGAGCCCTCTTTTCCCTGCATGATTTCTCATTCCCAAGGGAGCTACCTTTTTAAGTGAAAATGGAATCTCTAAGACCTCTTGAGATGTAGACTCTGAGGTCTCACAATGTGATATCCACCCGCTCCTTGTCAAAGCAAGTCGCCGGGCCCACTGGAACTCCAGGGCTGGGAAAAGACTCCACCTTTTGATGGAAGGGCCTGGCAAAGTCACATCCAAGGCAGGTGTGTTCAGTGGTTGGAGGGCAGGGGTGTGCAGTCCCTCTGTGGGCCCAGAAGAGGGAGGATAGAATATTGGGGGCTAGACTCCACAGGCTTTTGGAAGACAGCCCACCCCCGGCCCTTCTCAGCCCCTCTGCTGCAGGTGGGTTTCCTGGGGAAATGGGCTGGGCAGGATGCTCGCTCTTCCTGCCAGGCTAGAGGAGTTGTTCGAGGTGGAGTCTGTGTGTTAGTGTGCGCAGCTTATCTGGCAGGAGCTGAGAGTGAGCCAGAATGTGGGCTTTGTAATGGGCAGCTTCAGGCTCTGGAAGCAGAGCAGGAGCCTGCCTGCCCTCTGGAAGCTGCTGGAAGCTCGGCTACTTGGAACCCATTGCTAATTTTCATGGAATCTCCAAAAGAATGTGCATCAGTGAGTGGTCCTTATGAAAGCCACCGGTCACTGCAGACTCAGTCCTCTGCTGGAAACTCATTCCTTCATTCACCCAGCAAATCGGGTACCCGCTATGCTCCAGACTTTCTCCCCACCCCCTCGTCCCTTCCGAGAAGGAGTCAGAAGACCCAGCGTGCGTGACCAGACTGCACTTCCCAGGCAACTCAGGGTGGGCTTAACATTCTGACTTCCCCTAATGTATAGCTTTCTTATCACCTCCCGTGCGTGGTAGTTCTTCTTTCCCGTGAAATGTCTCAACTGGCAGGGAGGCAGGAGGAAACGGGGAGATCCAGCCCCAGGTCGTTGAAGAATGCCGACCCGGGTTTCCAGGATGCTGCCAAGGAGCCACTGGTGGAGAAGTCCTCCCCGGGGCTAACCATCCATCAAACTTCCCTCTCCCTGGAGACCCCAGGCTGCCTTGATGAAGTGGAATTTCCTCGCACGCCCGTGTTCTGTCGCCTGGTGGTGTGTTCATTCATCAACCGAGAACAAAGGCTGAGAAGACTTTCGCATCTGAAAACCCCTTGGTGTTTTACTTTCTCCCTGCTCTCTTTCAGCATCTCTTGGAAAAGAAATGTTTCGTGGCTGAAGGGTTCACTGTTTGTGAAACAGTCCATGCACGGCTCAGCCCCTGGGCTTTCTCCACCTTCTCCTCGGCTGTGCTGTGGGAGAAGGGACCCAGCTCGAGACAGTGCTTGGTGGGGACTGTGGGTGGGGGGAGCAGGCAGCTGCAGTGCCCTGATGCTTCCCTGGGTGCTGGGGGCGCTGGTGTTGTGCTACTGGTGCAGGGTTAATGACATCTGATCAGCTCAAGGGCTTAATGTGTCCCCGTGCTTAGTGGAGGAGAACGTGCGGAGCTGACTCTGCAGACCTTGGAGAAATCTGGCATCACCAGCAAGGCCAGAAGCTGCAGCCGCTCCTTTTGGCCAAGGAATTGGAAACACTAAATGGAGGTCCTCAGCCTGCTGCAACCGTGTTTGCTCATTTAAGGCGTTTGTGGGTAAATTCCAACAGCAGAGACCTGAGAGGCCTGTCTCTGATTCCTAAGGTCTCTGCCTGTGCCTCCAGCCTGTTCTTTCTCTGTGGCTGTGAGGATGGGTTCACGCATCAGCAAGATCGTGACTCAGTGTCACTTCATCAGCAAGTGACTGCTGAGCACTTGACTCTGTGAGGGTCTGAGGCATCTTTCCATCCTGGCACTCTGTGTGATGAGTGTCAGCCGTTGTACGCTTAGGCGTGTCCCTGACTCCTGCTGTCCCCCCCTCCTACTACCTGGGAAGGCCGAGTAGGAGGGGGTGGCATTGCAGGTGGACACAGCCAGAGCCTCTGGTATGGGGCTCAGAGGAGAAGCCTGATGACCAGCTGAAGCCTCAAGCATAAGGCTTCAGCCTAATTCGGACTAAAAAACGATGTGACCTTGGTTTCATTGTCCACTTTCATCGCTGCTTATCCAAATGGCTCTCAGTTGCTGGTGCTGTGCCCATGAGCAAGGTGGGGGCGCTGGACCCTCTGTGGGCTGGGGTGAGGAAGGGTGGTAGGCTGGGGAGGGCGATTCTGGGGGGAAGGAGAAGGTGGAAGGCAATTCATTAGACTGTGGGGCTTTTCTCCTTTGGACCCCCACCAAAAATGGCCGAATTTTTAATTCACCAAAAATGAATTTTCGTTGCCCGAAAGTCCTCATAGTCATTTATTGCAGGGATGGTTCAGCTTTCAAGAACCAAAGAAGGAATATCTGTTTTATGGTGGTTATTTTAAATCAAATGTCTTTCACACATTCCTGATTCATGGCAGGAACTAAAGCATTCGGTGCTGCCATGTCCTAATTCAGTGGTGCAGGGGACCAGTCTCCACTGACCCTGCTGTTTCTAGAATCTCCCTCCTCTCCCCCCCGGCCCCCCGAAAACCTCCTCCCCTGGGGACTCCAGCAGCAAGCAGCTTTGTGCGGCCAGAGGACTCAGACTTAGTACTTGTGCAGCCTCTGGGTGTTCGCTCTCTGCCAGGCGGGGGTAGTTCTGAGGACTCAGCTCAATCTCTGTCTTCTTATTCCTGCTGAGGAGCAGAGGCCTGGATTTTCCCCTCCACTGATGCCTCGCCTGTTTTCTTGTTGCCCAGCACGCAAATCTTTTTTGAATGAATGACCACTGCATTTGTAATATGGAAAGAAACGTGTCCCTCATCTAGCCCGTTACCCCAGACACTCAGAGCACTTGCCCGATTTAAAACCATCCATCTTCACAATTGCAGGGGTCGGAGATGTCTTTGGGGAGGAGGCAGGACTCTTACACCAGGAGCTTCTTATTAACGAGTCTGCCGCTCTCAGAGGGAGACTTATGGCTGCCGATGCCGAGGAGGAGGCCGAGAGAGGCCGTCCGCTGCTTGGAAGTTTCACAATGAGAAAACAGGCTCGTTTCCCCAGGAGCTTCAGGCAGTTGAACGGAGAAGGTAGAGCCAGACTTTTTAGGTCCTGACCCTGGATTTGGTCTCTCTTATCTCCCTCCCCTTGCTCCAAGTTCCTGGCACCTGTGTGTGAGGTGACCTCGCAGGGCCTGGAGGCAGCTTTGTAGGAAAACATGCACCCAAAATGGCCAAGTCCCTGAGGACTTGAGAGAGGCACGTGTGGGGTTATTTTGGGTTTGGTGGGCCTGGCTCAGATCTCTCTGGCATTCCCGGCCACTGGCCTCTAAGAATTGACCAGAATGGAAGGATGATAAAAATCGGGGCTCCAGGAATAGCTCAAGAATTTGCTCATTCTTAACCTCTGTAGAGAGGAGCCGCCTAACCCAGAGCGCACAGCGAGGCTGAGGCCGAGGGGGGTGCTGGTATGGGGAGCGGGAGAGAAGCAAGGTTTAAATCAGTTTCCTCTGCTTCCCGGGAGGAGGGGGCGGCAAAGCACAGGGCTGGCTCAGGGCCGGTCTGATAAGGAGCAGGATTTAGAGGCCGGAGGAGTGGCCCTCCCCACACCAGCCCAGCCCTGCGTCTCAGGGGTCGTCTGGTGACTCCCACTTGGCAGGGTCAGTGCGGCCCTCTCTTTGGATCCCTCTGCTCTGTTCTCTGTCCCTCTTGGACCTACGCAGGCTCGGGACAGCTCTGGCCTTGGATCTTAGGGAGCCTCATCTCCCCGTCGCTTCCCCAGAGCCAGGCCCAGAAACCCGTCTGCTCAGTGAACATGAACGGGGCGTACTGATCACCCACCCTGTGGCAGGTCAGGAGCTCAGTGGTGCCAGGCATCTCTCTTTGCCCTGGAGGAGCTGGGGTGGCTGTGTGCAGACCCATGACATCATTTGGAGCAGTCGTGGTGCTGTAGGTGCGGTGCGGATGGGAGCAGGCGAGGGGGTCAGCGGGAAGAGTAGTCTCGGGGAGTCAGGATGCCTGGCTGGCCTGGGATCAGTCACGGCACTTCTCTGGGCCTTCGTTTTGTTTACACGTAAATGGGGAATCGGAGTTCCCATTGTGGCTCAGCGGGTTAAGAACCTAACTAGGGTCCATGAGGATGCAGGTTTGATCCCTGGCCTCAGTGGGTTAAGGATCTGGTGTTGTCGCAGTTGCGGCTTAGATCTGGCGTTGCTGTGGCATAGGCTGGAGCGAGGGATGGGTGCGGCCCTAAAAAGGAAAAAAAAAAGGAAAAAAGAAAAAAAAACCCGAGAAGTCTGTTATCCTTTCTGGCTTAAGAATTACCTGATTCCAGGAGTTTCAAGGAGGAAGACCCTTCTCAGATGGGTAAGATGTTTTTCTTGCCTCCGATCTTTGTTCCAAATGGGACCCAAGGGTGGATATCTTAGCTGGGTCGTTTTCCTGTGGACACATGTCACAGCTGGACCTCAGACCTCTGTTCTGTCTCTGGACTCTCCTACAGAGTCTGACTTTAGATTTAAAGAAATTGATTGCCTTGGGTCCAGGATGAGGTGGTCACCTGTTGGTCTACAAGATGAGGTCTATTTATTTTATCTGTTTTTTGCTTTTCAGGGCCATACCCGCGGCATGTGGAGGTTCCCAGGCTAAGGGTTGAATCAGAGCTGTAGCCGCAGGCCTAGGCCACAGCCACAGCAACTCAGGATCTGAGCTTTGTCTGTGACCTACGCCACAGCTCACGGCAATGCTGGATCCTTAACCCGCTGAGTGAGGTCAGGGATTGAACCTGCAACCTTATGATTCCTAGTCAGTTTTGTTAACCGCTGAGCCATGAAGGGAGCTCCTACAAGATGAGATCTAGTCAGCATCCAGAGCCTTCTGTGAACTGGAGCCTTGTCCAGCCTCCCTGCTCTCCACTTTGGGGCCACTTTGTCTCCCTCCATGCAAGTTCTCCTTTCCATTGTCCTGGGTGAGGTCTGCCTTGCTTGGAAAGCCCTTCCCATCCTGCTTTGTTTTAGCAGATTTGAAAACTTGGTCAGCCATCATTTCTTCAAGTATTTTTCTGTTTCCCTTCTCTCTCCTCTCTTTCTAGAACTTCAATTACGTGCATATTAGACTGGTATTGTTCTGTAGGCTCCTGATGCCCCGTTAATTTTTTTCAGTTTTATTTTCTTTCTGTGCTTCATGTTTTTGTTGCTGTTTTTTGTTTTTTGGTTTTTTTTTTGCTTTTTAGGGCCACACCCGCGGCATGTGGAGGTTCCCAGGCTAGGGGTCAAATCAGAGCTATAGCTGCTGGCCTATGCCACAGCCACAGCAACTCAGGATCTGAGCTTTGTCTGTGACCTACACCACAGCTCACGGCAATGCCGGATCCTTAACCCACTGAGCAAGGCCAGGGATCAAACCCGCAACCTCATGGTTCCTAGTGGGATTCGTTTCAACTGTGCCAAGATGGGAATTCCTTTCTGTGCTTCATTTTGAAGTTTCTAGTCTTATGTCTTCCAGTTTATGTCTTCAAGTACAATTTTTTTTTTTTAATGCAGTATCTAATCTGATGTTAGTTCCATCCAGTGTATTTTTCATTTCAGGTGTTGTATTTTTCATCTTCTAGATGTTTCATTTGAGTCTTTTTTATTTTTATTTTTGTCCTTTAGGCATATGGAGGTTCCCAGGCTAGGGGCTGAATCAGAGCTACAGCTGCCAGCCTACACCAGCCACAGCACATGGGATCCGAGCCGCATCTGCAGCCTACGTCACAGCTCACGGCAATGCTGGATCCTTAACCCACTGAGCGAGGCCAGGGATCGAACCTGCATCCTCATGGATACTAGTCAGATTCATTTCTCCTGAGCCATGACAGGAACCCCTGAGTCTTTTTTAAATCTTTCATTTCTCTTCTCATCATGCTTATGCTTCTTTTATGTTCTTGTGCATATGGAACAGACTTGCAATAGCTGTTTTTTTCATCCTGGTCTGCAGATTGGGTCATCTCTGCCATTTTCAGGTCTATACTTTTGACTGCTTTTCCTCCTGGTTTTGGATCGTATTTTTCTGCTTCTTCGAATGCCTGCTAATTTTTGATTGGATGCCAGACATTGTGAATTGAATGTTTCTGGACTGTGTTCTGTTTCCTCAGAGAGTACTGGACTTTATCCTGGCATGCATTTAAACTGCTTGGGATCTGTTGACTATGTTTAAGGCTTGCTTGTAAGCTTGGTTAGGGTGGATCCAGCCTTCAGTCTAGGGCTAATTTAGCTTCACTGCTGAGGCACCACCCTCGGAGGACTCTACCCGGTGCCCTGTATGTCAGGGGCTCTTCCATCCTCGCTGGTGGGGATGTGGCCCTGAGTGAGCTGCACAGATTGGCTGGCCCATTGCTCTCCACTGGTTCTGTTCCCAGGTTTGTGGTGCCTTACGTGACACATGTGGGGGTCAGCCTGAGATTCCAGGGGACTCTTCTCCAGTCCCCTCCTCTCCAGTGTGCTGCCCTAAACCGTCTATCTCCGTGAACTCCACTTCCTGTCTCCTCCACTTGGTGGGACCACAGGCCTCCGTGCAGATTCCTCGTCCTGAGCTGCAGTGTGGATGCTGCCCCAGGCCACAAGCAGGGCTGTCATGGGGCTCACTCTTTTGTTCCCCTTCTCTCAGGGATCACAGCCCAGTGCTGCCTCTTGTCAGTATCTGAAGCAGTGGTTTTGTGTCTTCTCTGCAGCTCTGATTGTTTAAGGGGGAGGGTGCAGCCAGTCCCTGTCACTTCACTGTGGCTGTAACCCGAGTCGAGCATTATTGGAATCCCTCACCTCGGACATCACTGCTCGTTGGGGCAGGTGTCTCTGGCAGTCCTCCGACAGGAAAGACCCTGTAAGCAGTGGGTTCTTTCCCCCATAGTTTTATCTGTTTGTCTTTTAAATCTGTCTACCTAGGCTGTCTCACAAGGTGAAATGGTATTTTTTTTTCAGTATCCCTGTACCTAGCCCGGTGCTGAGCGTATAGCAAACAGATCATGTTTGTGATGCTGTTTTGTGAGAAGAAAAAAGAAACTATAAGCTAAGAAAAACGATGCGCCCCGCCGCCCCCGGGTGTGGAGTTTAGACTCTCTCTGTGCTCTGTGGAGCTTACGCCCCGGCTGCATCAGGGTTTTGTTCATTCTGGCTGGGACACTGGCGAATCTGAATTCATCCAGAAGAAGGCAACTGAGACGGGGGAAATTGCGCCACATGGGATTTGGGTGAAGGATTTGGGAGTGTTCATTTTGTTTGGGGATTATTTTTATGGGGGGTTCTGGGGAAGGGGGGATGCACAATAATGGTCTCCTAAAATGTGCAGGGTTGATACAGAAGATGAGGGTTTAAATGTGTCCTGAGGCTTCAGAGCCTGGATACCTGGATGTCTGAGACCCATAGGTGAGGGGATTCCAGGAGGTCAGACAGGGGCCCAATTCCAGAACTTTCTGACAGCTGGAGCCATCCAGCAGAGGAATGGGCTGCCCTGGGAGTAACGCGCTCCCATCACTGCTGGGATTTCAGCAAAGACTGATATTGATGGAGGATTTTGTTTGGGATTGTAAGAGTAGAGACGGTGTTACATGAGTATTACTCTAAGATGCTTTCCTACTCAATGATTTTAAATATTACTCCTTCCGTTGACCCCATGATTTAGATACTCTCGCAACTCCCCCACAACACACACACACACACACACACACACGCACGCACACACTCTTCAGAAAACACACTTGAAATGTGCTCCTTATTATACTTGTGAAACTCCTTGCAGTCTGCATCCCTGGGCCTTGCAGACTGGCCACCCGCTCCTGGTGCTGGTCCCCGTCACCCGCTTCAGCCTCCTGGCACCCCATTGATCCGGGCCGGCCCTGTGTCAGCACCTCGTCCCATTGTCTCCTGTGTGTGGACACACAGTGCCTTTGAGTCAGGATGACTGGGGATCGGTTGCCTCCCGCCTCCCGCCTCCCGCACAGGGAAGCCCGGCGGCCTTGCCGCAGCCCTGCCCGCACTGGGGAACATTGCTCTGCATGGGCCCCGCTGCTCTTGACCCGGTCGTTTGCTTGTTTCTCTTGGTCTTGGGTCTCTTCCACTGTGGGGCCTCTCTTCCCTGCACTGGCTCAGGAGGTGTCACCCGTGGTTTGAGGTGGATTTCTCAAGCATCTGCCTTTTCCCCTTCCTAAGGTGGCCTCCAGGGAGCTCCAAGTAAGGTTCCAGCCCAGGAAGGATGGCTGGATCTGCAGCTTCGTGGCTGCGGGAGAGGGGAGGAGACGCAGGGGTCATAACCAAGGGCCCGTCTTCTGCTTCCCCAAAGCGAAGCTGCTGCCCTGCTCTGTGGAAGGGGCCTGTGTCAGATCACCTGTGATTCTCCATCTCTAAGGAAGTCCATGGTGCCTCCCCGGGCCAATCGTTTCTGCAGCCATCACCTGGGCCTGAGGTGAGTCACAGCCGAGTGGGCTCTGGGGCAAGGGCTTTGCAGAAAGCAGGCCTGAGAAGAGAGACCTTCCTGGCAGCCGACTGGTCTGAGCTCCAGAAACCTCCCTACTGGGGCACGGCTCCCTGTCCCCCAGCTCGTGAGCCAGGTACCTGCACGGCCGAGAAGAGCATTCTTGAACTGGGGACTCAGGATTCTCTGCTCCTCACAGCCTTGGCCACCAGACAGTTTGACCTGCAGGAGCCGCAGTTTATTCCTCTGCAAAATGAGAGGAGCAATGGGTCTGCTGGGAGCTGGAGGACGGGCTTATTTGTAGGACTTTCTTTCTCGTCCAAGTCTGCCGACTCCCCAGAGCAGCTTTCACTGTCCCAGCCTCTTCCTTAGCAGAAGCTCAGAACCCTTTGCCTGCTGATGAGGAATCTCAGTTCCCAGACCGAGGATGGAACCCAGGCTGTAGTGATGAAAGTGCCGGGTCCTAACCACTAGACCACCAGGGAACCCCCTAGTACCCTTTGTGAATGAGAGTCCTTTCTCCTGTAGGCGGAAGGGACTGTTCTGTGGAGATGGTGTACCTGGAGGGTGGCACCTGACCGCGTCTGGGCTCACAAAGTCAGCGCCCCCTGGAAAGGGGGCCCCGGGAGAGGAGGCCCATCACAGTCTGTGTTCACTCTGTCTGTCTAGTGTCCAGATGGCATCTGGCGCAGCGTAGCTGCTCAGGAGCCTTTGACGACTGCACGATGGCATCCTGGCATCCCTGTGGCAGGGCACCCACCTGTCCAGAGGCCTTTTAGGAAGCGGTGAGCCCAGGCCACCCACTGCTTAATGGGAAACCTGTGTGTTCTGACTCCTGGTTTCCTGCTTGTTTCATTGGAAGGGTGCCAGGGCAATAATGAAAACAATGACATGATCACAGCTAATAATGATGATGGAGTGCCTTCTGTTGTGATCTGCAACATTTTGGCCTAATTCTTGAAAGGCACTCACTGGAAAGAGGTTTGCCGAACTCGCTCTCCGTTCCCCGTGACTTTCCGCACCAGTTCCTGGCATCTGCCTTGGAGCACATTTGCTCCCAATGTGAAGATAATAAAACTGTATTCCCTGTTTTTGTCAGTCTTATCTGCGGTAGCTATTGTCTGCGTCCTGCTTTAGGTCAACTAATATTTTGTGGAGGATTTTTGCATTGGTGATCTTTCTGTTTTCTGTGTGGTTATCCATATGGGGCTTGCTCCTGCCGGCCATTGACTGGGTGCCTGCTGTGTGCAAAGGATTCTGTGGGGAGCAGCCCCGGATGCACCTGATTCAGCTGGTCCCTCGCAGCAGGAACTGTGTAAATCCCTCTCTGTGGTTCCTCTTCACACTCAGGTACCCCCAGCCCGGGACCAAAAGTTGGCCTAGGAGATGCTGCTGGAGAAACAGTTTGGGAGTCTTCTATTTCCTTTGGGCACCCCACTGTGAAAGCACCAAGGCATATTCCCAGAAATTACCTTACTGTCATTTCCTCCTGACAGTGACTTTGAGAAGTGCCTGGAACGAAGTTGGCTTTTGCCACAGGAGGCCACTAAACCTCAGAGGACTGGCTGCCTGCAAGTGGGGCTGAGGACTCTCCTGTTGCCTTCGCTTGCCTTGGCTTGTTTGTCCTAAGGGCCCTGAGGCTCATTCATCCCACAGATGTGTGAGAGCTCCTCTGGCCCAGCTCTGTTCAGGCTCTGGGGATGCAGGGGTGAAAAGAAATCCCTGACCCCGAGAGGGTATATTTTGGGGAGAGGGAGGCAGTCGATAAATAAGTAAGTAAAATGTGCAGTGATAAATGCCATGGAGAAAAGTGAGATAGGGAAGGGGCTGGGAGGATGCGGCAGGGCGCAGGTGTTACGGTTTAAATGGGTACTTGGGGAGGGCCTTACTGAGGAGGTGATGTATTCTTAGAGAGGGAACAAGTGATGGGTGAGCCCTGTAGGTATCTGGGGAGGTGCATCGCAGGGCAGAGGGGACAGGATGTGCAAAGGCCCTGAGGCAGGAATGGGTGAGGCTTGTACTGAGCCCGGTATTGCTGGAGTGAAAAGAGCAAGGGGAAGTCGTGGGCCTCAGACCACACAGGGTCTTGAAGGCCATTCTGAGGGCTGTAGCTTCTCAGGTGGGTGAGGTAGATGCCATTGGAGGAATTAGATCAAGGAGATAGACCTGCCTGTTGTTTCGGAAGGGCCACTGTGGTTGCTGCGTAGGTAGTCAGCTGTGTGTGCAGTGGTGACAGCAGCGACACCAACTGTTATCTGTCAAGTGCTTGTCATGTGCGGGGCATGGGGCAGACGCCTTGAGGACGTGTCCCGTCGGACCCTCCCGAAGACCATCTCCTTCTTACTTAGGAGGAAACCAAGACGCGACTGGCGGAGCTGCTGGCTTAGGTCAGTCTGATTCCAAGGTTTGTGCTCTTGACTCTTGTCCAGTTTGCAGGGGGAAAGGGACAGATCGTTTAGGAACAGGGGTAAACGTTTGGCCCGACGGTCAGGCTGCCTGTGCCTGTTCCTTGGCCACTCTCAGGTGTTAAGCCGAGAGGGGGGTGAGGGGCAGGCTCTCCCCTTGACCTCTCTGTTTGATGGAAGGCGGGGTAAATTGCTTCCAGATGAGAAAAGGCAGCTTGGGGGTGGAGTTTGTGCCCTGATTCCAGACAGCAGCCTCTCTGGCCCTCGAGGACCCCATGTCTTGTGTTTGGCTTGTTAGACAAGCCTGTGACTTAGAGGCCTGGGCTTTCTGCTACTGACTGGGGCTCAGCCCAGGGCAGGTGGGCGGGTGGACGAGCAGGCATTGCCGATGGTCTCCCCCCCACCGGAGGCAGAGCCCCCCGTCTTTCTGAGTGAATCTGGGCCAAAATGCCCTGTATTTTCTCTATCCCTTTGCTTCTGAGCAGTTCAGATCACTTATAGAATGTCACTTCCATAATCCTCCTATTTATTGCTCCCAAAGGAAGTGAGGGGGATTTTTTCCTTGTCATTAGAAAAAATGCGGCAGGGTGGAAAATCGGGGTCAGAGACTGAGGCTAGTGGGGAACAAGGGAGGGAACCCAGAGGCCCAGGCTGGGTTCATCTGGCCTCCAGTGAGGCGGGGCGGGAAACGGGGCTTCTGGAATTGGGGGCTGCTCCTTTAGCAGTTACCTTGCGCTTGGATGTCTGAACCTGGGGGAGGCGGGGCTGGGGTGGACTTCCTGCACTCAGCCAGGGGTTTTGAGGCCCAGGGCCTGCCCTGTGCACGCTTCTCGTACACACACATTTGCTCTCAGACACCCCCCCCCACACACACGCACACGTAGCATGCACGGGCATGCTTGCACACGGCTTATGTGCTGGTTCACACTCATGCTCTCCACTGGCCCGGCTGCTTGCTCACATGCACGCACCTCCCACACCACATGTCAGAGGTAGGACCTGGCGTAGTTGATTTGTGATAGCAGCAGGGTCCTCGCCACACTAGCCCTTCACCTTCCCCACTGGTGCCTCAGTTTACCCCTTTGTGCAATAAAGAAGAGCGAGACCTTGGAGAGACAGAGGGGACACCTTCGCCAGCAGGTGCTGTGTCAGTGATGTGTAACATGCCTGTAGAATCAGCCAGGAGGGACCCTGGCTGCCGAGTGCTGGCCTGCGCCACGAGGGGAACTCCTGCATTGCTTCATTGTAAGTTCCAAAATGGGAACTTAAAATCTAGCATCATCCCATGTTAATCCTTGGTAAGTAACACAGCTTTTCTCCCTGGGGTCCCTAGTGTTTAGCGCGTAGAAGGCCCCTCTGGCTACGGTTCTGAAATTTCGCAAATGATATGCCTCAGGGTGGCGGTTTTTCTATCCAGTGCACCCTGGAACCTTTCAGTCCTGAAACACACATTATTTAGTTCTGAGAAATTTTCTTGAATTAATTAATTTGCTTTTGTCATTTTCTCTCTTCTTTCCTCTGGAGCTCCTAGAATTTGGATATTGAATCTCTTGGATTAGTCCTATAATTTTATTGTTTATCTCCTCAACCCCCAGCCTCCACCCCCGCCAAAAAAAAACCCCTGGGAGATTTCCTTTTTTCCTTTTTTTTAAGGGCCGCACCTGCAGTGTCTGGAAGCTCCCAGGCTAGGGATTGAGACAGAGCTACAGCTGCTGGCCTATACCACAGCTACAGCCACACAGGATCTGAGCCACGTCTGTGACCTACACTGCAGCTCATGGCAACACTAGATCCTTAACCTTAACCCTGAGCGAGGTCAGGGATCGAACCCTCATCCTCATGAATACTAGTTGGGTTCGTTACCACCTAGCTACAAGGGGAACTCCCTCCTGGGAGATTTCTTTGGCTTTATCTTCTAGCTTTCTTTTGAGGGTTTCATGTTAATTAGCATATTTTTAATTTCTCATAGTTCTTATGTTTTCTAAATATCCTTTTTTGTTTTATAGCATCCTGTTTTATTTTCATGGATGTGGTATCTACTTTTTTGCTCTGAGGCTATTGATGATAGTTTCATCCTGGGAGGGAGGATTCTTCCTCGCAGTTTCTTTTTTCTTTTCTTTCCTTTTTTTTTTTTTGGCCATGCCCGTGGCATGAAGGAAAATTCCCTGGCCAGGGATCGAACCCGTACCATCGATCTCACCTGAGCTGCTGCAGTGTCAATGCTGGATCCTTAACCCTCTGAGCCAACAGGGAACTCCCTAAAGCAGACTTTTAATTAGGCCTCCTGGTGCTGCTGTCCCTAAGCCTTCTGGGGTTTCTGGGCACTAATGCTTTAGGATTCTGCTTTCTTGGGTTTCGTAAGTCAGTTAACATTGTCCTTCTAGAGAGAGATTCCAGTCTCTAAAATTGTATTGTCAACTTGCCTTCTGCTCTTTTTGAAGCTCTGGGTTTATGCCTTAAAAAGTCTATTTATTCTTGCTTTCGTGAGGTGTGTCGGGGTGGGGAGGGCAGCAGAAATGATGCGTATGTTCTGAGAGCTTTAACCGAAACAGAGTGGGTGTATTTAGTTGCCCTCATTTGTTGCTTTTAGCAAACCAGTGTGTGTGCTCTTTCAACCCTTGTGGGGAAGGAGGGAGAGATCTTTTTATCATGCGTGTCGCTTATAGGGTCCCAGTCACTAGAACTGTGCCCTCTCCGTACAAGATCCTCAGCAATCACTGGCTGAGTGAATGAGTGAACAGATGCACAAATTGCCCACAGACTTGGTACCAAAAATGGAAACGGAAGCAGAGTTCACCCGGGCTTCAACTATGTTCTGAAAAGTCAGCCGCTCACTGAGACTCCAAGCCACTGAATATAAAACTAACCTAGTCATGGTTAGTGGTGGGGACGCGGTGAGCATTTGGGGTGTTTGGGGTGTTTCTCTGGCTGGCGTGAGCATGTGTCCTCTTGTGATTTTTGAAGGGGCATGAGACGGATAGGAATTAAGAGTGCATCTGGTTCATAATGAAGCCTCTGTGTGGGCACAGCTCAGGGCTTTCTCAGTCTCCTGGATCACGGGGTCTTGTTCTGTAAAACTGGTGCCACTAAGGTTTCATCCAGGTGCCAGCCCTTGTGACTCCATCATTGTCCTTCTTGTTTGTATTTCAATAGTGTATGTGTCTTGTGGAAAAGAACTGCCCCCACCTCCTTTTTTTTTTTTTGCTTTTTGACCTGGAATGACTTTGACTCACTCTTCTGCTCACCTGAATCCTTTCAGTTCCTCAGGACACGACACCTCCTTCAGGAACACTCCCCAGCTGCTCCGGGACACCCTTCCCCAGAGCCTTCTCTGGCATTTTCAGTTTGTAGCTGGTGCAGAGGAAGGCACATAGCCCTGGAAGCCTGGTGGCGCTATTTCGAAATGTAATTATGTGGCTTAACTGTGTGACTTCGGACCTAGTCTCTCTGAGCTTCAGTTTCCTCATCTGTCCAGAGGGAATTTGTAATAAAAGTTGTTCTGGGGTTTATGTGAGAATTTAAATAGACACCTAACACAAGGCGACAATAATAATCACTGATCATGTGCACCACCTTGTTTACCGTGCAGTAGATATTTTGATTATTTTTATTTTACAAATAGGGAGACTGAGCCATAAAGTAATAGCTTGCCTAAGTTTGCAAATCAGGGACATTTAGCCCTTAAATTTTCTTTAAGTGTTTTGGATTTGCATTTGTTCCGCAAATGTTTGTATGGGAGCCGACTCTCTCATGTCAGGTCTTGGTGCTGGGAATATAGCAGGCGGAAAAAAAAAAGGCAACAAAGTTCCTGTCCTCATAAAGCTCAGATTCTAGTGTAAGAGTTGGTCAGTGAACAAGCAAATGCACGTGGAGCAGGTAAAGTGCCGCTGAGAAAACTAAGCCTGGTTAGGGCACAGGGAGTGCCTGGGGCGTGGGGGAGGGGAGGAGGGGGGAGAGGGGAGAGCTGCTTTGCTGGGGTGGGTAGGGAGGGCTCTCTAATTGGTTTGGTTTGGAGGCGGCTGCCCTCCAGGACGCCTGGGAATGGCTCCAGGCGTCAGGACAGCAAGACCTGTTTGAGAGCAGAGCTGCGCCTGGGGCGTGTTCTCCCAACTTCCCATTTCCTCATTAAGTCAGAGATGGCATCTTTGTCTTATTTCGTGTCCTGTGTGATGATCTTGGATCAAGAAAAAAAGGGGCACTTGGTTAGGAGGTCAGGAACCGTGTGGGGGCTGATGACCTCGTCCTCTGTCTCATCTCCTTAGACCACCTGGCAGAGGGTTTGTACGTAGCGCTCTGGGGTGTTCGCAGCGGGGGCTGCGAGGCTGAGCTGGCCAGAGAGCGCAGACTGCAGGCACTGCCTCGGTAGCCTTCTGGGCCTTCCTGGGGCCTGGCACAGGCGGCTCCCCCTGCTCCTCCAGGCCGCAGAGTCCAGTCCTTCCCCCAGGAAGCCTGCCTGCAGCCTGGCCGGGTTGACCTTCTTGTTCTGAGCTCATTGCACAGACTCAGCGGCGAGGGGTCCTCGGAGCCGGCTGTCAGGCCCCCAACTCCATAGGACAGAAGCCCTGATGTGACTGCTCATCTCTCCCCTGCATCTCCAGCATCTAGTGCAGAGGTGGGTCGATTTTCTCTCTGAAGGATCTGATGGTAAATATTTTAAGCGTCACAGACCATCTGGTCTTTACTGTAGCTACTCACCTCTACCCTTTAGCCCCAAAGTAGCCAGAGACAACAACAAGTACATCAATGAGCATGCTGCGTTCCAATAAAATTTCTTTATGGACACTGAAATTTGAATTTCACGTAATTTCTACATTTCAGAAAATATTTTCCTGCTTTTTCCCCCAACCTTATAAAAATATAAAAAATGTTGTTTGAAACTGTTGTCAAAAGTCGGTGGTGGCTGGATTCTGTCTCAGAGGTAGCATGATGCATGGCTTATAGCAGGGGTGGTGGTGGTGGTCTTGAATAAATGTTTGTTGAATGACCGAATGACATCAGCAAGAGGTTGTGAGATTGTGAGCTGCTGCCTTCCCTCAATTAACATCATAATCCTTTATCAGATTTCCTGTTATCTCTTGAACTCAAGGGAGATAGCCAGTTGGTTATTTTTTTTAAAAAACAGATTTATTGTGACAACATACCATAAAAATACCCATTTAAAGTGTATAATTCAGTGGTTTTTGCTTCTTTTCGATTGTGTGACCATCATTACTATCAATTGTAGAACATTTCATCACCCTCAAAAGACACTCTGGGAGTTCCCATCGTGGCTCAGCGGTTAACGAATCTAACTAGGAACCATGAGGTTGTGGGTTCGATCCCTGGCCTCACTCAGTGGGTTAAGGATCCGGTGTTGCCACGAGCTGTGGTGTAGGTCACAGACGTGGCTTGGATCCCACGTTCCTGTGGCTGTGGCGAAGGCCGGCGGCTATAGTTCCAATTCGACCCCTAGCCTGGAAACCTCCGTATGCCGCGAGTGCGGCCCTAGAAAAGGCAAAAAGACCAAAAAAAAAAAAAGTAAAACTCTGTACCCATTAGCAGTTTCTCCTATTCCCCCAGTTTCTCCCCTCTCCCCAGCCCTGGGCAAACATTAACAAACTTCTTGTCTCTATAGAGTTGCCTATTCTGGGCGGTTTATATAAATGAAATCGTACCATATGTGGTCTTTTGTGACTGGCATCTTTCTCTTCACATGATATTTTCAGGCTTCATCCATGTTGTGGCATGTATCAGAATTTCATTCCTTTTTAAGGCTGAATCATATTCCATTGCATGAACATACTGTATTCTGTTTGTCCTTATCCATTCATCAGTTGACAGATTTGGGTTGTTTCCACCTTTTGATTGTTATCAGTAATGCTGCTGTGAGCTTTCATATGCAATTTTGTGTGTGTGTGGACACGTGTTTTCATTTCTCTTGGGAAAATACTTAGGAGTGGAATTGCTGGATCACATGGTGACTGAATGTTAAACCTCCTAAGGAACTGCCAGACTGTTTTCCAAATGTACCATTTTACATTCCTGCTAGCCACGTTCCAGTTTCCCCACATCCTAGCAGGCAACGCTTTAATTTTTTTGGGGGGGTCTTTTTAGGGATGGTCTCACCCACGGCATATGGAGGTTCTAAGGCTAGGGGGCATGTTGGAGCCACAGCCACAAGCCTACACTACAGCCACAGCAATGCCAGATCCAAGCCACATCTGCAACCTAATACCGCAGTTCACGGCATTGCTGTGTCTTTAACCCACTGAGCCAGACCTGGGATTGAACTTGCATCCTCATGGATACTAGTGAGGTTCTTAACTTGCTGAGCCACAGTGGGAACTCCAGGCAACCCTTTATTTTTTGCACAACTGTTTTACTTTGTCTTTTTTGGTTGTCCAGCTAGTTCTTAAATGGACACACCACCTTTGGTTGTGAGATTGTGGGATGAATAGGAACATTTACATGTTTTATTATTTTCTTCTGTAAAAGTAATGCATGCTTATTAGAGCATATTTGGAAAACAAAACCTGATAGCTTTTAGTGATGCACCTGTCACATTTGGTCACAGCCACCAATTCTTTAAGGGTCTCTAAAAACCGAGGCAGCAACCATGGTGAGCAGGGCGGTGGCTCAGGATGCAGCCAGGGGCTCAGACCCAGCTTCACTGACGGTCCTGCTGCTACCTGGCTGCTGGACCTTGGCAAGACGCCAGTCCTCTCTAGGCCCCAATTTTCTTGTTGGTAAAAGGGATTCATTCAGTGATCATTCATTCAGTAGATGTTTCCTGGGCACCTGCTCTATGGCAGGCACAGTGCCTGTCTCACAGGGCTGTGGTGGAGGTTAAACAAGGCGATGCCCGTTGCAGTGCAGGCATAATCCTGGTCGCTTAGTAAACGGTAGTAATAAAAACCAGGAAGCAGGGCCTGCCCTTCCTTCCTCAGGGCTTGCGGTTGTGGTCAGGTAACCACAGGGACTCTCAGAGGAGGGAGGGTAGGGTCCCCATGGGTCATGCCCTCACTCACCCTCGCTCTGGGCTCCAGTCTGGGGGATTCTAGCCCCTGCTCGGACGTCTCAGGAGTGAGCACCCCCTCCCCATGCTGGAAAGGCTGGCCTTAAGATGGGCCTTTCTGGGGCCATCCTAGGGCCCTGCCGTCAGCAGAGTCCAGGGCCAGCCCGCCGCCTCATCTGCATGACAACGTGGGGCTATTTGACAACAGCCCCCTAGTCTCTTCTCCGGTTCCACCAGCTGTCTCACAGGGAACTCCATTCCTAGACCCACTGCCCCAAGGCCGCCTTTTTTGTGGTTTCCTGGCCTCTCCGAGCCTTCCTTGCTGGAGGTCCACACTCTCCTGCCAGAATGAGTTGTAAGCCTGGAGGGTGACAAATCTTCACCTTTCCCAGCAGGACGGTTTTATGGGAGAAAGTGCCAGAGCACGAAAGATAACTTCATTCTAAATTATGGAAAAAATAAAATCCCAGCCAAAGCCTGCCGGCTCTCCCCCTCCTGCTTTCCAAGCTCACTCAATCCCACAGGCGGCCTTCGGCATCTGGCTCCCCCGAGCCTTGCAGGGCAACGTGCTCTCCCCAGAGGCTTTGTGACTGGAGAGTCTGAGCATTCCCACCTCCTGTCACCTGTCCTGCAGCGCAGAGCTGTTGATACATTTCTTGGGCGCAGCCTGTGAGCTCCGGTGTTTATCCATCTGGTTTGTATGTCCTAAGGTTTCTCTCTTCTCTTGGTGGGGGGAATCCAGATGTGTTTAGCAATCACTCTGCTGCTGCCTATGGGTACAAACCTTGCAGTTCTGTAATCAGGAGCGTCTGGAAACCCACAACTGGCCCAGCCCTGCCCCGGCGGCAGAAGTGAGGATGAACATGTGGGCCGTTCCTCGTTCCCTGGCCTGGCTGTTTGAAAGCCCATTCCTAAGTGTCTTCCTGGCTGATTTACGTAACTGTATTTTTCAGTGGTTAGTTACTTACCCAGAAATTCCCTCGTCTGTCTGCTCTCCGGGGTTCTGAGTCAGCGGGAACAGACTATCCCGGTAGAATTCTGGTCCCTGCTCCCTCCTATATCTCATCCCTCCCCAGAGGCAGAGGCAGCGGTGGAAGGCAGAGGACAGGACCTGTGTGAACCCATTGGGCAGATCTGGGTCCTGGCTCCTGCAGCTGGAGGGGGCACGCTGGAGATAGCTGCTGCGGCTGCCGGAACCTCAGGGCCTGAGGGCAGCTCAGGGCTTGGGAGGTGAAGAGTTTGGGCCTATGTGGTGACAGGGATGGTCACATCGCAGTTGCCACTCCTCAGTCACGTGACCTTGGGCCAGCTCTTTAAGACCTTTCCGCTTAGTAAAATTGGGGCAATAAAGGACCTGTCTCACAAGGTTATTGTAAATATTTAAAAATTTTTTTTATTTAAAAATTTTTTTTGATCTTTTTAGAGCCACACTCACGGCACATGGAGGTTCCTAGGCTGGGGGCCGAATTGCAGCTGCAGCCTTTGGCCTATGCCACAGCCACAGCAACGCCAGATCCAAGCTGCGTCTGCGACCTACACCACAGCTCACGGCAACGCCGGATCCTTAACCCACTGAGCAAGGCTAGGGATCGAACCTGCATCCTCATGGATGCTAGTCAGATTCGTTTCCGCTGCACCATGACAGGAACTCCTGTTATTGTAAATATGAAGCAAGTTAACACAGGTCAAGTGTCTAGAACCTGCCCGGCATATAGAAAGCGCTGCAGCTGTTGGTGATGACACTGAGCATGACTACATAGCTTTCCTATTGGGTCACCTGATCCCTGCCTTTTTCCCCAATAGAACAGGGCCCCTAGTCTATATTTATTGATGAATATGGGAGAACTTTGGCCACAGCTTAACCCCACTGAGTGTGCCCTTCGTTTCCTTAGTGCCCACTCACTCCCCCTCCTGCCCAGCACATCCTCACCGCTCCTGCCCCCACAGTGAGAGCCAGCCTCGGGCCTCTTGTAGGTGACAGCAGACAGTCTAATTTCCTTGCCTCGATCTCCCCTAGATCTCCCCTATCCGTAACCCGTGGGAGAACATTTACCCCTCCCCTTCCCTGTGCCAGCACCTCCAGGGCTGTGAATGGTGTCAAATGGCATCTATTAACGGAGGCCAGCGGGTTAGAGCAGGACTTTGGTGTGTGATGTGGGAGGGCCGGGGCCAGGGCCGAGCCTCGGGGGCTGGTCATGCAGGAACCACATGGCGTGGAGCGGGCTGGCAGTGGAGCTGAGCTCCCTGGGTGTGGTTTTGGGAGCAGAGCATGTCCCCCAGTTGTCCCACCCACAGTGGAGCAGGTGGGATGTTGTTGAGAAAGTCGGACACAAAGGAATGTTCTGTGCGCTCACTCTCGGACCCCAGACTGGACTGTTGTGCTTTTTGCCCTCAGGATGCCTAAAGAGGGGCGGCGGGAGGCTCACCGTCAGGAGGAGGGTCTCAGAGCCCTGAATAACCAGGGCCATTGCTTTCCCTTTGTGCGCCAGGCACTGTGCTGGGCGTTCCTTTGTGAAATGAGGAAAACCAGGCTCAGGGCTTCCTGAACTGCCCCCAGCCAAGGTCACATGGTGGAATATGCCAGAGACGGGATTTAAACATACATCTGGGGGGATTCCAAAGTCCGTGTCTTTTTCCAGGTGGGGAAAGTTGACTCCGAGGCAGAGTTCCCAATCTCTCTGACTTTTTGGAGCCTTGTTGTGAAATCTCTCAACACGTGATGTTGGTGTGTTCTCTTTGCTGCCCAAAGGCTCAGCCTCCCCTCCCTCCTCCCTCCCCCGGCTGCAGGGCTGAACCGGAACCCCCCTGCCTCCCCTCCTCCCTCCTGAGACCTGGGGAGGTGAGAGGGACCTGGGCTGAAAGGCGTGGAGGACTTTGGGCTTTGTCATTTTTCCAGGACCCCAGGGGTGGCGAGGTGTGGTGATGCGCTGGGGCTGCAGGGGTCCCCAGGGGGGGAAGGTGGAAGGAGTCCGGGAGCTGCGGTGTCCAGTTGCCTCCTGTAACCGCGAGGGCCTTGTACCAGGTGTCCCTCAGCCCTCCAGGTTCCCTATTTTGGAAACAAGGAGCCCAGGCCCCTCCTTCCTTCCTTCCTTCCCTGTCGCCTCTTTAAGGTGACAGTGTCCTTCTCAGCTGGCGGTAATTGAAAAGCTGGGAGGAGGCAGGAGAAGTTCCAGGCCACAACTCCCCGGAACATCAAGGCTGGAAAGTTTTCTAGTGAGGACGAGTTCAAACAGGACACCCCCAGGGCCTGGGATAGGGTGCAGCCTTGGTTCACCTTGGAACACAGAGAGCGCTGGTTATGCCCAGAAGGGCCTGCCCCACGCTGCCTAGTTGGGGCCCCGGTGTGGCAGAAACCCAGCCTGCCAGCTGGTCCAGAGCCCCTTCAGCCTGGGGCCCTGGTCCCGTCCGTGGCGGCCTTCCTTCTAGGCCCACTCCCACTCCTCCCCGCATCCACTTGTCCTCCCCCCAGCTGCCCCAGCCCCCGCTCTGGCCCCCAAACACGCTTCCCAGCCTCCTGGGCCGCCTTCTTTGGCACCGGCCTCCTCTGGCCTCAGCCTCTCTCTACCTGTTGACGTCACCCTGCCGTTTTGTGCCCACTCTTCCTTCGCCTTCTGGCTCAGTGTGGGGTTGGGCAGGGGCCAAGCTCACCACGGAGCACACTCAGGGCAAGCGTGAACGTGGCGGGAGGGGAGGAGCGCCGCCAGCGTCACCTGATCAGGCCACAGTGACGGAGCCCCTCACCTGCCCTGCGTGAGGCTGTCTTCTGTGGGTGTAACGAAGCCGTGCACGGCACGCTTACCTCGGGGGAGCTGCCCGTCATGGGTGGCGAGGCCCCACCTGTGAGGGGCAGTTGCAGAGCCTCCTGGGACAAACCGAGTGGAACCGGGAGAGGCCTTTGGAATCTGGGGACTTAGAGAGCCCAGGGTCCGGGGCCAGCCGGCTCTTGCTATGGGCTTGTTTGCAGATCTTGGCTGCATCCCAGGGCCTCTGGAAGTTTGCTCTTTAGGAGACTGAGGAGGTTGGGGGTGCGTCTTCCTGGAGGCCCTTCCAGCTCTGCCTGTTTGTCCCATGCTTTCTATGGGTCAGGGGCCAGGAGCGCACGACAGGCCTAACCCCATCTGATCCCCCCCGCCGGGCTCTTATTCGTCCTCAACTTACAGATGAGGTTGGGAGCTGAAGTTCCAGCCTGGCTCCCCTAGGTCAGATCTGGGCCACTGGTGCATTTTGTTTGGGCCCAGTGGATGTTTTTGTTTCTTACAGCCAGCGTTTAAACACTGAAGAGATTTCACAAACTTAGAGATTCCTGGCTTTTTAGAGCTGAAAGGAGGGCTAGCTGCCTATAGCCCACCCTGCTGGAGGCGACATTTGGCTATGTCTCAGTGGTAGGCACCACCTTCAGGCGGGGCCCATGCTTTCCTGATCCACTGCTGGCACAGCGTGGGGAGTCATAATTTACACGGTCCACCTGCCTCTGCAGGCGCTTGAGTTTGCAAACCTTAATTTAAGGATGTGCTGTAACTCCCACTGTAGATCATCAGGTCCGCAGTGCACGGGGGCAGGAGGCAGGCTTGGCTTTCTGACTGTGAACCGTGAACCACACCCAGCAGGGATTCTGGGTCCTCTGTTGGAGCAGAGAAGCCCTAGGTCAGACTTCTAGATGAGGAAGTTGGCAAGAACCCCCGCCTCCTGTGAGATGTGTCCCCAGCCCTGTCCTGTGCTGTGCCAGTGAGGTGGTCTCTGCTTGCTCACCTTTCAGTCCAGAGAAAAGCCCGGGTCTTTTCAAAAGGATGTGATGGCTTTTTGTCTTCTGCCTGTTCTCCTGCACCTTGCTTTCTGTGTACTGGCAGGTTGAACCCGGGAGACCCACCTCTCCGCCTCAAGGAGCGTCGCCAAAGCACCACACAAAAAGCTTGTATTTTGCTCCAGGCAGACAGGGGCAGGGATAGGGATGTCCGCTACTGGCCGGGCCCCGGGGACAGGCTGGCAGGATGCTGATGCTGGGCCTCCCGAACAGGGCGGGGCCCTGGGGGGGGCTCTGGTGAAGGTGGAGTTTTCCTGCACTTGGTGTCGGTCTGTCCAGCTGTTTCCTCGTGATAGCGCGCCGGACAATGCCACGGTGACTCAACTCCCAGCGCTGTTGATGAACAATAACGGATTGTCAGGGTCAGTTGGGGAGCCGCGCTGGGCCAGTCACCGGCTTCCAGGCTCCCAGTTGGGAGGAGCTGGTTGCCCTGCTTGCTCTAGGTGTCCCAGGGTCCTCTCTGGGTTGAGGCGGCTTCAGGCTGTTGCTTTTGGGTCTCCCTGCTTCTCTGTGCGCAGCTGATGCTGAGCGTCTGTGGCTCCGTGCTGACCAGCTGCCCGCCTGCCTTTCCAAGTCAAGCTTTGCCAGACCCCTTCACCCTGCGTTTGAGGTTCTGTGGGTTTGGCGCAGTCCCTGGGGTTCTGAGTCTCTACCCAGGCTTCCAGGACCTGGATGAGCTTCAGATGAGAAAGACAGCTGTAGGGTTCTTTAATCTCCTCCAGTGGGTAGAGGATTAAGCAATTTTTTGGTGGGTTTGTTATTGTGTATTACGATTCTTTTTTAAACAAAAGCGATTTTTTTTGAGTATTTTCTGGGTCCCTGTCATGCTTATTACTAAGTAGCGCTTTCCGTGAGTTTATCCAACTTAATCCTTCCATTAACTCTCAGAGGGGCTCTTGTTACCCCATTTTACAGATGAGGCATCTGAGGGTAAGGAGCCTGCTTAAGGCAGCATATTCTCCTCCCGTTAGAGTCCTGTGACAGGGCTTCCCAGGGAGGGACACGGTGTGGAAGAGTTTAAAGAAGAGATTGAGAACCAGTGATAGAAGGTGTGAAAGGAGTAAGGGTAAGGAGGATGCCCTGGTGAGTGGAGCCTGTTCATGGGGTTTACAGCCAATGGGGGAACAGCCGTGTTATCAACTCGCTCTGATGTGAGATGATGTGATTGGTGCCGACAGTGGGGCTGCCAGCGTGACCTGGTACCACGTTTTTGCTGCTAAAAGAGCACATGGCAGAAGAGATGCTTCCAAACAGAAGTGGGAGATTCCTGGCCCATAGCTGTCAGCATGATTGGAACTGGTCCATGTAGAAAACACTGAGATGTAAGTGCCATTTATGTCTAGAGTTGCAAAAATGCAACATAGCTTAGAATTATTTTTAGTACAGTTATTTGCGAATGTATATCAACAGCCTGAGAAATATTTGTTCTGAGTTAGTAAATGCGTTCCTTAGAATTTTTCTCTTTTTCCTTTTTTGGTTACATCCACCATAAATGGAAATTCCTGGGCCTAGAGATCGAATCTAACCCACATCTGCCATAGCTGTAGCAATGACAGATCCTTAACTCACTGTACTGGGCTGGAGATCAAACCAGCAATGCCACAGAGAGAAGCCAGATCATTAACCCACTGTGCCACAGTGGAAACTCCCTTTTCCTTAGTATTTATACTGAGGAAGTAAGCATATGTATATGTCTATGTACAGACACAGATACCTGTGTGTATACACACATATATATCTTCATTATAGCATTGTTTATAATAGTTAAAATTGGGAACAAACCTAATGCCCAACAATAGATGATTTTTATGTAAATTTCGATATATTCATATGCCGGCCTACCGTATGCCCTTTAAAAAAAGTCATGTCTTTGGAGTTCTTGCTGTGACTCAAGGGACTGGCAGCGTCTCGTGAGCACTGGTGCACACATTTGATCCCTGGCCCCGCAGCTGCGGCTTGAGTGGCAACTGTGGCTGGGATCTGATCCCTGGCCTGGGAACTCCATATGTTTTGGGGAGGAAAAAAAAAAGGAAAAAAAGGAAAAATAAATCATGTCTTCAAAAATTATATACAATGACTCTAGATAACGCTTATGAAAAAGTGTCAAGCAAATACAATAAGACATCAGACTGTAAATACTATGAATCCTAATTTGTTTTTTACAATATGAAGACAAAAGGACTAGAGGAGGGAGTTCCTGTCGTGGCTCAGTGGTTAACGAATCTGACTAGGAACCATGAGTTTTCAGGTTCGATCCCTGGCGTCACTCAGTGGGTTAAGGATCCGGCGTTGCCATGAGCTGTGGTGTAGGTAGCAGATGCGGCTCGGATCCTGTGTTGCTGTGACTGCGGTGTAGGCCGGCGGCTATAGCTCCGATTAGACCCCTAGCTTGGGAACCTCCATATGCTGCGGATGCGGCCCTAGAAAAGACAAAAAAAAAAAAAAAAAAA
>PVHT021183649.1:5037184-5147520 GCA_004024745.2 Catagonus wagneri
ACGAATCCGACTAGGAACCATGAGGTTGCAGGTTCGATCCCTGGCCTTGCTCAGTGTGTTAAGGATCTGGCGTTGCCATGAGCTGTGGTGTAAGTCACAGACACGGCTTGGATGCTGTGTTGCTGTGGCTCTGGTGTAGACCAGCAGCTGTAGCTCCAATTAGACCCTTAGCCTGGGAACCTCCACGTGCCGCGAGTGCAGCCATAAAAAGCAATAAATAAATAAATAAATAAATAAATAAATAAAGTAAGAAAATAGATTCTGGGAGTTCCCGTTGTGGCTCAGCAGAAACGAATCCGACCAGGAACCATGAGGTTGCGAGTTCGATCCCTGACCTCGCTCAGCGAGTTAAGGATCCGGTGTTGCCGTGAGCTGTGGTGTAGGTTACAGACTCAGCTTGGAGCCCATGTTGCTGTGGCTATGATGCAGGCCTGCAGCTGTAGCTCTGATTAGACCCCTAGCCTGGGAACCTCCACATGCCGTGGGTGCGGCCCTAAAATGATTAAAAAAAGAAAATAGATTCTGGGGGTTCCTGCTGTGACTCAGTGGGTTGAGGACCCGACATAATGTCTGCGAGGATGCAGGTCTGATCCCTGGCCTCGCTCAGTGAGTTAAGGATCGGCATTGCAATGAGCTTCCGTGTAGGTTGCAGATGTGTCTCAGATCCAATGCTGCTGTGGCTACAGTGCAGGCCTGCAGCTGTAGCTCGGATTTGACCCCTGGCCTGGGAACTTACATATGCCGCAGGTGTGGGTGTAAAAAAAAAGGAAAACAGAAAAAATATATTTTGGATTGGAGAGATTCAGTTCCTGGCGCACTAGCACAGGGGTGTATATATATATATATATATATATATATATATATATATATATATATATATATGAATGATGCATGTATGTATTGACTTATTATGAGGAATTGGTTCGCATGTTAATGGAGGCTGAGGTCTCACATCTGCCATCTGCAAGCAGGACACCCTTTTCATTCCGGGTGGTGTGAAATTCGGTCCCAGTCCAAAGGCTTGAGAACCGGGGAGCTGATAGTGTAGATCCTAGTTCAAGGACAACAACAAAAAAATGAGATGGGATGTCCCGGCTGAAATACTTAGGCAAGAAAAGAGGGGTGACTTCCTCCTTTTATCCTATTCAGGCTCTCAGATTGGATGATGCCCGTCCATGCTGGGGAGGGCCATCTGCTTTACTGAGTCCACTGACCCAAATGCTGATCTCAGCCGAAACACCCTCACCCGAAAAGTCTGGTTTAACCTGGGCACCGCACGGCCGGCCAGGTTGACCCACACAGTTTACCTTCACAAGTCGTATTAAGTACCTCCACGTTATTGGGTCACCATCACTGCTATCCACCTGCAGGATTTTTTAATCATTCGAAACTGAAACTCTGTACCTCTTAACACTAACCCCTCACCCAGTCTCGGTGTGGATTGGAGTCCCAGGGGTCGGGAGGGAGGTCGTGCACACCTGGGCAGAGCTAGAGAACGCTTACTGCTGGTCCCTAACTCTCCCCCGACTCGGGAGATCCCTGGTCTTCTTGGATGCCTTCCCTGCAGCCCTCCCCAGGCCCCGATGCCACCCTCCGCTTTCTGTTTCTGTGGGTAGGACTCCTAGGGGACCTCACATGAGTGGAATCATTGTCCTTCAGTGACTGGCCTTGTCATCGAGCATCATGTCCTCAAGGTTCATCCAGGCCGTAGCAGGTGTCAGAACTTCCTCCTTTATGATGGCTGAATAATATGGTCTGTTGTCTGGAAAGACGACATTTTGGGTATCCATTCCTCAGCTGATGCACATCTGGGTTGTTTCCACCTTTTGGAGACTGTGCATTACTATATTTTAAAATTAAATTCCCACCATCTCCCTTCCCACTAGTTCCAGCAGTTTTTCAGTGCATGTACAAGCCCGTGTACACACACGCACACATGCACGCACACACACACACGCACACACACTCTCACAGCATTGTAACATGGAAACAACGGGTGCCCGCCTTCAGTGATAATGCACGCGTATGCCCAGGTCATTTTCCTGTGCATTGGATCCATTTATCCTTTTCCCTCATCAGGCTGGACGTGCTCTGATGCCAGGAAGGAGGTTGAATAATCCCTCTTCCCGGGTCCTGGGAGCCTGATGAGTATGCGGTAAAGGATGGAGGTTGAGAGTGGGACTCTGAGGCCAGACCACGTGGCCGCATCCTGATTCCAGCCACACTGTCCTGTCATCTCACCCTTCAACACACAGCTTGTCCGTTTTGAAGTGGTGACGATGGGGTCATGCCTTGTGAGGCTGTTATGAAAATTAAACGAGAGAATCCATGTGGAGGGCTTGGCTCGGTGTCTGATGCATGATGAGCCCTTAAATGTTATCTTAAGAAAACAAAGATCTCAACATCCCTTTGGGAATTTGCCTCTTTTGTCCGATTCCTCCCGAGGTGGCTGAGAGTGAGATGAATGGGTCCCATGGTGTGGATTGGAGACCCAAGGGGTTGGAGACTCCGTGCAGAACCAGGCAGAACGAGAGGACACTTCCTGCTGCTCCCTAACTGTCGCCGTACCCTCTGCCCCTACCCAAGTGGTCCCTGGTCACCTGGGGTGCCTTCCTTGCAGCCTCTTTCCTGCAGGGTGGCTGGTTCTGAGTGGACTTGGACACGAGGGGAGGCCTTGGACACCGCATCGACTCTTGAGTTCCTGTAGAATGTGCTGCTGGGATGGCCAGCGGGTCACTGCCCAGCTGTTCACCTTCCAGGCTGCTGCAGGGCACATCGGCCGTGTCCTGGGACTGGCCCGCCTGTCAGCTCGGGAAACCTGAGCCCCGCTGGCCCGGTGGAGCCACACACCAGCAGGACCTGCCGAGTGTCTGGCAGCCACTAAAAGCGGCCTGTGTTCTCCTGAAGCCGATTGAGTTGGTGAAAACAGAAGTTCCTCTTTTTTTTTTTTTTTTTCTCTACTTAAGAACATTTTCCTGGAGTTCCTGTCATGGTGCAGCAGAAACGAATCCGATTAGGAACCACGAGGTTGCGGGTTCAATTCCTGGCCTCGCTCAATGGGTTAAGGATCTGGCGTGGCTGTGCCTGTGGCGTAGGCTGGCATCTGTAGCTCCGATTAGACCCCTAGCCTGGGAACCTTCATATGCCGTGGGTGGGGCCCTAAAAAAAAAAGAGAACATTTTCCTAAATATTTACTGGATCCTCTCATAACTGCTTCTTGTATCAGCTTCTGGCTTCAGCTTTCTGGCCGTGGGGAGGGTCTGCTGCTTGGAGCTGCTCTTCTGCTCGGGGAGGGCTGTTGCTTGAGAGCAGCGGGCAGGAGCGCACATGGGATCTGCAGGTGGCTACCCTTCCGCCAGGTGACGGCTCTCAGGACTGGCCCGTGCCTCGGTGGTACCCGTGTGACCTTGAGCGCGCTTCTCGACCCCTCTCCCTTCAGCTTCCTCATCAGTGAGATGAGATAATAATAGCATCTGCCTGCAGAGGGAGATGTGAGGACTCAGAGATAATCTGTGTAAAGTGCTTAGTGTAGTGTCTGGCACACGCATGGATGCTCTAAAGATGCACATTACTTCTATTTTTATTGGCAAATTTTATTTTTGCTGTTCTCAGCCGTTAATTTCTCTCCATCTTTTTTTTGTGGCATCCCTGTCTGCCCCCTCCCCTCCCCACCCCTGTGTCCTTGAATTGCCCCCCTCCCTCTGGCGCTCCCTCTGGGGAGAGTCTCATATGCGGCGCTGCCGGGTTTCAGGGCTGGAAGCTTCCAGGGTGTCTGGGCTGGTCCCCATCCGATAGGTGTCCTGGCTGAAAACGTGTTGCTTTTCCTCACCTCATGTGACATGGAGCTATCTCCCTGCTGAGACAGTTTGCTTTTATCTTTGTAATTTTCACCACTTGGAAAGAATGGCGCTGAGTGTGTAAGGAGCCCCTCTGTGCCAGGAGCTGCCGGGCACATTCACCATCTCGTGTCATTGTCTCAGTGGCTGGGAGCCTGGAGATGGTGTCGTGCCAGCTCTCACAGGGCAGGGAACTGGCGCTCACTAAAAGGCGAGGTAAATGGCCAAAGGTCACACACGAGGAGATGACAGTGGGACTTGACTAAGCCTAGATTTGTGAAGCTGCAGTGTGTTCTCTGTGTTGGTGGCAGCATGTGGCCTGGTGGTTGACAGCACTGGTGCCCAGCTCCCTGACTCACTCTGTGGCTGGGGCCCAGTTCCTTTCCTTCCCTAGCCTCAGTTTGTTCACCTGGAAATGGGGTGACAGCAGCATCGATGTTGGTGAAACTGAGGGCACAGGGCGTGATGCATGAGCAGGGAGTGTGAACCCCGGCTCCACACTCTTGGGTGCGACGTCCGAGGGTCCTGGCTCTGGGAAGCCACAAGGCAAGCCCTGTTCTCTGACGCCTTCTAGACAGGCCTTCAGTAGTTGGCGTAGAGTACCCTGTCCTTCCCAAAGTCCTCTCCATGTTTGAAACCTTTTTTGAAAAAATTGCAGTAAAATAGACATAAACTTTGCCATTTTAACCATTTTAAAGTGTACAGTTCGGAGTACCTGTTGTCGCTCAGCAGGTTAAGAACCCGTCTGTGAGGATTCGAGTTCGATCCCTGGCCTCGCTCAGTGGGTTAAGGATCTGGCATTGCTGCAAGCTGTGGTGTAGGTCTCAGATGTGACTCAGATCTGGTGTTGCTGTAGCTGTGGTGTAGACTGGCAGCTGCAGGTCTGATTTGACCTCTGGCCCAGGAACTTCCATATGCTGTGGGTGCGGCTGTAAAAAGAAAAAAAAATGTACAGTGGGCATTGATGGGCATTAAGTACATTCACATTGTGCAACCATCAGAACTACCTAATTCTGTGACTCTTTCATTGTCCCCAAAGAGAAACACCACACCCCTTAGACATCATGCCTCCAGCCCCCAAACCCACCCCATGGCAACCGCTAATCTGATTTATGTCCTTGGGTTTACCCATTCTGAACATTTTGTGTAAATAAGATTATACAATATGTGGCCTTTTATGTCTGGCGTTTTTCAATATTTAGCATAATATTTTCAAGGTTCATCCATGTGGTAGCATGTATCAGCATTTCATTTCTTGTTATGGCTTAAATACTATTCTGTGGTATGTATATACCATATTTTGTTTATCCACGTATCTGCTGATGGACATTTGGGTTGTTTCCACCTTCTGACTATTGTGAATAGAGCTGCTGAGAACATTCATACACAGTGTTTGTTTGGACACCTGTTTTCAGTTCCTTTGGGGATTTACCTGTGAGTGGAATTGCTGGATCGTATGGTAATTCTGTGTTGAACATTTCGAGAGCTGCCAAACTGTATCCCGCAGTGGCTACACCATTTTATATTCCCACCAGTAACGCACGAGGGTTCCAATTTCTCTACATCCTTGCCAACACTTGTTATTTTCCATTTTAAAAAAATTGACTGCCCTATTGGGTGAGAGGTGGTAGCTCGTTATGGTTTTGATTTGCATTTCTCTGGTGGCAAAAGGCATCGAACATTCTCCTTTGGTTTAACATCCCCACTCTCTCTTGAACTTATTCTCAGGTCTTCCACCGTTCTGTTCAGGCTTGGCAGAAGGTGGCCTCATTTGTCCACACCGTGTTTAGAATGCTCAGATCGCAGGGCAGGCCTGCAGCTGGCCTGGGACCCGCCTGGTATGGAGACCCCACCTCACTCCGGTGTGCTGCCTGCTCTCACCCGGTTTCCTCCAGGCGGCACCATCCTTAGCTCTAGCTCCTGGGGCTCCTGATTCCGGTGCTTCCTCCTAGGTGGTCACAGTTGTTTCAGCCTCATCAGGGTGAGGACAGATGCCTCCCTGCAGGCTGGCGCAGAACTCTTTATCACCTTTGGGCAGTTACTAATCCTCCGGGTCGTGACTGCCTCCAGCCTGCGTGTCCCCATCTTGTCCACGGGATTATTCCCAGAGCCTCGTAAGAACCTTGCTTCCTCAAGACCAGTAACCGGGTTCGCACCAAGTGTGACTTGAAGGCGCCGTTTTGCATCTCCGGGGTGGGTTTACGGTTTCAGGACTATTTCTGACCGAGGAATCAAAGACTGCCCCTCAGTGATGGAATTTCAGGCACGAATGAGCAGATGGAGGAGGTATTTTGGGGGGCAGAGAGTTTGTGCTCCAGAAACCACTCCAGCATCTGCCTCTGAGCAGGAGACCCCACCCGTCCTGGAAAAGGACTGGGTGCATTTCCTAGGGACCGGGCCTACCTCACTGGGCCACTTTTCTTGCAAGTGCAGAGTGTGATTGTCGCTATTGGTCTATCTGTGTAGAGTGCTTGCTTTAAAGTGATGACTTGATTATTATAGGAAAATTTGGTTGCTGCAAAAAATAAAATAAAAATAGTGGAGCAAAATCTGAGAGATCCTATTTCCACACCCTTCCCCTGACCCAAATGTCCTTCGGTGATGGGTTGAGGGCCCCCCCTTCAGGGTGAGAGTATTGTGGGAACAGTCAGACAATTAGCTGCTGCTGGTCATTGACACATGAGTGGGAATTAGTGTCCCAGATTTTTTTTGACTTGAAAAGGACCCAAGAAATGATCCTTCATTGTACAGATGGGGAAGTTTTAAGGCTCTAGGAAGGAAGAGGCTTCCCTGGTGTGTCATGCAGCCAGTGAAGGGTCAGCCGAGGATGAGCCCGGGTCTCCTGATTGTCTGGTGCTCTGCCCATCAATGGGAACACCCCGCCCAGTATCTAGATGTGCCTTCCTGGCCTCTGCTCGGGATTGCTGCTTCGGAGTGGAGGGTCGCCTGTATCAGGAGGCTCACAGTCAGGCCAGCAGACAGAGGGGCCTTTCAGAGGGATGGAGAGAAATCTAGGGACAGTGGCCCTGGGGCTTGGTGTGGCAGGTTTGGGCCCTTGCACCTCTCAAGAGGGAAGATGAGAAGCATTTGGGACTCTGAGACTGGGTTTGTCCACACAGCTCCGTGGGTGTGACCGCCGGCTGGGGCTAGGGCTGGATCTGGTGGGGAAGGTGGGCGTATGATCCAGTGGTGCAGTGTGGGAGCACGAGGGAGGGTGATGTGGAAGAGCTGGTGACATCTGGACAGGCAGACGGTCTGTCTATGGCAGGGAGAAGAGGGAACAGCATGGGAACGGGCGTGGCAAAGCCAGGGCCTGCAGACGTGGGTGTGAGCGGAGTGGAGTCTGCTCAGAGTCCAGAGGAGGGGAGGAGAGGCCCCACAGGAAGGTTCCTGTGGTCAGGGTTGACGTCTTATTTGCCCGCTCGTTCTCAGCACCTATGCAGTGCCTTGCCCTGGAGTCTGAGTACCAGTTTTCTTTCCCACGTGGATGAGTGAACCATACTCCTTCCTCGATCCCTGGAGGAAAACCAACCAGCAAGCTTTTTTTTTTTTAAGATTAAAAATTTCTGGCATCCTCTTCTTTCTGCTTCGTTCAGCCTCTCATGACTGGTCACTCCCCTCTGGTCCAGACAGGCAGGGCTGACTACTGGTCACCGAAGCTTGCTGGTGGCCTTCTGGTCCGTTGCCTGCTCTTATTTACATCAGCCACTAGATGGCAGCAGGAAACTTGTCAATTTCTCTTTCATGTGGCTTTTAGGTCAAGCCCTTTGCTCTGGGGTGGATCAGCATCAATCCTTGGATGGCACAGGGACTCCAAATTCTACGCCTCACTGGTTCCAGGATGGGTGTGAGGAAAGGCTGGCATGAAGCTGAGGCAGTCTAACGACCGACTTTCCCACAACGTTATGGAGAAGTGACTGTCTCACTTCTCAAGTCCTGTGACCAGAAGCGGCTCTTCAGGAGTCCTCAGTGTGACCCAGACTCTTTTAGCAGTGTTCCCACCAGTGGGAAGTCCCAGGCTGGAGTTGAGTGGCTTAGAGGAACTGGAAGCTGAAACCCAGTGTCACTGAGGGAATCCAGCGGCTCCCGGCAGAGTCCGTGGCGTGGCATCTGTGCTCATGTGGACGGATGCAGTGTGGTGGGGAGGGGACACAGCACAAAACAGGACACGTGCCCCACGAACAGTGGTCCATACCAAGTCTGCTGGAGCGGGTTCTGCTCACACGCGGCTGGAGGTGTGGGTCTGGGTCAGGCAGTGGCTCTGAGGCTCTGGTTTAAGTCATACGCACATCTCTCAGCACCTTGCACGGCACGCGACAGTGTGTAGTCCCATTTATGAGGTGCTTCTCATCTCCCACGGCCTCACTTGGTCTTCCCAGCGGCCCCGTGTCGGGTACGGGGCTGTGCCCTTTTACAGGTGACGCCCAGAGAAGGGAAGGACAGGTCCTGCTCACTAGACTCCCAGCCCAGGGGCTTTTTGGTTTGGGCCCACATCGCATTGCCTCCCTTAGGCTGACTGGGGAAAGCACTCGCTCCGTCTCGGGGTTGGGGTGACCGTCAGAGATCCAATCCTGTTACCTTACAGTCCCAGCCAGCACGTCCTTAGGAGGGGAGTGTGTGCGGGCGCCCTGGCAGCCCAGCCTGTGGGGAATGGGCACGGAGGGAGGGAGAGCGCCAGTGAAATGGAGAACTGGCCACTTGGCCACCATGCCCTGCCCCCCCTCTTCGGAGCGGAAGGTGGGATGGGGGACAGTTGGCCTGGGACACTTTGTGCTGTGGAGCTGCCAGAACCTTCCACCAGCCATCGTGCCACAAAGGCATGGGCCAGGTGGGGGTGCTCTTGTGCTGGAACAGACTTCCCAGTGCCCTTTTGAGGCATCAGTGTTGCTCTGGGCTCATCTGAAGCTGGGGGGGGGGGGCGGGCCTTGCTGGGACCCCCTTTCCAGCTGGACCCTCCCCAGTACAGCACCTGCCAAACTCAGGGCCTCAGTGGGGATGGCTCCTGGGCTCCTCCTTGTCTTTTTCCACCTGTACGATGGGTCTTGCTGAGGTCCTGGTCCTTCACCCTCATCCCCAGCCTCTCTTGGTGTGGTCGAAGGGCCGGTTGTGGCCAGTCGGCTCTGTCAGAACCGCAGAGCTGAGGGCGGTGCTGATGGAGGATGGGCCAGCCCAGGCCCTCACTCCTCACGGGAGAACCCGAGTGTCTGCCTGGAGCCCGAGTCACTGTCCTGACTCCCTGCTCTCCCAGAGCTCTGCCCCCTGCCTCCTACCCCCACCCGACTTCACACCTGGTGGGTTCTGCCAGGAGACCCAGCCGCCTTGATGCCTCTGACACATGCTGCTCCGGGTACCTCATGTCCACGCCAGCCTGAATTTGGGCCCCTAGGGAGCGCTACCTACTCCCTGTGTGGTGGTCAAGAGGCTTCTGCTTTCTAGACAGACGTCTGCCAAGCACCGTGTCTCAGGCTCCAGCATCCTGTGGGGCGTGGCCTCTCCCCGGCCCAGGATCCAGCTGCAGCCTCCCTGTTGTGCTGCTGGCAGGGGGCTTGCTGGAGGCTGGGGGAGCGGTTCCCCTGGCCTCTCCTCTCTGCATTACGTCAGCCTCCAGCCAAATATCCCTGGGGTCTGGTAAGGGAGGGTCTTTTATTATTTTTTTTTTTTCCAGGGGAAGTCATTCCAACTCCTGTCACATGGATTTCTGTATTCAGCTCTTTAGGGGACTTGACTTCCTTCCCTGCTTCCCACGCCAGCCCCCTTGACGCTCCAGAGAAGGGGCAGATTTGTTTCCTTGAACTGGGGCCGCTGCTGGCTCGGGGGCCCCGAGGAAGGCGGCGCGGGGAGTAGGGAGAGCGTGGAGTCAGGTGTCTGGGGCCTGGCTTCCCCTCACTGCTGTGAGACCCTGGTCCGGCCCTTCCCCTCCCTGGGCCTTGGCTTCCTCCTTACGCACCTAGGATACGCCTGCCATCTGCAGTGGTGAGAGGGCAGTGCCGTGCCCCCTGGTTCCCACCCTGGCGTGGGGACTCTGTCCTGTAGGCCTTAATTGTGGGACCTTCCCATCTCGCCCCACCCTGGGCTGGCCCCTCCACCGCTGGCTTGGCAGGTGCAGCTGTCAGCGTCGAGGAAGACCCAGCCTGGCTGGGGGCCGTGAGGCACGGCTTCGACTCCGTGCTGGTTCTCACTCAGCACCTTCTGCGATCATGGACACGGAACTCGGAGGCAGGGGCTAGTCCAGTGCTGGATTGGCCAGAGGGCAGGGGCCGAGGCATCCAGCCAGCGCAGCGCTCCTGTGGGTCCCTCCCCTGTGGGCCCCTCGGGTGCACTGCTCCAGGCTTCTCCTTTGATTTTCCTCCGTCCTTCCACACCCCTCTTAGAGCCCCCAACGCTGACCCCAGATTCCCAGCCCTGCAGGCCCTCCGCGGCCCCCGCCCTCCATTCTCTAGGCCGCACCCCACTCCCTGCCAGAGGCCCGGGCCCCACCCCCTCCTGCGCACACGTGCGTCAGGGCCCCAGCCCTCCCTCAGGCCCACATCTGGCCCGAGTGCTCGGTTTCCCGGCTGTAAATTGCCTCCCGCTGCCCCTTGGCATCTGCTCAGGTTTCAGCTCCAGGAGTCTTTTTCTTGGGGGTTGGGGTCGGGGGCAGCGCGGGGGAGGCTCAGCTGGTCCCTCCCTTCGTCCGGCTGCGGCTGAGAGAGACTCTTTGGCCATGTTGTCAGGGACTTCTTCTTCCGTCTAAGTCTTGGGTGAGCTGTGGTTTTTAGCAGGTGGCTGAGCAGGAACCAGTTTTGATTAGATATCCCCCTTCTCTGTTCACGCCTTCCCTGTTCCGCTCACCCATCATCAAGGCCAGACTGCTCCGGTGTCCCCTTACCCTGTAGCGGGAGGGCTTTCTCCTGTGGGTTGGGGGTGGGGCTTTTAGTGGGACAACTTGGGGACCACGCGATTCTCTCCAGCCTGCCCCCCCCCAACCTCCCTAGACTGGGTCTGCAGCCTCAGGGGTCCTGGCACAGCCCTCGGTGGATTTCCTCTCCCATCGCAGGTGGTGAACCCACAGCCCTGGTGGGCTCAGAGCGTTGCACCCACGTCTCCCCCAGAGGCACGGGGACAGCTGATTCTAGCAGGCCCCACGGGCATTGCTCTGCGCCACCTACCTCTTGATTATCTGCACTTGGGGAGGTGGCTTGTTTGGGCCACGGGAGGGCCCCTCAAGGCAACGCCCGGGCGGTGTAAGAGGGGGTAGTCATCTCGGCTAGTGCTACCTGAAGCGGGCCTCTGGGCCAGGGCTGATGATGGCGAGGCAGGTACAGAAACGGAAGTGTCTAGAGATGTTTGCGGTGATTGATGTGGCCACAGCATCTTAGGGTAGCATGGTGTTTCCTTGGTGAGGGGGAAGTCTTGGATTCTGGTGTTTTGAATCAAGGAAGCTCTGTGGAACTTTTTTTTTTTTGTCTTTTTAGGGCTGCATCCGTGGCATATGAGGTTCCCAGGCTAGGGGTCGAATTGGAGCTATAGCCACTGGCCTACGCCACAGCCACAGCAATGCCAGATCCGAGCCATGTCTGTGACCTACACTGCAGCTCTCAGCAATGCCGGATTCTTAACCCACTGAGCAAGGCCAGGGATGGAACCCACATCCTCACGGATACTAGTCAGATTCATTACCACTGAAGCACAATGGGAATTCCTCTGTGGGACTTTTAGCTGGAAGCTGAAGGACTTGTTTCGTGGAACAGGGTGTCAGTCAGTTTGGATGTTGCTGGAATCACCAGGCAGTTCACGGGATGACAGGTGGAATTGTCCGCCATAGCAGGAACACCTGGGGGCCCAGGATGGACTGGAGATAAAAGGCTAGAAGAAGCTACAGATTTAGACTTGGTGTGGGAAGCTGAGAAAAGTCGGGGTTTGATGACAAAGGCTTAATTAAGGAAGGTTCAGGCTTTCTGGGGGGATTTGAATGGGGAAGGTTTGTAGGCTGGAGAATTTGAAGGGTTGTGTGGAGTGTGCAGTGGAGGATGTGGGATGTTTGGGGGTGAAGGGTGGGAGGGCAAATGCCTGTTTTGGGGTTCCATGGGTGATGGCGGGAGGAAATATTGGGTTCCCGGAAAGGACAAAGGGAATGGCGGGTTTAGTAGTGGGGGCCAATGGAAGTTAGGGGTGCATAGTGGGAGGCTGAGGAGGAATTTGGGGTTTCATTTGGGAGACAAGAAAGAAATTCGGAGGTGTGTTGGGTAAGGACTAAGGAAGTTTCAGGGTTTGCTGGAGCTGGCCAAGGGGGGCACCGGGGATTGGGCCATTGGCAGTGCTGGGGTTCATAGGAGAGGCCAAAGGGGTTTGGGATGCTGTGTGAGAGGATGAGTGGGGCTACGAGATTCCGTTGATGGGGACCAGGGGGCCTTGGGGTCCTTGCCAAAGGGGAAGTATGGGTTTTGTGTTACTCAAGGTGGCCCAGGCTTCCCCAGCCTTTGTCAGCTTGCAGTATACTGTGTCATGAGAAAGTTTTTAACATCTCTCAAGCTGCCCCCTGCAAACCTGTCCTTGATGCCAGAACCTCCCTCTCGCCCAGCTCCTCTGGCTCTCTCAACACAAAGGCAGCCGGCTCGTGCTCTGGGGGCTCACGGGGGTCTTAGCTCAGAGCCCCAGCCCCGGAGACTTCTCCGTCTCGCTCCAAATGGCTTTTCCAGCGCACCATGGCCCCCCACCACGGTGATGACGGATGCCCTGCCTGCCTGGGGAGTGCGCTGGGTTGGTCCTGGTGTCTGTGCCAGCTCCGCCTTCCTCCTGCCCTGACTCCACTCCTGGGGGTCGCACACGCCTTTCAGAGTCTGGAGGGAGCCAGCTGCTTTGAGGAAGACTTGTGTGACTTCGCCTTCCGCAAGTGCCTGTGGCGTTTCCTCTGGCCCTGGGCCTGCCTTTTGCCTTTAGGGTCAGGGTGTTCTGACCTGACTTCCCCGTGGGTGGCGCCGCGACAACACGAGGCCCAGGCACCTCCAACACCGTGTCTCAGTTGCTCGCAAAACACAGGGCCCCTGGTCTGAAGGTGTTTCTCTGAGACGGGTACCCACCCTTCACACTCCCCTCCTCCTCCCGGCCCAGCTCAGGCCTCACAGGGCAGCTCTCGGGGTGAGGGACAGCCCCACAAGCGAATAGATCAGCCCCTCTGGGTGGGGGGCTTAGACACCAGGGCCCTGCCCCATGCTGCTCAGCCACTTGGGGAAACTCGTGGCTTCTCTCCTGGGGACCAGCTCTTGCCCCCATATTTTCCACCACGTCCCGACGCCTACTTTCTCCACCTGGCCCTTCCCACGTGGGTGGCAGGTGAATAGCAAGAGGCGGGGTCAGACTTCATGTTCAGTGTTTAACATGGATTGATGCTCACGGGACCCTGTGATCGGCGTGCTTCATGGCGAGGAGTTTGCCAACAGCACACGCACTTCAGAGGCTGGGAGCTGGTGGCCTCTCCGCCTGCCACCCCTGGGTTGGCACTGCCTGGCCGCACGTCCTTCTGGAGGGCCTGTTGTCTGCCGCTTTCTCCCTTGCCCGACCTTTGTTTTATCGTGGAGCCCCCTCGATCCTACACCATTCTCCCCTCTTAGCAGCCTAGTTTCCCCCTTTTCTCTGATGGGGGTCCCAACCTTTTCTTTCTTGGGAACTGAATGGGCTTCAGGTCGGCTCCTTGGCGTGGGATACCCCCCGCCCCCCACCTGTCCCACCACCCTTCCCTGGGAAGGGCGGAGGGTTCCCAGGCTGGTGCTGGCTGTAGGAAAGGGCTGCAGGATGAAAGGTGATCTATACGTGTAAGGCGATGATTATTTATTTGACAGGGACAGCTGCCTGTGGTAAAGAATGTAATCGAGTAATCCTTTTGTGAAAATCGGATCCGAGCTCAGCACGCTGCCTCAAACAGCGAGAGGCCGTTTCCCTCCCTCGCCCTCCCGCCCCTTCCCGCCCTGCCCTCCTTGCGGGCCCTCCTACACCCCTGTGACCTGAAGCATGAATGCGTGTGGCATGCGCACCCACCAACACTCTCTTTTGCTTGTTTGGGTCTTTGTAAACATCTTATATAACCAGAGTACCCTGTCAAACCCGAGAAACTGAGATTGGTGTAATGTTATTAACTAAACCATAGGCTTTCTTTGGATTTTCCCACTGGTATGCTTTTTCTGCTCCAAGGCCCCACCTTGCACTTAGTTGTCATGTCTCTTTAGGTTTCCCCCAAGCCGTGATGATTCCCTTTCGTGGCCTTGACTGTGCTGAGGGGCACAAATCAGTCAGTTTGCAGGATGCCCCTCGCTTTGGGTTTGTCAGGTATTTCCTTGTGATTAGGGTGAGGTTATGCATTTTTGGCCAGGGTGTCACAGGTGTGGTGCTGTGTCCTTCTCAGCTCATCGTGTATCAGAGTACACGGTGTCAGTGTGACTTACTGCCAGTGATTTAACCTTGGAGAAGGTGATGCTGGCCAGGTGTCCCCTCTCTGAAGTTACTCTTTTTCTCTTGGTAATTAATAGATGCCTTAATTATTCATTATTAATTACGGGGAGGTCCCCTGAGACTATACAAATATCCTGTTTTTTCCTCAAACTGTCCCTCACTAATTTTAGCATCCATCAGTGGTTCTTTCCTGCAGAAGTTATTATCGTGGTGTCTGCCTAATGGCAATTTTCTGTTTGCTTCATTTCCTCTATATTTGTTAATTGGACTTCTCTTGAAAGGAAGAGCTGGACTTTCTTCTCCCTTCCTTCCTTTATTTACCTACTTATTTCATAACTTTAGAGTCACAAATACTTATTTTATAAAATATATAATATATAGTGATGTATGGGTATGTTACATAATAACATATGTAACATATGTAACATGTAACATAATAAAGATCACAGACGGGTGTTCTGTCCAACAGGTTAGAGTTTTAATTTGACACCATTATTGTTTTGTTGCTAAAATTGCTTCACCTTTGATGACTAGAAGTTCTTACAGGCAGGCCCTTATGCCCTTTGGACAGGCCCTAATCTTTTTTTGAGCACTTTTTTATTTTTGGCACCGTAAGATCCTCCAGGTTCATATTATATTTTTCCTGTCCCAGCCCCAGAATCAATCATGTATCTCAGGAGCCCTGGTTCCCTTGCTGGTGAATGGTGTTTAGAGACCAAGATCTCGGGACTGAGGGTGTTTGTTGCTACTGGAGTGTCAATGCTTCTAAGTTCTTCTGGAGATTTTAGTTGGGAAATACATGTACATGTTTTCCAAATCATGCATACACACATAACTGTATTTTATGTTTCTTTTTGTCTGTTTATGTTTTAAAAATCATTCATTTTGATCAGTACTGATTTTCATTTGCTTTTAGTTTGGCAGTTTGCGGGCTGGACAGAACCTGGGAAAGCAAATCCAAATGCTCCCCTCACAGGAAAGTGTCATCAAGAGTGCTTGGCATTCTGGCTGAGATGGCCTGGCCAGCTGGAGGTGGATTTGGGGGTAGAACGCAAGACTCTGGATGCCCTGTGTAACATCTCCACACTGTGACAAGCAGTCTCTGTTAATTAGTGTCTCCCTTCGAGTTCATGTCTACCCCAACTTGTGAATGGGACCTGTTTGGAAATAGGGTCTTTGTGGATGGAATCATGTTGAGATGAGGTCATACTGGACTAGGGTAGGCCCCAATCTGATGATGAGATCCTTACAAGAAAAGGGAAATTTGGACACAGAAATGGGGAGCACAGCATGTGACGATGGAGATGGAAATAGGCTTGAGGTTGCCACCAGCTCAGGAACCAAGGGTTGCCAGCTGCCACCCAAACCACAAAGAGGAGGGAAGGCTGCTCCCCAGAGCCCTGAGAGGGATCTCAGCCCTGCTAACACCTTCATTCAGATTTCCAGCCTCTGGGATGTGAGTGCACTTTTGGTGTCGAAGCCACCAGTATGTGGCTTGGTTATGCCAGCCCCAGACACCCATACAGCAGCGTTTCAGGTGGATGTTGATTTCTGGCCTCTGCTGAGATGTGGGTGTCTCCATGCTGCGTGGCCCCTGTATCCACGGGAGGTAAAAATGGAGGTTCCATTAGCATGTTAGTCGCTGTCAGGGCTCCCCCTCAGGGAAGTTTGTGTTCTGGCCAAATTAAGACCCAAAGGGCTTGGATTTTGAACAATATCCAGTGATGGTACTTGTCCATCAAGGAGACAAGGAGAATTTGACTGTCAGATTGTGTTCCTCAGCATTTAATTTGATCTCAAGCCTGTCTGTCTTCCTTTGTTTCCTTGTGTAGCTCAAGGTCACCTCCTGGAAAGTGTTCCTCCTTTCCTCGCATCCAGTTCACCCTGAGGGCTTTTTTACTTCCCCTCCCCCTTGTGGGCACAGTGCTGGTCAGTGGCCCTGGGCTACTGAGGTATGTGTGTTCACTGCATGTGTATCGGGGGCCTGCAGCACAGACTCTGCTTGCCCTGTGCTCGGTACCCCCGTCTCTTGAATTTGCCTCGACGCCTGAGATCACAGCCATGATGAGGTTTCCTTTACCCCCGGATACAAAGGAGGAGAAAATCCACAACAATCCTGAGCTGGGAACCTTACAGGTGAGGTGGGGTCCCTGCCGTGGGGGAGCTCTCAACCAAGACAGTGAATCAAAACGAGTTCACGTACAAAGGTAGTCTTGCCGTGTCTCCCTGAATTCTGCCTTTGCCTGGGGTCCTTCACCTGGCAGTGCTCTCATTTGGGAACCTACCTTTTTTTTGTCTTTTTAGGGCCGTGCTCGTGGCATATGGATGTTTCCAGGCTAGGGATTGAATCGAAGCTGAAGCTGCCAGCTTATGGCACAGCCACAGCCACGCCAATTCCTTAACCCACTGAGCGAGGCCAGGGATTGAACATCTGTCCTCATGGATACTAGTCAGATTCGTTTCCGCTGAGCTACAACGGGGACTCTGGGAACCTACCTTTGTACGTGAACTCGTTTTGATTCACTGTCTTGGTTGCGAGCTCCCCCACGGCAGGGACCCCACCTCACCTGTAAGGTTCCCAGCTCAGGATTGTTGTGGATTTTCTCCTCCTTTGTATCCAGGGGTAAAGGAAACCTCATCTCAATGCTGAGATTCCCAGCTACTTATGGGGAAACTGAGTCCCGGGAGAGGAGAAGCACGCCCTTCCCCCGCCTGCCGGTAGCACGTGTATAGTGTGGTCAGGAAGGGTAGGGACTAGGTGTCCTTAGCCTCCCACTGTCCTCTCTGCCAGGATCATCCTGTCCTGTTCTTTCCTCATTTTTCTGTCCAGATGGCTGGGGGAGGGCATGGCTGGCCTCAGCCAAGGTGATGTATGACCACATGGGGCTCAGAGCAGAGAGGGCTCGGACCATTAGGGGTGTCAGGCTGGGAAATCGGAAATTAAAGGCCCGGTGCCACGGCCAGCAACACCTCCCTGCGGTGCAGTCTTCTGACATCACCTGCGGTGGGTTTCATCAACCCGGGCGCAGGGGAAGGAAGGCCTCTTGGCAGGCGGGAGAGACAGATGGGCTCCCGGCACTGGGCCTGGCCCCGTGGGCGGGCGGCAGGGCCTTTGGGGCTTGGTGTGAGCTTCCGTTATCAAGTGCCTGCTGGTACCGGTGTGGGGAACTTTCTCTTCTTAGAGCCAGCTTCCTCCGGGGTCTCAGTCTTCTCGTCCATAGCATGAGGACAGTGGACCAGGTGATCTTTGAGGTCTCCTGATCCTGATGTCATCTAGATTTGTGACCTGTGGTCACCAGGAGAGGTGATGGACTGTGGCTAATGGCAAAGGGGCAGACAGGGCCCAGGATGTCACCCACTGGAGGAGGATGGCTCCCCTACCCCACTCAGAGCCCTCAGAGCTGAGCTGGCTGTGCAGCTAGGAAGACTTCCTGGAGGAAGTGGCCTCCAAAAAGGCAGAAAAGAGGATTTTTCTCTCTTTGTAGTCCCTGGACATTCTGTTTATCATTCCGTCCACCCATCTGGCTTTCCTGCAGGTATTTATTGAGTACCTGCTGTGCGCCAGACTCAGTGCTAGAGTCGGGAACACAGCTGGGAGCAGGACAAGGCCATGCGTTCAGGACCTGAGGTCTAACCAAGGAAGACGGCATCAGACAAACAGTTGTAAAAGCAATGAATGACACTTGGAATAATTTCAGACGCCCCTGCGCGCTCTGGCCCTCTTCCCGACTGTACTCTTCTGTCTGTCCACTGTCTCCCTCCCTCCCCTTCCTTGTCCTGTTCCAGCGGCTCTATCTGTGGCCTGTCTTCAGCTCTCTGATGTCAAGACCTTCCTGAGATTCTGGGCTCTCTCAGGCCAGAAACTCAAGAAGCACTGGGTCTCAGCCTTCGTGCTTATGTGTTTGGGGACTTCCCTGGGGGAGGAGGTCCTGCCTCTGTGTTGGGGACCCCATCGCCTCTGAAGGGTAATAGGCTGTAAGCTTTGGGGTCAGACACTTCTGGTCGGTGTTCAGACTATGAGCCTTACAGACGCGCACAAGTCGCTTATGTCCTCTGAGCCAGAGCCTCCTCATCTGGAAAATGGTTGCACTCCGTTTACCTTGCAGTTTCTGGGGGATCAAAAGGGAAAATACAAGCACAAGTACCTCGATGGTGCCTTGAATGTAGTAGGTGCTTGACTGTAAAACTGGTTTCTGTCCCTGCTTCTCTTCCATCTGTGTTCACAGCCAGGTATTTTTGAGATGCCACGGTCATGGTTCAGCTGAAGCTGGGCAGCGCTCCCAACTCTGGGACAAGGTGCAGACCTTGAACCGGAAGGCCAGGAGTCCACCAGGGGCTGGAAAGAATGGCGAGCATCCCATGCATCCCAAAAATGGAGCGTGTGGGACAGCTGCCTGCTGCGGCCTGCTGGGCGTCGGGGCCCGGGGGACCCTCACCGAGTTGGTGGGGCTGCCGGAGCCCCCACTCTGGGGCTGTCTCCACTGAAACAATGGAAGATGGCCACTCTCCCTCTAGGGTGGCCTCTCCCTCGATCCCTGTTTCCTCCAGATTCAATCTAAGCCAGGTGGGGCTTGTTCTTCCTCAGGGAGAGAGCGTCTTCCAGACCAGAGCTTCGAGGATGGAGCTGTGCTTGTCCGCACTGTCCAGGGCAGTAGCCACTGCTGTTGAGCGTTTGAAATGCGGCTGGTGTGCCTGAGGAACTGAATTTATACTTTTACTTGATTTTAACTAGTTGAAATTTAAATTCAGGTGATCACATGTTTGCTAGTGGCTGTTATATTGGAGAGAGCAGTTTTTTTTTAATTAATTTTTTTTTTAATTTACGTATGTTTTTATTTATTTATTTTTTTGTCTTTTGTCATTTTTTGGGCCGCATCTGTGGCATGTGGAAGTTCCCAGGCTAGGGGTCTTATCGGAGCTACAGCCGCCGGCCTACGCAACAGCCACAGCAAGGCGGGATCCGAGCCGCGTCTGCGACCTACACCACAGCTCATGGCAACGCCAGATCCTTAACCCACTGAGCAAGGCCAGGGATTGAGCCTGCAACCTCATGGTTCCTAGCTGGATTCGCTAACCACTGAGCCACGGCGGGAACTCCTAAAATTTTTTTATTTTTTGTATTTTTATTTTTTATTTCTTTTTATTTTTTTAAATTAATGTGTGGTTGATTTAAAATGTTGTGCCAATTTCTGCTGTATATATGAACCGATCATACATATATATACATTCCTTTTCTTTTTTTTTTCTTCTTTTTAGGGCCACACCCACAGCATGTGGAGATTCCCAGGCTAGGGGTCGAATAGAAGCCACAGCTGCCAGCCTACACCACAGTCACAGCAACGCGGGATCCAAGCTGCTTCTGTGATCTACACCACGGCTCACAGCAATACCGGACCCTTAACCCACTGAGCGAGGCCAGGGATCGAACCTGCATCCTCATGGATACTAGTCGGGTTCGTTAACCATTGAGCCATAATGGGAACTCTCTACATTCCTCTTTTTATATTATTTTCTATCATGGTCTATCCTGAGACACTGTATATAGACTCCTGTGCTGTACAGTTGGACTGCATTGCTTATTCATTGCTAATGTAATAGTTTGCATCTACTAACCCCCAATCCCTGTCCCTCCCATCCCCCCCGCCCCCTCGGCAACTCCAAGTCTGTTCTCTCCGTCTGTGAGTCGGATAGTCCAGCAGCAGTTTCTACTGCAGTGCGCATCCACGGGGGGGTGCTGGGGGCAGGGTGGGTCACCTCTGGTGTGAGGTGTGCCGTGAGCGGGTAGTGCGCTCTTGGTGAGAAATTACTGAGCTGTGTAAGGGTTCGTGTATGTGGTGGGTGGGGGTCACAGCTTGGCGGATGAAGGGCTGGCCCTTGGGAGACTGATCTGGACATTTAGAGGCTGAGTTGTAGGGTCTGGAGAGGGGAGCTGGCGGGGAGCTGGGAAGTCTCAGGGCCACATTTATCTGGGAGACACTGCAAACTAGGGAAGGTATTCTGAGCAGCAGTTCTCTTTAGAGGAAAGAGATGAAGGCGCTACATCCCAGGGTTGTTGGCTGAAGGGCTGGGTTGGTTTCATAGGAGTTGGAGGAGAGCCATAGACCGTCGAGTCTCTCCCGCTCTTTTTCCTGCTGAGGAAACTGAGCCCCTCACGTATCTGTCACGGACCACACTATGGCTTCTCTTCTAAGGACTACCCGAAGGGTAGATTTTATCATCCTCATTTTGTAGACGAGGCAACCAGGAATCAAAGTCACGAAGGTAAAAACCTTCGTGGCATCATCATTGACCCCAAGTCTGTCAAGAGTCACAAGCTTGGAGTTCCCGTTGTGGTGTAGTGGAAACAAATCCGACTAGTAACCATGAGGTTGAGGGTTTGATCCCTGGCCTCACTCAGTGGTTTAAGGATCCAGTATTGCCATGAGCTGTAGTGCAGGTCGTAGGCACGGCTTGGATCCCACGTTGTTGTGGCTGCGGCTGTGGCTGTGGCTGTGGCGTAGGCTGGCGGCTACAGCTCCAATTCGACCCCTGGCCTGGGAACCTCCATATGCCACCAGTGTGGCCTTAAAAAGCAAAAAAAAAAATAAAAAAATAAATAAACAGGGAGTCACAAGCTTAATGTATAACAGAGTCCACGTCCGCTGACCTTCAGGCCAGCGTCCAACACTGCAGGTGGTTGAGTGCCCGCCCCCATGCTGGTGCGATCAGGAGCTGGGTGTCTTCCTTCAGCACCTTGGCCTGGGGTAGCCAGTGGAGGTGGGGCCTTAGGGCCCACTCAAGTGCAAGACAGCATGAGGCTGCCTGCTCCAGGGCCTGGACGTGTGACCACACCTCTGAGCGGCCCAGCTCTTGGGGATCTGGAGACTCCCACCCACCTGGATGATGGGGAGGGGCAGGGAGCAAAGTGGGAAGGGGTCTGAAGGCCTGCGTTCCGTTCCTGGAGGAGGCCTGTCTCTCCTTTTTCTCTCCAGCTCTGGCTGGATTCTGCCCAGGCGGGGGGATGGCCCTCCCTCTGTCCAGCTGTTGTCACCCCCCCACTGCTGCAGCTGTCTCAGCTCCATCAATCTCACCCAGGGCTGGGAGGAAGGAGGGGGACGGGGGAAGAGGGGCCCTCTCGGGTGTGTCCGGTTGAGACGACTCTGCCTCTGAGAGGTGTCTCCAGCTGCTGAGAGAGGAAGCTGCGGTGGTGTCGGCCCCCGTCTCCTGGGTGAATTGTGGGGTGTTTAGCCTTTCGGCATTCATCTCTCCAGCAGGGCCGCTCTTTTATGGCAAGAATAGGAATAAATTCTTCCTTCGCCTCCGTGGGGACTCAGAGCCCTCCTAACCTCCTGCTGCACTTGGCACTTTGTAGCTTTACTGTAATTTTTATGAATGAATCAGCGAGTGATCCCTCGCCACCTCCAGGATGGGGGGATGGGCACAGGTCCGAGGTTCCTTCTGGCCTGGTGGTTTGACAATGGTGGGACTCTGTGTTTGGGCCAAAGCACAGGAACACGTGTGCTTTGTCCTCCAAGTCTTGCAGGAGGCAGAGAGATGTCATTCCTGTCACCAGCATCACCTGGAGCCAAACGTGTGCCTGGTCCTGTTCACTCTTTTATGAAATTTAGCAGAGTCTGTGAAGGCTATAATACCCTGCAGCTAAAGGCAGGGGTGAAAAGCAGAATTAGTAGTCTTTCTTGGGCAGACCTCAGTTTGCCAACCTACAGAATGGGGAGAAGCACTGCCTCCTTGTTTCAGTCCAACAGGTAACAAGTATCTTGGCATGAAAGTTTGACTTGAGCTCTTTGGAAAAAGGCTCTAGGAGAGAGCCACTTATTTTGTTTTGATTTCTTAGTTTCATCCGGTCCCAGCGCAGGACTGAATGGGTGTTAGCCAAGTAATATACATCAGCGATTCCAGACCTGGCGTTGACTTGGAGACATCTGGGGAGCTTTTGAATAATTCAGACTCCTGGGCCCCCATCCCAGAGCTTCTAGTCGGAAACTCTGTCCGTGAGGTGGGAATCTGTATTCTGACTGGCTTTCCAGATGATTTCAAAGCAAAGTGAGGTTAGGGAAGGCCCAGCTCTCCTGTGGGGGGAAGTCTGGTGAAAGAATATTCCCAGTGCTTCCTTCCGAAGTGTGCCTGCCTTTCAGGACACTTCTCCGTGCATTCATTCATGGATCTGTCCATTTAGCCTGCTGACATTGCCCCAGTGCTTAGGGCGTGCGTGATGAGGCTCTGGGCAGAGGGGTGCAGGCAGGATCAGGCGGGCTCCCTCAGTCCGGTCGGGTTCTTGGCCAGAGTGACGGGCTTATCACCCTTCCTACACCTACTGAACAGGAAGGAACCTTAGCAAGTGCCTCGGTCACCCCTATTCTCATGCCCAGGGAGACCAAGGGGCATGAACTGGCTTATGTGGTGGTTGTTGAGTGAGGGCCCTGGAGTCGGGCAGGTGTCCTTTTGGAAAAACTGCATCATGCAGCCCAGGTGGATGTGGTCTGTCTGGACCCAGAGGTGCACGCAGGCAAGGTGTCTGACTTGGTCCAGCCACACCACTGAGTGTCAGCTTCCAGGACTCCCAGATTCTGGTCTGCAGTCTGGGAACCCACATCCTGCAGGTTCTTAGACTTAGAGGGACCATGTGCTCGGTCCGTGACAGGGGCTCAGTAGATGCTAGTATTTCTTCTTCACCATTTTACTCGGTCTCTTGAGTTAGGACAGCACTTTTTTTTGGCCTCAGTTTTTGAGCCCTCCTTCCAGCTGGGGGTTGTCTCGAGCGAATTCCCACTGCGGGGCTGGTTTTGGGGTGCCAAGTTCAGGCACTGCAGGAGAGCTCCCGCTGCCCCTTCCTCGCCCTGTGCCCAGCCAGCCGGGCCCTGGGGAGTCCAGCCCCCCGCCTGTGCCTTTTAACTCAATACTCCCTGCACAGCCCCATGCAAATTGCTGGAGCGCTTGGTGCCTTGTTTCTCAGGAAGGCTCCTCCATCCAAGCCTTTGTCCTTCCGCTCACATTCAACTCTGTCAACATTTTTTCCCAATGAAGTTCTTCCTCCCCCTGCACAGCCCCGGTCTCCAGCCGGCTTCTCTGGCCGGGGACACAGTTGGATCGCAATTGCTAGAGCACTTCCTGGAGCTCAGGTCCCCGGGGAGCTATAAACGTCCAGGAGTGTTTCTGGCCCGAGCTTTCCTCCGGGAGGCCCTCAGCTGGCGTTACCTGTGTCACTGCCGTCTGCTCCCAGTTTGAGTTTTCTGAAACGGATTTGCTGATTACAGGCACTAGGCCCCCCCACCCCCACCGTATGTCACGGGCACGGAGCCGGGGTGGGTGGATTTGGGTAATAGCTGGGCTGCATTCTTCCCATTCTTTTCTCACAGGAAAAAGTGCCTGGAAATAACCCCGTGGGGGATTGCTTACAGGAGGGGCCGGCCGCCTGCCACTGGCCTTGCATTTGGTCCTCTCGGTCACTCTGGCCCATCCCTACCAACTCCCCTTCAGGCAGATGCCACCAGCTGGGCAGGCCTCAGGGTTACAAATGCCCCTGCATGGGTTTGGTGACTTGACCAGCTGGCTGCCCTCTTCCCACCCTAGCTTGCTGGGCCTGTGTCCCCACTCCTGGGGACTTCCTCTGCCACTGCAGACGCTGGACAGAATAGGGCGACAGCGAGGGAAAATGCACCCTCCCCCCTTCCTTCCGCCTTTCCTTTCGCATCCCGTTTTTTTTTTAAATGAAGCCAGTTTCAGGAATTGAGAAATAAAAACCTGACAATGGAATATAAGTGAATTTCCCTGCAAATGGGATGCGCTGCTGGAGGTGCAGGGTGATTGGGCGCCTGGCTCAGCAGGGGAGATTTTTTTCCTCCTCCAGCTCGCAGTCCCAAGGGGAATTCAAGGCAGGAAATCTCTCACTGGGGAGTCTGATAGTTTGGAACGTGCGTGTCAGGAAGTTTCTCTGTTTTCCAAGGCACCAGCTCTCCATCACTCTTGACAAACAATGAGAGCAGCTGCCACCTTGCAGCCCTCAGCACCCGGCTGCCAGGGCCACTGCGGGGTCGGGTCTACTGGTGTTCACATGGCCGGACCCTCCCCCCGCCCGGGGCTGGGGTCTGGCCTGATGCTGTGCTGGGCTCCTCCTTCTAGAAGGTTCTTGGGTGCTTCCCGTCCTTCTGACTCTCCTGCTTCCCTTGGCAAGCAGCCCCTCCGTAAACCTGGTTCCTGAGTCTCCCATGAAGGATACCATGAAATGTGTATTGAAAAGAGTGAGTGAGGGACAGGCCACTGGCATGACCGCTCCCTGTCCACTGGCTAAATAACAGAGCCGCTGAAAGTGGGTTACCTCCCCCACCGCCCCCACCCCACCCCAGGTGTCTACTGGGTGAGGAGAGCCAAACTGACCTTTATAATGTATACAGTGGGCACGACGTGGGGGCCGGAGTGGGTGTGTATGGGGGCGCCTCCTTTTAAGCCTGCAGATCTGTGTGCCTGACCCTGGTGCTTGACCTTGCGGGACCCCCGGGCACAGGAGCTGTGCCTGCCTGACCTCATCACTAGCTGGTTGGGCTGTACTCCCTTAATTTGGGGTCAGGAGTGGGCTGGATATCAAAAACATACTTATTGTGCAGTAAGAGTACAAATCATAGGAATAGTGAAAAAAGAGTCTCAAAAACCTGCCACCATGACAAATCAACTTCGCATTTTCCACGGTGCCTTCAGTCTGGACTTACTTGCGGACTTAATTTTTACATGGTTATAGTCATAATGTGGGTAGAATTTTGCATTTATTTGCTTTATTTAATATTCTCTCACAAGCTACCTAATCATTACAAGTAGACTTTTAAATGGCTACATGGTAATCGTTGAGTTTTTATCAGTCTTCCCATTGTTGAACATTTAGTTTGATTGGGTGTCAATGTACCTAAATAATAATGCATCAATACTACTTCTAAATAAAACTGCTTTAATATACATCGCATATTAATATTATATATGTGTGTGTCTATGTGTCTTCCTTTCTCTTTCTCTTCTTCTCTCCTTCTTTCCTGCTCCCTTTGTTTCTCCCCCTTTCGTGTTACTTTCTCAGGACAAGTCAAGCAGCTGGGCAGTCTTTCCTAGAGGAACGGGAGATCTCATTCTGGGTTGTGACATGCCAGCCTGATGTCAGATGCCTGAGAGCAGTTACAGAACTCAGATCTATGTCTCGGTCCGGCCTTGAAAGCCACCCTTGAGCAGTGAGCTAGGAGGCAGGGTCCTTGTTTTAAAGGCGGGTAGCTGTGCTTTTATCGTTGCTGTGGCTCCGGAGCTACTGGCCAGGGTGCGTAGATTTCGTCTACATATGTCTAACACTTTGAGTGATCCCTGAGTGCTCCTGACCCTTCCGCGGCGAGAGGAGTGCTCACCCTTAGGGCGCGTGTGGTCTGCGGTGAACCACGGCTCCCTGTTCTGGTCTTCCGGCCACACTGGGTGCAGCGCTTAGGACCCGGGTGCGGGCGGCAGGCCACGTGCCGTGGAGGATGGGCCTGCGATCGCTGGTGTGCCGAAAATAGGGGCCTGGTGTTGCCAGAGCCTCCGTTGTTCAAGGGGAGCTTGAACTCCTGATTTGGGAGTAAAATCTCCTGGTTTTTAACTATTGGGCACTAATGAAAAAAAATGTGAAACATGGTGCAGACGGAGCAAAATACATTTGTGGTTGGGGTTGGTTTGTGGCCCTGGTTTTCTGTGTTGTGTATGGGTCAGTTGTGACTCTGGGCACCTTGCAGGGGTACTAGGAACATAAAGCCATACCACTGCTGCAGATTGTGGGGAGGGGCGTGACCTGCACGAGGAACACGACCCAGGAAGCATCAACGGATCAGTGATTCGAATGACAGGAGACACGCGCTCTGTCAGTGCCCGGTGGGGACTTTGATCTTGAGGCGTCTCGGAGGACTTACTCTCTGTACACCATCCGGTCAGCGACCAGATGGGGGTGTCCATCCGTCTGTCTTTGTCCGTCAGTCTTTTTCTTTTTTTTTCTGTCTTTTCAGGGCTGTACTTGCGGCATGTGGAGGTTCCCAGGCTAGGGGTCCAGTCGGAGCTACAGCTGCCGGCCTACGCCACAGTCATAGCCACAGCAATGCAGGATCCAAGCCGCATATGCAACCTACACCACAGCTCACGGCAATGCCAGATCCTTAACCCACTGAGAGAGGCCAGGGATCAAACCCACATCCTCATGGATGCTATTTGGGTTTGTTAACCGCTGAGCCATCACGGGAATTCCTTGTCCGTCAGTCTTGTTGAGCAGGAGACCAGGTCTTGGTTTCCAGGCCCCTGGCAAGGCCTTTGAGAAGAGCTGGGTCTGGATGAGCCAGCCTGATGCGGTTGGGGATCGGGGTTAGGCGGCTGCTGGGTGAACTGCCACTGCTGTGTTTGCCGCCCGTAGAGGGAGGGGTTGTCCCCCCGGAGAATTGACGGGTGTTGGCTGCGGGCAGATCGCCGGCCCCCAGCCCTGCCGAGAGAGATGCAGAGACGACGGAGCGGGTCTGTGTGTGACGTTCTGAACAGTTCCTCAGGAAGAAGAAGGGATTGACGATGCTGGCATCACTCCCTGCTCCCCAGATGACAGCCCTGACGTATGAGCTAGTGATACTTAAGAAATACGACTTGCCGGGGAAATAAACACCCTGTGTTATTTATTATTTATGGAAAAAACAAAGCTTCCTTCAGCGGGGAGGTTTCAGATCACTGACAAGTCAGGTCCAATTTTCCTCTGTTAATAACAGATCTTGGTGCTGGGAGCCCGGGACGTGTCTGGGTGCGTGGGTGTGGCTGCTGAGAGGATGAGAGTCAAGGTTGTGGGGGTTCTGGGGTCCAGACCCTGCTGGTGCTGGGCATTGTGCTGGGACTCTGCCTCTCTTGTGTGATCCCCTGCAGGGCTGGGGGGCGGTGGTCAGGACGGGGTGCCAGCGGGGGTGCCCGCCATCTTCCCAGAGGACAGACCCCCGACATTTGGAATCAGGGTGATAGGGCTTTGCTTCTAAGCCTTGGGTGGAATCTGAGGACTGAGAGCATTGTGAGCACGGGGCCGTGGGTTAGCATTAGAGGAGGGGCTGGACCAGTGGGGAGAACTTTCTGGAGGAGAGGAGCCCTGGTTGAGGGGAGAGGCCTAGCTGTCTGAGGCCACCACATCTTGACCTGGAGTAATTGCAGTGCAATCACCCCTTGGTATCTGGGGCGGGGGAGGTGTTGGTTCTAGGACCCCCCCCCCCAGATACCCAAGTCTGCAGGTGCATTTTATATGAGTCCTGCATATAAAGTGGTACACTATTTGGGTGTAACCTGTGCACACCCTTCTGTACACTTTCAGTCGTTTCTAGATCACTTATAATACCTGATGCAATGTAAATGCTATGTAAATCGTTGCTAGTGTGAGGCAAATCCAAGTTTTGCCTTTGGGAGCTTTCTGGAATTTTTTCTTGAATATTTTTGATCTGAGGCAGAGTGAATCCTGCAGATACTGAGGCCCGACGGTATTGATAAAAATGATACTCTTACAGTTATTGACTGTGAGTTTTCCCCGCTGAGCCTCATAGCAAGCAGGTGAGGGAGGGGAGAGCAGGGTTATTCCTACTTACTTCGCTGTAGTGTGGTAGAGCTTAAGGACGTGGGCTTTGGAGTTCCTGTTGTGGCTCAGCAGAAATGAACCCAACTAGAATCCATGAGGATGTGGGTTCGATCCCTGGCCCCGCTCAGTGGGTTTGGCATTGCCGTGAGCTGCGGCGTAGGTCGCAGAAGCAGCTCGGATCCCGCATTGCTGTGGCTGTGGCGTAGTATAGCTCCTATTTGACCCCTAGCCTGGGAACCTCCATGTGCCATGGGTGCAGCCCTAAAAGAAAAAAAAGAAAAGGAAAAAAGAAAGAAAAAAGAATGGTGGTTTTGCAGCTAGATGAATAGTTTTCTGACCTTGACTAACCTGTTTAATCTCTGGACCTCAGTTTTTCCACCTGTAAAACAGGAAGACTAATACTTCCCTCACAGAGTGTTTTGTAAAGGACAAAGTCCCTGGCACAAAGTAGACTCTGAATAATAAGTAGTAGCTGCTAATGTCATCAGTGGAGACCAAGAAACAGAGGCCTGGAGAGGCCTTGTCTTCCTCAAGGTCACAGAGCTGGTGAGGGAATAGTGGCGACCTGACCTGAGGTCCCCCGACCTCTTACGTTGTGTCCTTGTTCTCTGAGTACCGGGCCCTTCCTTCCCCCTCCGCGACGAGATAGATGCTTGGCAGGTGGGCAGGCGCCCGGCTGTCCAGGAGGCATGGATGCCTAAATTGAGAGTTACGGGCTGTCTCTCTAGATATGATTATAGGGTGCTGACAGAGCAGCTCACCCCGATGAAAACGTTGAGCAGAAACGTACCAGGCTTTTGTTCACCAAGCAACTCCTTTGTCTCTCCCCTTCCCCCCACCCCCCTTTACCTCCTGAAAAACAAAAGGCTTGGGAAAGATGAAGGGCTGTCAGCACCGGACCACAACACGGGCTCCAGGAGTTGGCGGCTTTTCAGTGCCTGAAGAGTTCCCTCCTCTTCTCACTCCCCTCAACTTCTTCTTCTGTTTTTTTTTTTTTTTCTCTTTAGGGCCGCACCCACGGCATATGGAGGTTCCCAGGCTAGGGGTCCAATCGGAGCCGCAGCTGCCGGCCTACGCCACAGCCACAGCAATGCAGGATCCAAGCTGTGTCTGTGACCCACACCACAGCTCACAGCAATACCGGATCCTTAACCCACTGAGCAAGGCCAGGAATCGAGCCCAGAACCTCATGGTTCCTAGTTGGATTTGTTTCTGCTGCGCCACAATGGGAACACCCCTCCCTTCAACTTCTTGCTTTCTTAAAGTTAAGATAAACCCGAGGGCGCCCCTAGCAGCTGGTAGCGTCCCGGTTCCAGATCCCGTTGGATCCTTCTTGGGCTCTCTTTGTCCGCATCCTCCTTTGTCCTGTGAATGCCTCATGCAGAAACTAGTGAAGCGGCCACCAGCCATCCACTGGCTGTGGACAGGCCGGCTTTCCCTAGGTGATGTCCCACTGCTGCTCAGAACCTTCTGCAGCTCAGTTACTGTCTCAGGCCTGTGCTGCAGAGCGTAGCATGCAAGGCTCTCCCAAATCCACGCTTGGCACACCTTTGCTGGGCGTCCCCTGCTGCTCCTGGTACAAAGCATATGCTTCTGCTGCTCAGGCCAGCTTGCTGTTTCCTGACCAGGCCTGGAAATTACCTGCCTTTGGTCACGCAGTTTCTTTGGCTTGGAAAGCCCTCACCCGGTGGAATAGGGCCCGTGCTTCAAGGCTTAGCTGAAGTGCCAACTTTTCTGTAAGCTCCATCTTTCTCGGAAACATGCTCCTCTCTCGCCTGGCACACGGCAGATACAGAATTAACGTTGGACTCGCTCACAGACTCTGCTTGTCACTGCAGGTCTCTTCCAGGGCCCCCTCAGAGCTTTGCTGTCTGCCCCCTTTTTCCACAAGCCATGGAGCGGTATTTACTCCTTAATTGCCCATGACCTAAGTTCTTAGGCATTTTTCTCTAAGTTTAAAGTTCTCTTACTTTTCCTGTCATTATCTGTTCAGTTCAGGAGTCCTGGAGGCTAAGACGGCGGGAGTGTGTGGGAGGAGGAGGCTTCGACTTGCAGCAGAAGCCATGAGTTCCGCTCCCTACTCTGCCTCTGACCAGCCGGGATTTGGGGCAAGCAGCTCCCTTCTCTGGGCCCCAGTTCCCCATTTTGTAAAACAAGGAGTTGGATTAGCTGATCTCTAGGTTTCGTGGATGGGATTTTAAAACATACTTGTATTGAGATGTAATTCCCATAACATTCTTCCATTGCTGTGGACTGAGCTGTATCCCTTCCAGATTCATGTACTGAAGGCCTAACCCTTGTACCTCAGAAGGTGACTGCATTTGGAAATAGGGTCTTTAAAGAGGTGACTAAGGTTAGTGAGGTCATGGAGGTGGGCCGTAACCCAGTACAACTGGTATTCTCCGAGATGAGATTGGGATGGAGACACGCCCAGAGGAAGGACCTTGTGAAGAAGCATAGAGAAGATGGCCATCGGCAAGCCAGTGACAGGGGCCACAGGATGAAAGCAAACCTGCCAACGGCCTTGGTCTTGGGTTTTTAGGCTCCAGGGTCAGGCAAAGATAGGTTGCTGTTGTTGAAGCCACGCAGTCTGTGGTCCTTTGTTACGGCAGCCCAAGCAGACTCATCTACCGATTTCCTGTGCAACCCGATGGCTTTTAATATGTTCATGGAGTCGCTCAACCATCACACAATCTATTTTTGAGCATGTTATCACCCTCTAAAGAACCCCCATGTCTCTTAGTAGCCGCTCCTCATTTCTCCCCCACCTCTACCCCACATCCAGCTCTGGGCGACCACTAATCTTATGTTCTGTCTCCATGGACTTACCTGTTTTGGACCTTTTTTTTTGTAAGTGGAATCATAAAGGCTGGGGTCTTTTGTGACTGGCTTCTTTTGCTTAGCATGGTGTTTCCAGGTCCATGCCTGCTGTACGTAGTACTCAATTTCTTTTTGTCGCTCAACTGTGATTCATCGAATGGGTATGCCACCTTTTATGTATCCATTCAACACTTGAGGGCCATTTGGGTTATTTCAAGTTTCTGGCTATTATGAATAATGCTGCAGTGAACATTTGTGTATGAGCTTCCGTGTGGACACGTTACCCATTCTCCTCGTTCTATACCTGGGAGAGGAATTGCTGGGTCATATGGTAACTCTACGTTTGACTTTTTGAGGAGCCACCAGACTGTTTCCCGAAGCAGCTGCACCATTTTGCCTTCCCACCAGCAGTGTGTAGAGGATCCCAATTTTTCCACAGCATTGTCCACACTTGTTATTGTCCACACTTGTTATTGTCTTTTTGTGGCCATCCTAGTGGGTGTGAAATGGTATCTCATTGTGGTTTTGATTTTCATTTCCCTGATGATGAGTAATGTTAAGCATCTGTTCATATACATATTTGTCATTTGTATAGAACTGTCTATTAATATACTCTGGCTATTTTAAAATTGAGTTGTCTTTTAATTATTGAATTGTAAGTGTCCTTTATGTATTCTGGATATGAGCCCCTTATCAGCTATATGATCTGCAAATATTTTCTCATGTTCTATAGGTTTTCATTTCGCTTTTCTTGGTGGTGTCATTCGTGGCATAAAGGTTTTTAATTTTGACGAAATCCAAGTTTCAAATTTTTCTTGTAGTCCTTTTGCTTTTGGTGATGTCTCTAAGAAACCATCATCTATCCCAAGGTCACAAAAGTTTATGCCTGTGTTTTCTACTAAGAGTTTTATAGTTTTTGCTTTTACATGGATACCCATGATCCCTTTTGAGTTAGTTTTTGTATATGGTGTGAGGTAGGGGTCAGGGTTTGTTTTGTGTGTGTGGATATGTGGATGTCCACCACCCTTTGCTGAAATGGATGGGGTCTGAGAGGCCACTTGGAGTAGCCTGCCAACTGAGGAGGAAATGTGGGGGACGGCTAGTGTGGCCCCTGGCTTAGGGAAAGTGCTCTGGGTTGCCTTTCCCTTTCCTCTTGCACCAGCACCAACACACAGTCCCCAGCCTCTGCTGGACAGTCTTTTGTGTTGAGATTTTATAATTCTTTGTGTAACTTGCCCTCCACAACCTCTGGAATGGTGCTGTGTGCAGCTGGGTGCTGAGTCATTGATCCTGTGATGGTGAAGGTCAGAACAAGAGGCTGTGGGCTTTGCTGGCTCTCGAGACCTGCTGGAACCAACAGCCGAGAAGTTATCAACTTCGTTCCACCGGAGTCCAGATGACGGGGCCCTTGCAGGCCCGTCTTCTGGTTGGGAAGGAGATGACGGTGACCAACGAGACCAGAGGTGGTAGATGTTTGGGGTAAAAAAGGAAAGAGGGCATTTTTAGCTTTTTGGCTCCTTAAATCCAGCTCTGCTTTCAGGCCAGCCCAGGACAGGGCCATTTTCTTTCCCCTCAGCACTTTTTCAGCAGTGCTAATAGGTCCCCCGGGTGGTTTTAAGGGGAGTTAGTGAGACAAGTTATGGTTATACCAGACACTAGGCTACATGTCCCCCTTTTCTCCCTAGGCCTCCTGGGCCAAGGCTCAAAGCACCATCTCCTCCACTGTGAGAGCTGGACCAGACGGCCAGGCACCGGGCAGCCTGCTGGGTGGAGGGCAGAGGGGACCTCAGGGGCACAGGCCTTCTCCTTCCTCCCACTGTTGACAGAATGGGGAGGGGAAGGTCTTGCTGTTGGTCCATGAAGCTCTCCAGCAGGCCCTGCTCTTTTCTGGGCTTCTTCTGTCCTCTTCCATGGTCCTTGCTGCGTCATGCAGACCCTCCCAGCCTCCTTTGTCTTGCTCACCCCTGCATCTGTGGCTTGGAGAAGCTGCCTGGTGCTGTAAACAGTTGTTGGATGAATGGGTGGGTGACGAGCTTTCCCACCTGGAACACAAGCTTCCTCTGCCCCTTCCCTATAGCCCTTTGGTCATCTTTGTTCAGGGCCCGGCTTAAAGGTCTTCCCGACAAGCCTCGCCACCCTCCTGTCCCCCTAATTGAATCACCTAAGGTACTCTCTTCCCTTTTTGTTATTATTTTATTTTTTTTGGCTGTGGCATGTGGAAGTTCCCGGGCCAGGGGTCAAACCTGTGCCACAGCAGCAACCTGAGCCACTGTAGCAACAACGCAGGTCCTTGACCTGCTGGGCCACCAAGGAACTCCATTATCACCTCTTTATGTTTCTACCTCTGTTTTGCCACTTGCCACACTCTGCCCGGTGTTAAAATATTTGTGTATATGTCTTAACCCCAGAATTGGAACATAGGGTGTGATGTGGGGCCCATGCTGTCTCATTTTGCCTTTTCCAGTATATCCCCTTGCTCCCTCTCCACCATACCTAACTCTGGGTTCTGCAGACACTGCCACTTGACAGAGCCTGCTTCCACACGGTGCCTTGGTCCCAGCTTGCTGGGCTGGGTCTTGCCTCCATCCAGGCTGGTATCCTGCCTTCAGCTTCGTGCTGCCCTGAGGACTCTCTCGGGCTTCACATCCTGGGGTAGGAAGTGTCTGTGGGAGACAGATGTCAGCGTGTGGAGCTCCCTGTCCGATGTGTATAATTTACATATCTCTGTGTGGGGAGCGGCAGGCGGCCGCATTACTGAGACATTATACTTGACTCCTGGCAGGAAGAATTGGAGCAGATAACACATCAGTGGTAATCCCTGCTCTGCCCTGGAGGGTACAGAAAACCTCTGCAGTGAGCTGCTGCCTGTGTATCTTAGAGACTCACCTGCTGCTACTGGGCTTCTCCCTCCAGTCAGTGGGGTGGCTCTCTCTTCTCTCCTCTTTGCGGGACCCACTCCCTGCACAGTGCTGGGGTGAGCGGAGCAGGAGGTGCAGGGAGGGGCCTCTTGGGGCACTGAGCTGCAGAGGGCCTCAGGGAAGATCTCTGGTCCTGATGCTCGTCCACAAGGAGAGAAAAGGGCGGGGGGACCGATCTGACCATCTGGGCTCGTGTAGGCTTTCTGTTTCCTGACGCCCCTCATGTGGATTTCCAGGTTTGTGTCTTCCCACAATCCCAGGAACTGTTTTTAGCTCTATTTTCAGACCCAGGTCTGTGGAGCACAGGGAGGTAGCTCGTTCCTGAAGGTGGTGGCCGGGCTAGGCTCCCACTCCTGGGATGTGGGTTGCGTTTACCTTGCACACAGTGGGTGTTTCATGCACGTTTGTCCCATGAGCAAAGAACCAGCAGTCAGTAACTAATAGCTGATTTGACACAAAAGCAGAGTTTTCTGGATTTTGTACTTGTCGAGACCTCAGGTCCCTTACATCCCAAATGCTAGGATGCTGCGGTTGCCTCGGCTGGGAGGGGCGGCTCATCCCCACGCGGCGGCCTGGCCGTGGAGGGCTAGGATTAACCTCCGGGGTCAGCAAGCTTGCAGAACTCAGGAAATGCCTCTCTGTGGTCCGTATTTGGTCCAGAGACAGGTGGTGGAGCTCGCCGACAGCTCCAGGGCTGGGGGGAAGGGAGGCCCGGCCCAGCTGCCCTTTTTTTCTGATGGATTGAAGGTCTTCAGGCCGAGACCTCAGCGCATTTAGGTCTTAGCTGAGACGCTGGACCTGGGAGCTACCTTCTGAGTCAAGTCCTTGGCCACTAATCCCATTGCCCACTCTCTGCTGGTGGGAAGGAGAGCTGACTGTGGGACGCTGGCTGGGAATCCAGGTCCTCTTGTCCATGAACTTCCTTGAGGTGCCAATTCCCTGGGTGGACACAGCTTTTTGCAGTTGCATCGTGGCCTCCAGGAAATCCCTTCCTTTGAGCCGTTCTTCCCCTGCTCCCTCTTGGGCTGAGGGAGCCCAGAAATACTCAAAAGTGCATCAGTTCCAGGGTCTGCACTGCCAAGCAGGGTGAGGGGTATGGCGCGGGCTCCCCCTGGTACAGAAGGAGACACTGAGGACCCCCGGGGAGGGGGCGTCTTGGGCAAAGCCATGGTGGGACAGGCAGGCGGGGAGGAAAGGAGCCTCTGGACTAAGCTCTGAGCCCTCGTCAATCTGTTTGTGTACTTGTGAGGCGCCCGTGAGATTAGCCACCGAGCAGAGGTTTTATTTATGACGGCGCCTCGAATTCCCGGCCTGCTGCCTGCAAGGCTCTGCTGCCATTGCTGGTGCTGCCGAGCTCCCGGGGGCCTCTTAAGTCTCCTAAGTAATCCGTGTCCGAAGGCAGCAGCGTGCAGAGAACCAGTCCTCAAGGGGTGGGGTCAGCACGGGGCTGAGACTGGGCCCACCTTCTCCCAGACGCGGAAGGCAGCTCAGTCTCAGGCCAGGAAGAGCAGAGCCCGGGAGCTGATGTCTGTGCCTGTGTTACTGTCAGAATGCTCTGGTTGGGTCACTTGTAATACAGCACAGGTAGTAATTTGGAATTCATGACTCCTCTTGATTAAAATGGTTGAAATAAGGATCTCGCGCGAGCAAGACACAGAATTTTAATAATATTCAAGCAGTATTAAGTCGTATAAGTCTAATATATATTGTAATTTTTTCATTAACTTCAATTTAGTGGATATTTGTATTTTAATTAGTAATATGCTTGATTCTGAAAAGCAGTTACACTGTCATCTTTAAACAAATGTTCCATATTTTTTGCTTTTCACTAATTTGAGGAGGATTTCTTATTACTGATTAATGAGGTTTTATTAAGAATAGGATCAAAGCATCATATTATCTAGAGCTGGAAGGTTCCTAAGAGGTTATTTTATTTTATTTTATTTTATTTTATTTTTTGCTTTTAGGGCCACACACACGGCATATGGAGGTTCCCAGGCTAGGGGTCCAGTTGGAGCTACAACTGCCAGCCTATGCCACAGCCACAGCAACGCAGGATCCGAGTTGCATCTGCAACCTATACCACAGCTCACAGCAACGCCAGATCCTTAACCCACTGAGCGAGGCCAGGATTGAACCTTCAACCTCATGGTTCCTAGTCGGATTCATTTCCGCTGCGCCACGATGGGAACTCCCATATTCTTCATTTTAGAGGTGAAAAAACACTAGGTTATTTATTACATGTACTCGCAGACGATCAGCGATTTCTTTTACATGACTAGCTTTGTCCCTTAAAATGCAAGGGCTATAGGGGTGAATAAATGGAGAGAAATGGGAAATTTCCTAACCTTTCATTGAAATGAAACTTATATACACAAAGATGTGGCATTCAGTGGATGATTATAAAATGACCAGAGCCCAGATTAAGAAACCAAACATTACCATCACAACCAGGCCGCCTTCCTGCTGCTCCAGCCATTATTGGGTCAGCATAACTGCTCTCCAGAGGTCTGATAGCAAAGACTAGTTTTGAACTTGACGTTGGTGGGATCATATGTGTGCTTTTGTGTCTGACTTCTTCTTCTCAACCTTCCCCCCACCCTGCTCGCCCTGAGATTCATCCAAGTTGCTGCAAGTGGCTTAGTCCATTTCTCTTCATTGCTGTGTGGTATAGCCCACCAGAAGACTCTTAATTGATCTAATTGATGGAGCCTTTGTACCATCAGTGGACATTTTGAGAGTGTCCAGATTTTGGTTATTTTTATATTTATTTATTTATTTATTTTTTGTCTTTTTGCCTTTATGTAGAGCCGCACCCGTGGCATATGGAGGTTCCCAGGCTAGGGGTCCAACAGGAGCTGTAGCTGCCGGCCTTCGCCACAGTCACAGCAACGCAAGATCTGAGCCGCGTCTGCAACCTACGCCACAGCTCACGGCAACGCCGGATCCTTAACCCACTGAGCAAGGCCAGGGATTGAATCCACAACCTCATGGTCCTTAGTCAGATTCGTTAACCACTGAGCCACGAAAGGAACTCCAGATTTTGGTTATTTTTAAATGGTACTTCTGTGCATATTCTGACATACCTTTTCATCAAAACTCATTTGTATGGGTTCATAGCAAAGAGCGGAATTGCTGGGGTAAGGAATGTGGGTAAAATTGTGCTTTTGTAGATGTGACCAATTTTCCAAAGTGGTTGTTTCATCTGTGTTCCCAACAGCAGAATATGTGAGTTCTGGATGGCAGTATTTATGCAAGCACGTGGGGGGCTTTCTGTTGTTTTTGTTTTAGTCTTCTGGTGGGTGTGTAGTGGTATCTCACTGTGGCTTTTATTTGATTTTGCTGATGGTCAGTGAAGTTGAGAGTTCAGCATGGGGTTTTGAGCACAAACTGAGATTTTTAGCTCTTGCATCAAGGAAGTTGCTCTGTGCCAGCCAAGGAGGATGCAGAGAGACTAAGACAGAGTTTGGGGATGTAAAGGTATAACTTAGCTTAGACTAGAAATAGTTGCAAGCCCTTGAGGCCAGAATAATAGCCTGTGTACTTTTGCATCTGCCTCCCCTTTGGTGGTCAGGCCGGTGCTTAGCACACGGGTGCTCAGCGAAGATGAGTGAGGCCTAGACCCAGAGTTCAGCTTCAGGGGAATGATGGCGGGGGGCTGGGCTGGATGTAGGGCATGGAGCTGGTTTCGGGGTGTGCCCAGGCCTCTCAGATATGGCTCCAGGTCTGCCAGCGGCTGGCTGAATGCTGTGAGCAGGGCCCCCTCGGCAAGCTTCGGATGGCAGGAGCTGGAGACAGATGTGGCCACTGACCTGGAATACGGGGGCCAAGGCCGAGTGAGCCTCCTGCAGGGTCCTTGGCTGGTATCCCCTGGGTGGGGGCTGGGAGTACCTGTCCCTGGAGCTGCAGTGTCCCTGTCTGGAGCAGTGCGCTTGCTGAGCATACCCCCTGGCTCTTCTGGGAGCTCTGGGCCTGATTCTGCCGGCTCAGGTTGTGGGCAGACGTCCTGGGAGGGAGTAAAGTTGGTAGCGGCATGGGGTGATTGCCCCTATATGGCCTTAGGAAGCCCCCAGGGTACAGGGGAAGAGCAGCCCAGGGGCAGCCGAGTATCACAATGATGTACCAAAACTGTAGCAGCTCATATTCCACACACCTTTTAGCTTAGCTCCCCGCCAGGGGCCCCGCGACCGTCCTCAGCAAGACCCATTCATTTTCTTCTTTATCGGTCAGAAAAATCACATCTCTCCCTGCTGCACTGACGCCTTCCACATGCTTCAGACCTCCTAGTTGATAAGGTCTTCATGCAGTCGCCTCTCTGGCCCTCTTCTTTGTGCCTCCTTCGCTTCGAAACCAAGGGGGGCCAGCACATGCGCCTCCCCAGCACATGCACGCAGGGGCTAGAGGGGCAAACCCTGGGCCCAGCCTGAAGCTGCCCGGTGTCTGGCACACGGGACAGTACCGTGGACACAGGAACACGTGTGGGACTGGGTGCGAGGGGAGCGTGCCCGCCTCCTGTCTCCTGTCTGGGGGTCGTTATACTCGCTCGTGGAGCGTGCGTCACATCTCCTTACTGACGGAGGTCTCGAGAGAGCTTGGGATTGGGGAATAACAGGGTACAGGGTGAGGGCGGGGAGGCTTGGGAAATCTCAGCTCCCCTCCCAGCCCCCCTCGGGGAGCCAAGGCAGCTGCCGCTCCTTCCCTGGGCGTCTCCATCAGTGAAACGCTGAATGGGAGGTGGCTGGTTGCCGCCTCCTCTCTGGCTGGCACCAGGCTGGCGTGTGGATGGATGAGCTCAGGTTTGGACCTGACTCAGGAGGAAGATAGGGAAATTCAGGGGGGTGATCTCATGTGGCATTAAACAGAACCGGGAACATGAGGTATGTGTACACGTGTCTTCCTGTCATTCTCTGCTCCTCCCAGACCCCCTGGTAGGACTCTTTCTCCATGGAGTGTGGTCAGAGAGAGGACGTTGGCTGCACTGTCACCCGCGCTGGGTCTGAGCGCCTGGGGGAGTGTGGGGGGGGTGCAGACCTCCACCTGTGCTGCTTTCTCTCCGGAAAGAGTGCTGCCCTCCTCGTAGGGAGCAGAAGGTGCTCCCTCTGTTTCGGGGGTTCGGATGGGGTTTGGATGGGCTGTCGGGAAGCCTGATTGGCCCTGGCACTCTCTGGGGACACGGGGAAGTTGGGGGGAGGACCCTGCTCCAGGACGTCAGGGCAGAGAGTGGGAATGTGTGTGGTCTGGTCAAAAGGCCGTTGGCCTAGAAATGAGCTGCTCTGATTCCTCGATCTGGCTCAGATATTAATTAGTTCGGTGTCCTTTGAAAGGTCCCTGGGCCCTTCATTGCCGCACGTGTCAAATGATGGTATGCTGCCTGCCCTCCATGCCACCCAGAATAGTGAGAGGGACCACGTGGGTTAACCGTGTGCTGGCCCAGGGGAAGGGCTGTGCAGAAGTCATGTGACGTCACTGTCGATGACAGATACTGTGGTCCTCACACTCAGGCAGCAGGTATCATGGAGCTGTGAGTAGTTGCAGCTGGAAGGGCTGTATATCCGTGGGGCCAAGGTCTCCCGGTGCAGAGTCAGGCTTTGTGAGAGCCTCCCAAGTCCCTGAGCTCCTTGGAGGGGCCGGGCGTGGCAGTGAGCTTGGAGCCCTTGATAAAGGGGCAGCATCGAACAGAATTTGGGGGAGCGAGTTTGGAGAACCGTGTCAGGCATCACGGTGGCAGAAGTGATCCTTCTGGAAGATCCAGTCTGGGGGCAGGTAGAGGTGAAGGATGCAGGGAGGCGGGGCCAATTCCCCCAGTTAGACTAAGGTACCCCTTTGGGCCCCCGTGTGGGGCCCCTCTGCCCTCATTTTGGGAAGCAGCGCAGCAAAGGGAGAGCCCTGATTTAGGAGAGTGTCGTTGGGGGTGAGGTGCCCCGAATCCCATGTCTGTCATTTTCTGGCTGCTGTGACCTTGAGAATGTCCCTTACCTCTCTATGCTCCACTTCCTTCATCTGGGAATCATAATACCTGTCTTAAAGGGTCGCTGTGAGGATTGAGTGAAGTCATACAACAGCCTGGGGATAGCAGGTGCTCAATAAATGTCACTTAAATCTGAATTTCTTTCCCATCCATCTCATTTATGGCATTTTCTAGGAATATTCCAGAGCCTTTTGACACATCAGCATCAGTCCATGCCTGGGCTCTGTGGAGACAGACTTTGCCTTTATGCCAATTTCACACAATAATCTACATTCTTGTGTCAGACCTGCCTGTCTATGTCCTGTTTGCACCCAGATATCTTGTAGCATAGATCTTTTTTTTTTCTTTTTAGGGCCACACTCGAGGCATATAAAAGTTCCCAGGCTAGGGGTCCAATCGGAGTTACAGCCCCTGGCCTAGGCCACAGCCACAGCAACACCAGATCCAAGCCGCGTCAGCGACCTACACCACAGATCACGGCAACACCGGATCCTTAACCTACTGATCGAGGCCAGGGATCGAACCTGCATCCTCATGGATCCTAGTCCGGTTTGTTAATTGCTGAGCCATGAAGGGAACTCCCTCATGTAGCACAGATTTTGCATGAAATGTATATTCTTAGGAAAGAATTCAGAATTCAAAAGCAACTTTAGGAAAAGACTTCTAGAAACAGAGAACTTTGCCATGCCATCGAAATCACACTATTGGAAACAAAATCTAATTTGTGGATCTGGGCAGCATAGAAAAGGGCTCACCGCTGTGGGCTCTGCCACCAGCAGGGGTCCCTCGGCCTGTCACTTGGCTCCACCAGCCTTAGAGTAGCTCACTTGTGGAATGAGATGGCTGCAGGGGTCAGGCCTCTCCAGTGAGCCAGGCAGCGGTGCTGGGCATGCTGACAGGGACCTCTGAGTGGAGCAGAGGGACTGACCATGGCCATGGCGCCTTCTGGGAGGGCTACTGGGGGCAGCTTCATGGGCCACCAGCACATCACTGCCTTTTGGACTGGGACCCCCAGATGGTCTTCTTTTAAGTCTCTGCTGTTTCTCAAGTTCTTCATCTTTTAAGGTCAGGGTTCACGCCTCCACTTGGATGACTGATAGGCATCGTAATGTGTTGACTTTGCCCTTTGGCCTCAGCACCGTTTCCTCTCTACAGCAACCTGGATTCATCTCTTCTGATACTTCCGCTGCTGCGGCCCTGATTTGAGCCACCATCCATCATCTCTTGTGTGGATTATTGTAATAGTTTCCCAGGGTGTCTCCCTGTAGCTGCCTTTGCTCAAAGGCATCATTGAGACCTTCCCTGACCACTGATTAAAATACCTGTCCCCAGCCCCTGTATATCCCTGGCCTCCCCCATCCTTCTTTATTTTCTACTCAGCATAACAGACACATAGTTTTTAGTTCTTTCTTGTCTTTCTTTATCGTCACCCCTTAGTCTCGAAACCCGAATGTAAGCTGTATGAGGGCACATTTTTTTTTCTTTTTTCCCTTGGTTTTGTGCAATGCCATAAACCCAGTAACTGGATCGCATGACACATCTGTGATCTTTAGAAACTGCCATCAGTCTGGGAATTAGTGTCCACTCTTTTGTCATGTTTTCCTTGATACCCATACCAAGTCCAAGGATCCCTTGGCTCTGGACATCCTGGCTGCCCCTGCCTTCCCTTCCCCCCGTAGCAGACACCTGTCCTTCCTGAAAGGTTAGTTATCTGGCCCTGTGTATTGTACGAATGGACCTGGTAGGTAAGACGTTTTGAGGGCCTGTTTTTATACCTTTGGCTCCTTTGCCCAGTGCAGACCTAGTACACGATAGAAGATGCCCAATAAATTCATTATTCATTCCTTTGCTGGCAAATGTTTTAATGAATTGCTGTTGACAGATGATTAAAATTCAACCCAGGAAATGATCTGGGATTTTGGAAGGTGTGCCTTACACAGGCTGAGCAAGGGGCAGTGGCAGAAGGTGGTCCTCAGGGCAGAGCTGAGGGACACGGAGAGATCTGGAACAGCGCAGACGCCAGGGTGCAGCTCCCAGCTGAGGGACAGGTCTCCTGTGTGCCACAGCCAACAGAGGGTGAGGAGTGCACCTGTTCCCTTAAATTTCCATGGAGAGGAGAAGCTGCTCCTTGAGATTTTAAAATATGCTGCACGGTCCCAATGGTGTCAGGTACTGGTTTATGGGTCCTGTCCTGGTTGTGATAACTCAGGCTAAGCTGGATAATAAACGAAAGTGGGACAGAGCCATAGGATAAATATTGCTGCAGGGCATCTTGGGCGGCACAAATCACAGGGAGATATCTCCGGGCTGCTTTTCATTTCTCCTCTTCCTCCCTGGCCCTCTGGCAGCAGCCGGCAGAGGGTGATCCATCCATCATAGCGCCCCCACCTCCACCTGCTCTCTGTGCTCTGCTGTGGAAGGAGGGATGCAGATCGGTCCAGGATGCAGGTGCAGCTGCTCTACCTTCCTGCCTAGCTCTGCAGGTGGCCCTGGGGACCACAGGACTGTGGCCATTCTGCGTTCAAAGCTCTGCACTGCAGGCCTGCTTATCTCTAAAACAGGTGGCCAATATTTGGTGGTTCTTAGTTTGGAGCCAGTATCTGAGTCACCTGGGAATTTAAAAGCAGCTTGTGAGTCCCACCCTAGCACACCGAGTCAGCATCGTGGGAGGCTAGTCTTGGGTGTGTCCACTCACTTTCTCCAGACCCCTGCTAGGAGCCATTGATGGGACAGATGGAGAGTGAGATGGGTGATGGCTTAGGTGGTGGGATGGGCTGGTTCGTGTGACCCACTCTGGCCCTAGATCCTTCAGCCTTGTCACTTGGTCTGGCTTTCTCCAGCTTTGGAATCCGCTTGCCTTGTAATCAGCGTCTGCCTGCAGGTATTGATTAAGCCCGTGGGGAGCAGAGCTGCTGTGGGCGTGTAGGCACCAAAAGTGACTAACCAGAGGCAGCAGGGGAGTCTATTAAATGCAGAAGGTGGTCTCTAGCAGGGAGGCCCCACCCAGGGAGGCCCCACCCACCCCACCTTCCCTGCCAGACGTTTGGGAGGAATTCTGTTTTTCTCTCAACCCGGCATCCAGAGTCTGCCGTCTCCCCCTTTCCTAGTGCAGATGCCTGAGGCTTCCTGCCTCAACCTTATGGTAGCTCCCTAACCCTGACCTCCAAGCCACCTGCTTTGGCCTGCTCACCTGGCCTGCTGCTGGAGGATGTGCACTGTGCCGGGTGGATTGACCGCAGTGGCTGCTGGTTGTCCAGGGGGCAGATCCAGACTCTGTGTGGCTTCGGGGTCCTGCCCCACGGCTCCCACAGGCTGTCTCCCCGCCCTCCCCCTCTTTTTGTCCTAACGTGATCCCACCACGTACGTCCACCTCTGGGTCTTGCCTGTGCTGTTAGCCCTCCCGGGGCAGGGGTCCACGCTGCCCACTGCCCCACTGGGCAGGCAGGTCCAACTCCCCTGCTGGGTCAGTGCAGGTGTCCCTGTGGAAGCAGCCACCTAAATGGGGCCCTGCCGAGTAGTGTACATTGGTCAGGTCTTGTGCTGTCTAAAGAGTTTTGTTTTGTTTTGAAGTTTTGTTGTTTTTCAAGTTTTTTTTTTTTTTAATTTGCATTTTATGGTTGCACCCATGGCATATAGAGGTTCCCAGGCTAGGGGTCGAATCGGAGCTACAGCTGCCAGCTTACGCAGCAGCCACAGCAATGCCAGATCCGAGCCTTGTCTGCAACCTACACCACAGCTCACAGCAACGCCAGATGGTTAACCCACTGAGCAAGGCCAGGGATCGAACCCGTAACCTCATGGTTCCTAGTCAGATTTGGTAACCGCTGCGCCACTACAGGAACTCCTGTTTTTCGAGTTTTTGATTGTTTAATGTATCTCTCCCTCTGTCTCCTCGTTGCCTCTGTCTTAAATTTTCAGTGTCTTGTAAACAGGGGCCAGCTCTGTCTTAAATCAACCCCGCAAACCCAGGGCAGTGCCCAGAAGCGCTCGTCGCCTGCGCCTAGTACGGTGCAGAAGCTGGAGGCCAGAGCCTTGCAGTTGCGTTACTTCTGTTACCGCCTTGCTGCACGACCCTAGATGCCTTCCTTCTTCCCTCTGGAAGCTCATGTTTTCCCATTGTAAAGAGGGCAGATGCTTGAAGGATTTCTAGGTGGCCTTCCAGTTCTGACGTCTGGTGACCTGTGTGAGAAACAAGAGTGTGTGTCCCTCCTGGCTGAGACAGGGCCTTCCCCAGGCGCCTCGTTTGGGGCCCAGAGCACAGTGCTATTCGGCCATGCGCTAACCTCAGAGCCTTCTGATTTAGGGGTGCAGAGGCTGCCTGGATCTCAAATGTCCTCCTGCCCAGCCCCCCACCTTTCCTTCTTCTTCCCTGACGGGGCGCCAGGAGCGCTGGAAAGGCCTTTCCCGGCAGCTCTGTGCCCAGTGTGATGCGCGATGCGGGCAGAGCCTTGATGTCTCCAGCGCTCTGTGGGTACCCTCTGCTAAGTGGGGGTGTCGTCTGTGACAAGCTGGTCCCGAGGGACCTGGGAGCCGAGGGCCGGGACCCAGGGAGCAGGACCATCCTGAGCTGAAACCGGAAGAGTTGGGGGAAGCCTAAGAGGGCAGTGCGAGAGAGTCAGTCCTGCTCAGCCTGAGGACGAGGCGTCCACGTCCAGGCTCCTCGAGGTGGCTGGGGAGCTGGAGAGACGGAGGGGGACCTGGGAGGGCGGCCGGGGCAAGGGGCCTGCCGAGCTGTGGCAGCCCCATGAGCCGGAGTGCGGTCGTCTGGGAGAAGGTGTGAGATGGGGCGTGGGGGTGCAGGAAGGGCAGCAGCCTGGGTCCAGGGAGCCAGGCTCCCGGTGCTCCTGGCTCTCCGGAATCTGTAGACTCGCTCTGGATGGCCCTGCCTACCTGACGGTTGTTGTGGGGACCGCGAGGAAGGGCAGCGTCTCCCTGCTGATCAGGGGGCCTGGGGGAGGGGAGAGCCTCTCTCTGGCCAGAAACCCGCCTGGCATTTGTGGCTTCTTGTTTGTCGGCCTCAGTTTCTCTTGCTCCACGTTGCCCCACCTCGTGGCTGGTGTGGGACCGGCATTGCACCACTGCTCTGAGAGTCGCTTTATAAATAGAAGGATACTTAACACCGAGCCTGGAATCAGGCAGGGTGGCTCTGGGCAACAGTGTTTTAAAAATGAGCATTGATTTCTGGGAATCTGCACGCTGCATGTTAAACAGCCCTATGCTGGCTCCCAGGGCTCCCAGCTCAGCCCCGTGCCTGCTCCTTTCCCTGCTTGGAACAGCCACTGCTGAGCCCATCCCCTGAACGGGTTGGATCTGTCTCCCCCAGCTCCGTTGACCTACTCCGTCTGGCATGCATCAGTTCACTGGGTCACTCATTTGTTCATTCGGTCCTTTGTTTGTTCATTTTCAGTTGTTAGGAGTCAGGCACTGTGCTAGGTTCTGGGATCCAGGATGGACAAGAATCCTCCCTGCTCCCCCGTCTCAGCACTGAGACTCACAGAACAGCGTGTGGAGTCTTTTTTTTTTTTTTTTGTCTTTTTGCCTTTTTATGCAGAGCCGCACCTGCAGCATATGGATGTTCCCAGGCTAGGGGTCTAACAGGAGCTGGAGCTGCCGGCCTTCGCCACAGCCACAGCAACGCGGGATCCGAGCCGCGTCTGCGACCTACACTACAGCTCATGGCAACGCCGGATCCTTAACTCACTGAGCAAGGCCAGGGATCGAACCCACAACCTCATGGTTCTTAGTCGGATTCGTTAACCACTGATCCATGAAGGGAACTCCCGGAGTCTTAATATAGGGCTCAGAGGGCAAAAGAGAAGGTCGGGTTTTGTTTTGTTTTGTTTGGCTTTATGTCCTTTTATGTCCGCACCCGCGCCATATGGAAGTTCCCAGGCTAGGGATCTAATCGGAGCTGTAGCTGCTGTCTTCTTCCGCTAGAACCACAGCAGCGCCACATCTAAGCCGCGTCTGTGACTTACACCACAGCTCATGGCAATGCTGGATCCTTAACCCACTGAGCCAGGCCAGGGATCGAAACCTCAACCTCATGGTTCCTAGTCGGATTCATTTCCACTGCGTCATGATGGGAACTCTGAGAAGGTCGGGTTTTGCCTGGGGTCGGAGTGGAAGAGGCTTCAGGGAGAAGTCCAGGCTCTGCCAGGGGAGCCAGTGTGTGTGTTGCTGGCGGCCAGTACCATCCCAGCAACGCTCCGCTCCCTCCTGCCAGCCTCCTACGGGTTAGAGGATGCTCATCAGTGTTTGCCGATTGACTGAAGTGTTTTGTCCCTTAGCCCCTGAAAAGTTAGTTAAAAGGAGACTAAGCCATTGACTCACTTCAGCACCACTAGGACTTCCTTCCTTTTCATCTAGTGACCTGGAGCCCTTTCTGGGGCCTGGGCACGGGAATAGGGCGTCAGGTCAATGTCAGGGAAAATCCGAAGGGAAACATATGCCAGGTCCCATCCTTACATCACAGCTGTCCTGGCCTGCCCTCCCTCTGCTTGGCCGGGAACTGTGTGTGTCTGCCCTGCTGAGTCCTGCCCCGTCTGCCCCAAAGGTCCAGGGCTTTTCTTCACACACTCCTTACAAATTGGAGGCGCTGAAGTGTTTCAGCAGGTGAGTGGAACGAGCAGGGGCACACTCTAGGAGGATGCGGGCAGTGTCCTGGAGAGAGCCCAGGACAGGAGGGGCAGGCGGGGCCGGGGAGGCCCAGGGGTCTGTGGTGGAGGCCTGGGGGCGGCCAGCTGTGTGGGTGGGAGAGACCGAGGAGGTGCACCGGCTCCCGCAGGCCCTGGGCAGCTTGCGGACAGGATGCGTATATTTTCCTAACCTGAGAGGTGAACAGCCGTAGCCTGGCCGTTTTGATTGGCACTTCCATGACTTCTTCCCACGTTTTTTACAGCCAAGGAGCAAAGTGGTGAAACTCCGCGTCGCAGAAGTTATTCACACAGAGCCCACGGAGGGAGGGGTGGGCTAGGTGCCTCCTCAGGTGTGGGGCCCTGTGAGCTCTGCCCTGGGAAGAGGATCTGCCCTGTGGGTTGGCCTCCTGGAGGAGGGTGGGCTCATCCTGGGCCCAGAGCAGGGTCTTGCGTTGCACTTGACTCTGTAAGCGGGAGGCACAACGCTGGGGGACGGAGGATAGCGGTCTTGTCACGTCGTGCCGCAGATCAGGGGTCAGTGTCAGCCTCTCCCCACTGCAGCTCCATCTTTCTTTGTTTCTGACCATTTCCCTTCCTCCTGTCCATTTTCTCAGCACCCCCTGCAGTGCTCAGCAAAGTATTTCTTGTGGTCTTTTCCTTTGCAGTTCTGTCTTCAGCCACGGCTGGTGACCTCCATGATCGAGAGGTTTCTCACCCCGACTGCCAAACCCAGTGTCTGACAGGCTCTCAGGAAGAATCAGCCATCTTCTTCCCTGCCTCGAGGATTTAGTTGCTTTTTCACAAAGAGCCAGAGATACAGGTGGTGTAGAAACATGGACACTTCAAAAGTCCCAGTTCGGAGGTCCCTTCTTGGCTTAGTGGAAATGAATCTGACTAGCACCCAGGAGGATGCAGGTTCGATCCCTGGCCTCGCTCAGTGGGTTAAGGAGCCGACGTTGCCGTGAGCTGTGGTGTAGGTTGCAGATGCGGCTCGGATCCTGCGTTGCTGTGACTGTGGTGTAGGCCAGTGGCTACAGCTCTGAATGGACCCCTGGCCTGGGAACCTCCATATGCCATGGGTGTGGCCCTAAAAAAAAAAAAAACACATAGAAGTCCAGTTCAAGGGGACAGGTGGGGCCCTGGCCACTCACGGGTGCTCTTGGCTGCCATGGACCAATGTGAGTTAGGTCTGTGGGAAGGGGGTCCATAGGAGGGGGCTCTGTGAGAAGGGGCTCATGGGAGGGGGCCAGTGAGCTTTCCTGACAGGTCTGCCCCTCTGCCCTGGAGCTGGCTGTCCCCCTTTGTTCCTGTCACACACAGGGATCTGGTTGCTTGGCCTCTGATGTGGTTTCTCCTGGGAGGTGAAGGAATGAGAGTTATTCGGCAGCTTTTTATGAAGAGGAATGTGTGATTTGAACAACCCTGGGCCCAGGATACCCTGGATTCCTCAGTTGACGTTGGCTTTAGATAGGAACTCTCAGGAACTAGAAATAGGCCGTGGGGCCCCCCCGGGGGGGGGGCATTGTTGATGGCAACCCCGCAGTCACCATCACGCCTCATCCTGGACCCAGGGATGCCGCAGACAGGAAGGCACCTCCCAAAGTCATCTAGGAAGGAAGGGACCGCGCCACGTCTTGCTGGTGCTTAGCATCACACAGCGACAGGCCGAGGCCCAGCCGGGCTCCAGGTGGGGCGGGGCTTCGCCGGCCCAGGGTGATGGCGAACACCTGCTCTGGTCACCTGTCCCTGTCCTTCAGCCCTCTTCTGGAGGCTTCCCCTTGCATTTTAAGACCATTTCTCTCATCCTGCCTGAAGTGTAATAAGACCCGGCCCGTGGTCCTCGGTATGGAGCCTTCACATGCACGAGGCACGATGTTTTCCTTCTGTTTTGGAGAAGCGGTGGGAGGTGGTGTGTCCTTCAGACACATGAGGCAGACAGCTGAGTAGAATTTGTAACGGATAAAATACTGGCTCGACTCAGAATTGGTTTTCTCTGGTTTAATGGGTTAGGAAGGTATAGTTCTGTGTTGAGCTGACTTCATGCATTTTTTTAAACCAATTTTGATTTGTTTCAACAATCAAGAGATGAATACATGAATAAAGAGTCCATATTATACACAGTCCGTTTGTGGTTTTGCCTCACTGCGAGGCAGGCGCTGATCTCCCATCTTGCAGGCCAGCACCTGCGCCCACTTTCCCAGCCAGGGTTCTGCCTGGCAGATGACGTTGCTGGAGCCAGTGACTTAGCGACGCATTTTCCCTAGGGCAAGATCTGCTCTGTCTTCTCACGTCACATGTAACTTTTTGGCATCTTCTAAGCACATTTCCATCTTGGAGGGTGAATCCAAGTGTATTTCCTGTATGTAGCTGGGTGAACTCCCTGACCAGGTGTGGCCCCCCTGCCGAAAGAACTTGCTCTGTGTTTCATGTCTAGAAAGTGCATATTCCCATGGGCAGGCAGCCTGTGTTTTTTTTTTTTTTTTTTTTTTGTCTTTTTGCCTTTATGTAGAGCTGCACCCGTGGCATATGGAGATTCCTAGGCTAGGGGGTCTAACAGGAGCTGTAGCCGCCGGCCTTCACCACAGCCACAGCAACGCGGGATCCGAGCCGCATCTGCAATCTACACCACAACTCACAGCAACGCCGGATCCTTAACCCACTGAGCAAGGCCAGGGATCGAACCCGCAACCTCATGGTTCTTAGTCGGATTCGTTAACCACTAAGCCACGAAGGGAACTCCAGGCAGCCTATGTTCTGAGACTCCTGTGGGCCCCACATGTCACCATTAAAGACCCAAGGCTGTATTTCTCAAACTTTGTGACTCAGTATGTGCACGTGTGTGTGTGTGTGCATGCTAGCCCTGAAAAAAAATGTTTCATGAAACTGCTGTGTGAGACACGTTCTGATATTTTCTGTTTTGTTTTAATTTCAAAGAATACTCTTCCTGACCCACTAAACTGATTTTGTTACCCAGTAATGAGAAATGACCTGCAGTATGAAAAGCACTAATCTGGGAGCTGCTACGGATTAAAGCAAATGGAAACAATTAGCAAATTAATTCATCTGGGTCATAGTCACACATCTGTTATAGCTCAGATTCTTTATTTCCCAAAATTGGATTTTTCTCCTCTTTATTGTCATTGATGCCTCCAGAGTGAATACCTGATAACCGGGAAGCTTGAATTTCATGCATTTTTACAAGGACCCTTGTCAGTTGGTATTTTGAGATCATCTTTCTAAGATAAAGGTGATTTTAACTCAAGACGTGTTTTTACTTAAGTTAACAGAGGGTTATTATTTTATTTTTATTTTTATTTATTTATTTAGGCCACGCTTGCAGCATGCAGAAGTTTCTGGGCCAGGGACTGAACCTGTGCCACAGCAGTGACAACATAGGATCCTTAACCTTCTAGGCCACCAGGGGAAGTCCAGATTATTTTTTATAATAAAATTATAAACAGAGCCCTGATTTATGAATGTGCTAGTTCACTGAACAACATTCACTGAATGCATTCAAGGTGGAGGCAATTAACAGATAAATACATGAGCAAATCCATGAATTGGAGCTGGGGAGTCAGAAATGCCACCTTCCTGCCCTTAAGGAGCTCACCTGGAAAAAGGGAGGGAAAAGACCTGCCAAGGAAACGCAGTTTGGAAGTCCCCAGCAGAGGCTGAGTCAGAGTGACAGACTTAGGGAGGTCAAGGGCAGGGGCCAGATAAGGAGCCAATGGGGTTGGAGTTGGGTTTTGCAGGATGCACAGGAGTTCGAGTGGAAGACCTGCCAGCTTGTGGTAAAAGAGTTTTTTAGCTGGAGCAACGTAAGATCAACTTATTGTGGAAAGATAATTGTGAGGATGGCATGAAAGTTGCCCAGGAAGTGAAGAGATTGGGGAAGAGAAACCTGGCAGAGGTGTTGGTAATAGTCTTGTGCAGGTTTGGGAAGGAGGGGATGGGTTGAGGAGTTGCCAAGGGAATGTCATGAAGGAGAGGAGGGGGATGGGCTCTAGGTCCTGGGAGCTGCCTTGAACCTGTGGAGTAAAGAGGTAAAGTAACAGCATCTCAAGGCTCGCTCAGTTTGTCATTTATGTGAACAATTTGATGGTGATGCTATTAACAGCAGAAAATACCAAAGGAGGAACAGGTAGGTGTTGAAGAGAGAAGGTTACGAGTTTAGGTGTTGACCTGTTGGTTTGCATTCCGGTTGGATATCTGGTTGGGGATGTTCTGATTCCCAGTGGCCTTGGCCGGGGGCTCTGGAGTAAGACAGAGCCGGCCCTTTCCTAGCTTTGCCCATGTATTCCTGGTCTGTGTGGTCCAGGACCAGTTACCCGAGCTCTCTCATCTCCCAAATGGGGAAGCAGTATTTATCTTGCAGGGCTGTTATGAGGATTGTAGAAAATAGACATTAACATCCTGGCACAAGGCAAGTACTCCAAGGTTTTATAGCGTGACTCTCTAGGCTGAGAGAAAAAAATCAGAGCTCAAATCTCAGTTTTGCCGCAAAATTAGTGGTGTCCTTGGGAAAGTTACATCCCTGCTCTGGGCCTAGTCCTCTTCATGTGGATTTGGAAGGCATTGAATTTGACCATCTCTAACATCCATTCTAGTGTAAAAATTCTGTAATCTTCTGACTTCTGAGAGAAGTAATTTACATTGGATGTTAGAACTGGGACTTTAAATCACAAGTGTGCTGTAATAATGGAGCAAAACTAACAAGATGGAAGGTAACGGGCGAATATTTGCAGTTGCCCCCCTAACCCAAGTCTTGCACTTAGAATAGGAATTGGCAGGCATTTTGAGCGGGAGCTCTGGCTTGAAGTGCTTGAAGCAAGACAGCGGGCAGGCCCTGGTGCCTCTCAGCGCTCCGTCTGTGATGGTCTGATGCACAGCGTGAAGGGAGGCTGATGCCAGGCTGCCCTGATGGAGGGAGAGCGTCCACTGTTTGCAATGTTCAGGTTCCATGGAGCAGGGTGTCTGGGTCCTTCATCCAACACTCCATCGCCAAATGTTTCTGTGCCCCTACTACGAGCTGGGTGCTAGGGAGTAGCGGTCCAGGGCACAGCATTTTAGGGAGGGCAGGAAGGAGAGTGGACGGGGTAATAAATATATGCTGGCTGCTAAGAAGGGGGTGTTCTGCCTGGAGGGAGAAGGCTCAGGGGCTGGTGACACTGTCTCCTTCCATGTGAAGGGATGGTACCTGGGAGAGGAATTTGGCCTCCGCCTCACCGCTCCAGAGGGAAGAACCGATGCTTTTAAAAAGCTACAGTAATGATGGTGATGTTAGTGAAAAAAAAAAATCTATTCTTTTTTTTTTGGGGGGGGTGCCTGCGGGATACAAAAGTTCCCGGCCAGGGATTGAACCCGTGGCACAACAGTGACCCGAGCCACAGCAATAAATCATCTACCCTTTATTAAGGGTAGCTCGTGTGTCATTGACATTTATTGTACTCATGATTCAGGTGGGGAAACGGAGGCACAGAGCAGCAACTGACTGTGATGTGTGGTCTGTGATGTGTGAAGGAGCAGAACTAGGCTTTGATGCTGATAGGGCTGATTTTGTGACTGAGTGTCCCATGTCCCTTCTACCTAAGGTAGAAGGTAGAAGTGGGCAGGTGGGGCTCAGGTTAGGGCACAGCTACCTGGCGACAGTGCTCAAGCAGGATGGCTGCCTGTGGGGGGTCCCCCCAGGGCGTTTCTGCAGAGGAGGGGAGGTCAGACATCAGTGAGTAACTCTTACTGTGCTCATTGGATCCTAGGAAAACCTCAGGGTGCGGGGGCGGGGGGTAGGCTTTATGCCCATTTTGCAGGTGGGCGTACCGCAGCTCAAGGGGTTAAGTGGCTTACCCAAAGTCACACAGTCCCTGAGAGACAGGACTCAAGCCTGGGTCTTCCGACCCCACCTGTGTGCCCTTCCTGTCTCCCCACTCTGCCCAGCCTGGTCCAGCAGTCAGACCTACTGTGCATCATTCTGCCACCTCCTCCCTGCTCCTTTCTGAGCTTCAGATGGAGGCCGCGGCCAGAATGCAAGCTGGGGGAGAGGTGTTCTCACAGTCAGGTCAGTGAGCGTGCATGCGTGTGTGTTTTGGAGGCCCTGAGGGCAGTGTGAAGCCTTTGGGGGCTGTGTGTGATGTGGGGTAGGCTGGAGTTTCTGGGGGCAGGTGGAGAAGGCTATGGGATCCTGAGGGACAAGTGCTACCCCTCTGTCCCCTGTCCCCTGCCAGGCCTCCCCTGGTGCTGCTGTCCCTTTCTGAAAGGTGGGCCGGGCAGCAGATTAGGGAAGTTAATTACTCAGTTAATGCACCCGGATCAGGCAGACTTTCTACTTGGGAGTCGCTTTGCTGCTGGAATGAGGAAATTGCTGATTTCCTGACGGGGTGGAGGGGGGCAGGGGAGCATCTGAATGCCCCCCGGGCTCCCTGGGCCTGTGCCCCCGAGCCCGTTGCCTTGGCCTGTGGGCAAACCCTTCTCTTTCCTTTTCTTTCTCCCACTGGTCTGTTCTTCCTTCTCCGTCCCTTTTTTTTGTTGGTATTAGATGCCACGGGAAGAGCCAGCTGGGCTAGATGTCCAGACTTTGTTCATTCATTCAGCAAGTGCTCGTGGGGTCCCTGGCTCGGGACTAGGATGCAGTGGAAGCTGAGGGGACGTGACGGGAATCCGGCTGTGCTCTGCTCTCCTGGGGCCGACAGCCCGCCGGCTGAGGCGAGACCTGCCCACACAGCTGCCCGGGCTGTGCCAGTGAGGCCACGTGATGGGGGCGGCGGGGTGGGGGTGCGGGGGGGGGGATCGTAACTGGGCCATGAGCCCGAGGAACCCCCAGGCTGGGAGGGATGCTAATGGAAGCCTGGAATTGGGGCAGGCGGATGAGAGCTGAGCCAGGCGCTCAGCCTCCCTGAGGCTGCGACAGAGCGGTGGATTCAGGGTCAGGACGGATGATGGAGGGCGGGCTGAGAGCTGTCCCGCGGGGACGCAGGGAACATGGGCATCTGGGCTCTTGGGCTGTGTGGGGGCCAGGGCCTGTCTGAGGGTGAACAAAGGCAGAGCTCTGCACTGTTGATACAGGCATGAGGGAGAGGGGCAGCCCCTGCAGGAACCTAATCCTATCATCCCACCCCCCATCCCCTTCATCAGGCACATCTGTGAGTACGGGCTCTGGCTGACAGCGATTTTGGCAGAGATGTCCTTGCCGGAGAGGGGAGATCCTGGCCAGGATTGCCTCCCCAGCTGGTGTGACTTCAGATTACCGACTGAGACGTTCAGCAGCACTTTGAGATCATGTGCAGATGTCTCTCCAGGAGACGCACCGAGCAGCTCTCACCGCCCCCCACCCCCGAGCCTCTAGGTTTGGAGGCTTTTCTGCTTGGGTCATGGACCCAGTCAGCCACCTGGGGTGGGGGTGGGGGGATCATTAACAAGGAGGTCATCGGGATCCTGCCTCCAGAAATTGACTCCCTATGGCCAGAGAGCGCCCAGGAACTTTCATTTGGTACCAAAGCCCCAAGGACTCTGAAGACAGGGTCTGGGCACCTGGCTGGGGAATACGGCACCAGCCAGGTGATGCGAAGGTCTTGGTGCGGGGACCCCCTTATGTACGATGATGTCTGTGCACTTACTTCGGGGAGAGTCACTTGTGTGAAATCTCTTTCAACAATGTACATTTTTTGGAGTTCCCATCTTGGCTCAGTGGTTAGTGAGTCTGACTAGCACCATGGGGACGCGGGTTCGATCCCTGGCCTTGCTCAGTGGATTAAGGATGCGCCATTGCCGTGAACTGTTGTGTGGATTACAGACGTGGCTTTGATCTGGCGTGGCTGTGGCTGTGGCGTGGGCCGGCAGCTATAGCTCCGATTTGACCCCTAGCCTGGAAATCTCCATATGCCATGGGTGCAGCCCTGAAAAAAAAAAAAAAGCCAAAAAAAGTACATTTTTTCCTATAAGTGCAGGCTGCTATAGCTTTTGCAGTTGTAATGGAAATATGCAGAAGAGTTTGGGTTGATGGAAGCCAGGGGAGGCGAGGGGAGGGAGGGGTGGACCAAATGGTCTCTGAAGACCTGCAGCTTCTGGGATCTTCCTCCAACAAGGAAATTGAAGGAATTTCCCACTTCCTCTCCCTAATCCAGGCGGTGAGTCTGTTTCTTCAAGGTGTGGGTAGCTGGCTCCCTGGCTCCGTCTTGAGGTAGACAGGAGCAAGGAGCTGGGTCCCAGAGCTCCCTAATTATGGCACCTTCTGGATCTTTTTGCCTCCTTCCCTGGTGCTGATGTTGCTTAAACTGAGCAATTAGAGGCGGAGGATGCGGCTGGGAGCCCCAGGCATGTGTGACCTGTCCTGCCCTGCTCTTGATGCCGTTCTGGGGGGGTGAGGCTGGGCTGGGAATGGCTTGCATGCAGGGTTTCTGTTCTGTGCGTGGCTTCTCAAGCCAGCTCCTGTTTCCGGGATGTCCTACGGAGGAGGGTGGGTGGGAGCAGCACCTCCATGTTGCACAACTTCAGGGGACCCTCTTCCCAGAGAGCACAGTGTGACTGTCCCCTGGAGTTGGGTGGTGGCAGCCTTCGCCCAAGGGCTAGAGCTTGGGGCACCCTTGTTTTGTCATGAAGCTCTCCTGGCTCCTTGGTGCTGTGGTCGTCATCCTCAGGTGGGGTGCCCAGAGGGGTCAGCAGAAAGGTAGTAGTGCAGGCATTGAAGCCAGGTTGTCCCCTCCAGCACTTCCACCATGGCTGGCTTGGAATATGGGTAGGAACAATTGTCTGATCCAAAAGTGAGCCAGTGCTGTGCACGGTCCCTGGGAGACTTGGGGAAGAAAGGGATGGGGGCAATGTGTTAGTGGATGAGCCGGTCTGGGTACTGGGGGCTTAGTCCCTTGCATCTGTCTGCACCGGGATCTGTCTCATGGGGTCAGGCCCTGGAGGATGGGTGCTGTGCTCCAGCGTCGTTGGAATTTCTGAGGGGAGGCAGGGTGGGGCTGGGAGTCATTCTGATGTGGAAACTCAGGGGTCACATTCAGCCCTGGAATCTGGGCGTGCCCAGCGCAGCCCTTGACTCACTTTCCCACGGCTGGTGGATCTGGGGGTGTGGACGGGAGTGTCTGGTCCCTCTGAGGAGGCTGCAGTCGCAGAGGATGGCCAAGGCCACCCCGGCAGCCCCCCAGGTCAGCACTCCACGAATAAGCTGCCACCACCTCCAGCCCGGGCCGCTAGCCCATGGTGGCGACGTGCTGCAGCTGGGCCTGCAGAGCTTAAAATAGCAGGGTGAGCTGGCCGCCTTGCATGTGGGGCGCCTGCAGAGGCACGAGGGGGCAGCTGCCTAGAGTTGGGGCGCCAGTGGCTCTGCCCTGTGGGGTAGACAGTGTTCTTTGGAGGTTTCTCCCAGGCTGGGGGCTGGGGGCTGGGGGCTGGGGAGGCGGTGGGTTGGGGCTCAGGTGTATCTGGAGCAGCAGGGGAGCAAAGAGCTTGTCCTTCCCTAAGACCTTTTAAGGGAAGGTCTCAAACCTGACCTCAGGGTCTCCCACTGCAGTCAGAGGCCTTCAGACCCAACGTCCTGTTTGGCCTTGGCCTGGGGTACTGCCCAGAGGTAGCCTCGTAGGGTCCCGTACAGCCTAAATGAGAAGAGAAAATGAGACGCAGAGGTGGATGCCAGGTCATGGACACCCCGAGTCCCAGCCAGGAAGGACTGACCACTGGGCCCCTCGCTCGCCGGCTGCTCCTCTTGGGTCTGGCAGAAACCTCCTCAGACTTTCCTTCCTTCAGCAAGCGCTTTCTGAATACTCCTCTGTATAGAGCTGTTCTTGGCTGTGGAAACCCAGCAGTTAATGAAACAGAGTAAAATCCCTTCCCTCATCATGAAGCTTTAGTCTGGGAGGGGAGAGAGGTCGCAAGCAAACTTTTTTTTTCTTTTTAGGGCCATACCTGTGGCATATGGAGATTCCCAGGCTAGGGGTTGAATCGGAGCTACAACTGCTAGCCCATGCCACAGCCACGTGGGATCTGAGCCATGTCTGCGACCTACACCACAGCTCACGGCAATGCTGGATCCTTAACCCGCTGAGCAAGGCCAGGGATCAAACCTGTGTCCTCATGGATACTAGTCAGGTTTGCTAAGCCATGATGGGAATTCTGCAAACAATCAGTTAATAAAAAAGCAAGTTACATTGTATATTGGGGTCAAGTGCTCTGGAAAGAGCGGCCCAGGGTGGGATCGAGTGTGCTGGGGAGGCTTGCGCTGGCTGGCGTGGTCGCTGAGAAGGTGGCTTTGAGTGAAGCTGTGAAGGAGATTCAAGCTGGCAGAGCAGAGCTGGGGGAAGACTGTTCCAGAGGAGGGGCCGGCCAGCACACACACTCCGTCTTAAGAAACGGCGAGAAGAACAGTGTTCCCGGAGTGGAGGGGGTGAATGGGATGTGTGTGTGTGTGTGTGTGTGAGAGAGAGAGAGTGTGTGTGTGTGTGAGTGTGTGAGTGTGTGTGTGTGTGAACTGTAAAAATACTGTGAGATCTTTGTTTTTTACTCTGACAGAGATAGGAATCCGTTAGAAGGTTTTGAGCAGAGTAGGGGCCTAGTCTGACTTACATGAGGGATCACCGCCATACAGGAGCTAGTGTTAGTGGTCTTTCTCTGGTTATTAGGCCACCTGGGGGGGACCTGAGGACGTGTCCAGCCTTCATTCCTGTCCCCACCTGCTAACATATGACTTCTTCTGGGATCAAGCAGGGTTCTGGGTTCTCTTCCTTGCCTTGGAGTTTCTTCTGGTTGGAATTAGGGGGAGCTGGGCTGTTATGGTGGGTCCCTGAGCCTGCGTGTACTGGGGATCAAGGGCCTGCTAATAGGTTATCAGAAAATTTGCCAGCTGGGAGTTCCTGTTGTGGCTCAGCAGTAACAAACCTGACTAGGATCCATGAGGACTCGGGTTCGATCCCTGGCCTCGTTCAGTGGGTTAAATATCCAGTGTTGCTGTGAGCTATGGTGTAGGCCGCAGATGTGGCTCGGATCTGGCGTTGCTGAGGCTGTGGTGTGGGCCGGTGGCTACAGCTCCAGTTTGACCCCTATCCTGGGAACTTCCATATGCCACAGATGGGGCCCTAAAAAAAAAAAAGAAAAAGAAAAAAAAAATTTGCCAGCTGGTTGTTAAACCGTTGGTAGCTTGAAATTGGCCACAGTGGGAGTATATGTGTGGACGGATGGTTCTGAGGTGTAGACAATCTGATAGAACTCTTTCCCAGCAATGCCTCTCCATCTTCCATAGCCATCCATAACCCCACTCTGCACATGCGGAAATGGAAATGGGCTCATTCACTCACTCATTCGTTCATTTGTTTGTTAGCTCCAAAAAATATGCGCTTCTCCAAGAGCTGTGAGTCTGGTCCAGGTCACGCAGATGTTAAGTGTCAGAGCTGGGTCTGGGCCTCAGTTCTTCTTTCTGCCTGTTTCCCTGCAGCATGAACATGGGCCTAGTGCTGTCATCTAGGAACAGGCGGGGGTTGCAGGTAGCGTGGGCATCTGTGGACAACGAGGGGTGGGACGCGGGAGGGGCAGCGCTGGTGCTCAGTGCTGTCCCCGCTGTGTCCGTCCCGCCTGGCCGGGGCTGCAGGCTGGCATTTCCTCTGGCAGCGGCGTGGGGGAGGGGAAGAGCAGGTGTGCCCTGGCGCCCGGCCCAACGGGGATATGGAAGCACCCCTTGGGGCCGGAGTTTGGGGCATGAGTGACACTCAGTCACCCAGATGCCTTAGGCCTTGTGGAGCCCAGCCACATTCTCTGAGCTCAAGGCTGGTCATCTGAGCTCCCTGGGGTTCAGGAGGTGACCGAAGCTGGCCACTGACCCGAGAGAGGGCCTCCAGGGCCAGGACAAATGGTGGTGGTCTAGCAGGGTGAGAACCTGCCATGCAGACTGGGGTGCTGGCCGGGGGCTGCCCCATATACCTGGGCCGAGGTGAGTGCATATGGTGAAGGCGGGTAAGGACTGGGGGCTGTGTGTGTTGCGTGACGGGGTCTGTTAATTTCCCTTTGGATTTCTTGTGTGTCCACCACCGATCAAGCTAGGCTGGGTGCTGCAAGAGGAACACAGTGAGTTCCTCCCCTCAGGGGCTTATCTTAGGAGGACTTTTATGCAAACAACCACGATACAACGTGGCGTCTGAGCTGAGCCTTGAACCATCCCCTGAAGGCAGAGGCGGGTGGGTGGGTGGAGGGCAGCGTGGAGCCAGAGGATAGAGGCAGGGAAGTGGGGGTGCACAGAGGGGGCAGTGGGGAGCTCCGGGTGCTGGGAGTGAGCACACAGGTCAGGGATTCCGGGAAAAAGGCTGAAAAGCACAGTGCAGAAGTTCTCAACACCAAGCTTGAGTGTTTGTATTAAATCTCCAGGGAGCCAGAGTAGATTTCGAGCTGGCGGGCGGGGCTGCGTGGCACCACCAGCGCTGTGTCTCAGAACAGTAATGTGGCGGCCTGTGGCAAGGTTAATTTGGGGGTGGGGTAGGACCCCCCCGGGGTGGGGGAGACGGAGCGCTTGGGAGGCAGAGCTCGGCGGGCAGGAGCCTCTGCCTTCAGGGTTGTGTGTGCCTTCTGTGTCCTGGGCAGGTGTCAAGCAAGTCTGGGTCCACGTTGTGTGTGACTGGGTTGCAGCAGGAACGACCCCTGCCAGAGCGGCCCGGGAGAGACTGCGCAAAGAACTTGGAGTTCTGGTAGTCTGCACAGCAGACCGAAGCGTGTGGTCGTGACCGTTTGCACTTGAGGTACTTTGAGGGGAGAAAGATGCCCTCCAAAGGGGTGGACCAGGTGCTTCTCTGAGGCCCCCTCAGTGGGAGGCACCTGGATGTCAGTGCCTGGATGTGGGTCCGCCTGAGGTGGGCAGAGGGAAGGGAGGCCGAGCAGGGTGGTGGCTGCGTGCTGCTGTCTCACGTTACAGAGTGGCCAGAGGCCCAGAGACCGCACGCGGCTTCCTGCACTGTGAGGCCTGAGAGTCTTCAGACAGCCCCATTCCACCCAACAGGGACGGCCTCCCCACCTCTCATCCCGGCCCCTCTCATCCTCTTCCACTGCGGGAGGGGGAGTGTGGGCAGGCTCCCCTCCCCTGGTGCTTCAGAGCAGGTGGGATCCCGACCGCGGTCCTTTCTCCGTCTTACTTAGGGCATCTCCAAGTGCTGGGTGCCTGCAGCTCTCCCTGCAGTGGTTCTGGGCTCAGTGGAGGGGGTGGGGGAGTGGGCTGGCTCGGGCTAACATGGGGACGGCTGCTGGGTCAGAGAGTGCCGTCCCTGGCCAGTCAGGCCCTCCACAGAGCGCTTAGGAATATTGGATTTGCTGGGTCAGGAAATTCCACTGGCTCATGGCAATAAACCTCGGGCTTCATCACACCTCCCTGGACCCGTGGCCTGGCCTTATCGCATCCTCCTGAGCTGCCTGCCCTCCTTGATAAGCGCTAATCACCAGCGCTTCCCTGCGCGTCCTGTCCGGGAAGGCATGGTGCTCACAGCAGCCTCTTCCAGGGGACCCGACAGGGATGCTATGTGCACTTGTGGGGGAAGGTAAGCTCTTTAGGAACTTGCCTGGAGGAAAGGGCCTGAGCGCCCAGGGTGGGCACCTCCTGGGTGGGCTAGGCCTCTGTTGCCCCCCACCCTGTAACCTGCTCCAAGAGGAGGCGTGGCAGCCCCACTCCCCTGCCCTCAGGCCAGGCCCATTCTGCTGCAGAGTGGCTGTCATCTTGCTTAAGACCCCTGACTCTGAGCTCCCCACCCCCATCCTGCGCCACTCCTGTGTTCAGCGGTGATTTCAGAGCACTGGGCACTGGCTCTGCATCGAGGTCTGGAAATCAAAGACCGTGGACAAAGCCTCGCCCTCAAGGGGCTCATGGTCCGGGGGCAGGGATGGGGTGAACAGGCAGCTCCATGGTGGGCCACACTCAGGTGCATTGGTGCTCTCCAGACTCCTCAGAGAGGCAAGAGCAGCCCTGAGGCTGCCTGGGCTGTGATATGAGCAGTAACGGTGTGGGTGGGCTGGTCCCAGGCAGAGGGAGCGCTAAGGCTGGGGGCGAGGAAGTCATGGGAGGCTAGTCAGGCAAGGCGCGGGAGATGGAGCCGAAGGGCGAAGGGCTGGGGGAGCCCCTGGCTTCTAGGGTCCTTTCTGCTCCAACCCAGCTCCCTTCCAGTTCACTTTCCATGAAGCCTCCTTGTGGCTGGGTGTGCAGACGTCGCCTCCCCAGCCCTCTTCTCCCACTGGCCTTGCCCAGCCTTTCTGCCACCAGGACGCTCTTCCTTCTGCCCTGCCCAGCCCTGCCCACCACCCAGGAAACAAGTCAGGTATCATTTGACTGGGTGGGAATTTCAGGGCTGGAAGGAGCTTTAGAGAAGCAACTAGTGCAAACTTCTTGTTTTGTAGTTGAGGAACTGGAGGTCATACTGGCAATTGGCCTTGTGAAGCTTTGATCCTCAGGTGACCAGGTGGCTGAACAACTGGAAGGCCCAGAAAGCCCTTCCTGGTGCTGCTGGCCTGCCCTGTGCATATCCTCCTTTGAGCTCCTCCTCCTTTGTTCATCAGTTATCCGCTGGCCCTGCTGCTGGTCAGGCATTGTCCTGGCTACAGCCCCTGCCACCCTGGGTTTATGGTCTAGTAGGAGAACCAGACAGCCAAGTGCCACTCAAGTAAATATGTGCTTTCAAACTGTGGTGAAGCTGAGAGAGGGAGAGAGAGATGGAGGGAGGAGGAGAGAAAGTGAGCTCTGAGAATGCCTGTTAATAAGAGGGGCTTATTTTTATTTTTTATTTATTTATTTTTTGGCTGTGCCTGTGGTACATAGAAGTTCCCGGACCAGGGGTTGAACCTGCATCGTAGTAGCGACCTGAGCCGCTGCAGTGACAATGACGATCCTTAACCCGCTACACCGCAAGAGAACTCCAGAAGTGGCTTTAATTTAGACGGTGGTGGGGGTGGGGGGCAGCAGCCAGAAAACCAGAGGAGACTGTTTTGAAGAACTCACCAGAGCTCAGGGATGAGAAGAAGTATGTCGGGGTGGGTTGAGGAAGTGTATTCCTGGCAGAGGGAACAGCATGGGCTAAGGCTCTGAGGAGGGCAAGCTCCGAGGGCTCACTGGTTGGAGCACATTGGGGCTGGAGAGGTGGGCAAGGGGCCTGTGGTGCTGGACCCTCCAAGGTTGCTTTAGGAATTTGGATTGTAATAGAAAAGGAGAATAGCAAATAAACACACACACACACACACACACCCCGTAATCTGAGCAAAACAGGAGACCACTGAGGGCAATGAAATAAGAGCACAATGTGTGTGAGAGGGTGGAAGAAGTGGCCCCGGGCAGGAGTGGGACCCAGAGCCCTGGCCCTAGTGCTGCAGGAGCCCAGTGAGAGATGCCCTAGGGCCAGATGGGCGGTGCCTGTGGAGCAGCGAGAAGAAGGCAGGCTTGTTGGATCAGATGTGGGTTTGGTTGGAGGTGGGGGCCGGTGACCACGGGGAGTCAGGGATGAACCTTGGGCCTCTGGCATTAGCAATAGGATGAGTATTTGGGCTGTTTATCGAAAGGGGAGGCTGTGCCAGGGGAGCAGGGCAGGGGCAAGGTCAGTCCCTCTGGGGCATGTGAAATCGGAGCTGCCGCGAGACAGCCACGTGGGGACGCCAACTACGGGTGGTGTAGCGTGCTTGTGGCTCAGAAGACAGGTCAGGCCCAGGTGACGTTTAGGTGTCATCAGCATGTGGATGATGCTGGAGCAGGTGGGGTGGCCAGTGCAGGAGCGTGATGCCGAGGGGAGGAGGGCCCAGGACCGAGGGACCCCCGGAGGAGGACCTGCCAGCACTTGCCCTTAGAATTTGAGCCACAGAACATTTTGTATTGATTATGTGTTGCATCTTTCTCTGTTCAGTCACTTTATGATTTGATGGGGACTGGGACCGTAATTATTCTTATTGATAATGACAATAGTGCACTGATAACTTCGTGTCCAACATTGTGCAATGTGCTGCGGTACGTCTGTAACCCCCGATCTCTGTTTTTCACATACTGCTTGGGAGGTGTGTATTATCATCTCCACCTTTTTTTCCTTTTTTAGGGCCGCACCCACGGCATCTGGAAGTTCCCAGGCTAGGGGTTGAATTGGAGCCAAAGCCACTGACCTACGCCACAGCCACAGCCAAGCCAGATCTGAGGTGCATCTGTGACCCTACACTGCAGCTTGCAGCAGTGCTGGATTCTTTAACCCACTGAGTGAGGCCAGGGGTCAAACCTGCATCCTTGTAGATACTAGTCAGGTTTTTTTTTTTTTTAACTTAATGAATTTTATTACATTTATAGGTGTACAATCATCACAACCAAATTTTTATAGCATTTCCATCCCAAACCCTCAGTGTATCCCCCTGTCCCTCAACCTGTCTCATACTAGTCGGGTTCTTAACCCACTGAGCCGCAACAGGAAGTCCTCATCTCCATCTTCTGGTTGGGGAATCTGAGGTACCGAGCAGGTAGGCTGTTCATTCCAAGTTACCCCACATGCGGGTGACTTGTGTAGATGGGATCTGGTCCTAGGTCTGTCTAGTTCCAAAGCCCCCAAAGTTTGCGGGGCATTGTTCTCTGCGGTCAGGTTGGGTGGTAGGTATGACGGCCCCTGAGCTTGTGCCGTCTTCTCCCCCAGAACCGGGCCCAGCCGGCCCACAGTTGCCTGGCATGTGGGGTGTGCCTCGTGGGTGGGCTTTGCAAGGACCCCTCCCACCTCACCTGGCCCATCACAGATCCAGAATCCTGGCTGACAGCTCCCTGCTGGGTCCGCAGTGGCATGGATGATCTGGAGATGCACTCCTGATTCTTTGGCGCTAAGTGTCCACAGCATTAACAGCAAGATCCTGACGGGCGTGCTCACATGTCCCATGTAGGGTGTGGACACACAGCGAGGTCTCCTCATGGGTGAGTTTCCTCTGTAGGCAGACGTGGCCTCCACCTCTTGGGCCTGGAGGTGTGATGGAACAAGGGTGTTTGCACGATTCCTCCAGGGCCTCAGGGCTGACTGTGAGCACCCGGAGGCGCTCCGTCCTCTGTCTTTTCTCCTTTGCCCACCTTGTGTCTTTCCTGACTCGTCCTCTCTGCTCCTATGTTTGTGTTTTTCCAACTATCTGTTTTTCCGTCTGTCCCAGGCTGGGCCACGTGGTGGGGATGTGGCTGCGAATGGCCACTGACCACACAGCCCGCACATTCGGTTACAGAGGGCGGCAATGATGTCCCTCAGGTCCCCAGGCCTGGTTGATGACACGATGTAAGTTTCATATGCCCAGCATCCTATGTTGACTTCTGTAGACTCACCACCAAGGGTGTAGTTGTCATCTGTCACCATGCAGCTGGCCCGCTCCCCCTCTGATAACCGCTGCTCTATTCTCTGTGTCTACCTGTCTTTTGGTTTGGTTTGTTTATTAGTATCCCAGACATGAGTGAGATCATACAGTATTTGTCTTTCTCCATCTGACTTATTTCACTTAACCCGTGAGGTCCATCCATGTTGTCGAAAACAGCAGGGTTTCACCTGTGTTGTGGCCGAGCTGTGCTCCATTGTATACATACACATGTCTATCTGTTCATCCTTCGTCCACCCTTCTTCCCTCTGGGCACCGTCGGTAAATGGTTTGCTTAGCAATCAGAGCACTTTCTATGTGGCCGAAGAAGATCCCAGTTGGGCCTTGAAACACTAGGGCGAGGTGAATGAGGCTCCCTTTGCCCACGACAGTGGTCCTCTGACGTGTTCCTCTGGATGGCGGGGCTGCTCTGTCTCACCTAATTCCCGTGAGGCCACCCTGCTGAGCCTCGAAGATGCAGGATGCTTCGAGAGCCCAACACGATGTCAGACAGGGAGATGACTCGGGTCCGAAAGGGTGCTTGGGTGGGCAAGAGCCCAAAGGCTGCAGGCCTGAGAAGTGCAGGGAGAGGCTGAGAGCTTGGCATTTACTCTGAAGCCCACGTCTCCCCAGCTGCCAGGCAGCAGAGATGTTGATTATTGATGTCAAGTATTCACTTCTCTTCCTTTCCCCTGGGAATTCTGTACCTGCTTCACTTTTTTGTTGTTTAACGCCCCCCCCCAAAAAAAAAAAAAAAAAACGGGAAAGAAAAAGGCAGCCCTGCCTTGTTCACAGGCTCTGGGATCCTCAAGGGCATCTGTGCCTTTCTGCTCTCCTGAGCTCGGGCGTGGCTGAGGGCCAGGGCAGGGGGAGGTGAGATGTGTCACATCACCTGTTCTTCCTGGTGCTTCCTTCTGCACCCAGAGTCTCAGAAATTGAGGCAGCACAGCAGCTGATCTGGCCTCCCCACCCGTTGCTAGGCCCAGTTCCTAGGGCCCTGATTCTGTCATGTGCCCCACTGCTTGGGGAGCCCCAGGGTGAAGCCCACACTCTTCATGCAGCACACAACGCCTCGCAGGTAGCTCCCTGGTCCCTCCAGCCTGCCCTCTGCTCCAGCTGGCCATCTCCTCACTGCACCAAAGGTCCTCTCCCACTCCAGAGAGCCCCTCCCCCGGGGTGGTCCTGCTTTGCTGTCCTGTCATGGCACATGCTCGCCCTCTCGCTCTGCTCTGGGCTTCTCTAGGGATGGGCTGGAGTGTGTGGAAGGCTGGTCTCCTCACTACATCACGAGCCCCTTGGGGCCAAGGCTACGTCTCACTCATCTCTGTCTCTTCCTGAGTCCCTGCTCAGTGTCCCACCCGTGTGTGAGCTGTCTGTTGTGAACGCATGGTCTGTTCTAGGTAGGAGCCGAGGAGGGGAGGTGCTGCTGGCTGAACCTACCCTCCCACGGCTCCTTTCCCGGCACTGCCCAGGCTGCCTCCTTTCAGGGACTCGCTTCCCATCTTGCAGACCTCCTTCTCCTTGCAACCCTTTCCTTCTTCCCGCCCTCTGTAGGATGATGGTAATGCAGGGCAGTATCCTTGGGGACGTCCCTTTGCTGACCATCAGTCTAGGGGCACTGCCCTGACCACCCCTCCCCTTTGCGCCTTCCTCAGCTCCTTCTGCTAATGACTCCTCCTCATTTAGATTCTGTCTTTTAGACAGGAAGACTGCCAAGAGCAGGAACCAGGGTTAGAGCCCAAGGAGGTAAAGAGCATGGGCTTTGAAATCACAGTTTCCTTATCTGTAAGGGGATAGTAACCACACTTATCTCCAGAGCTGTCCTGGGGATCCAGTGAGCTACTGCCTGGGGGGCGTGGTGCCTGGGGGACAGTGGGGACTTGTAAATTGGGGTTGCTATCATTGTGATAATGGCTAAGCCTGGGCTCTCCCTGAGGCTTTGTGGATGGGCTGAGCAGCAGCACTTCTGTGCCCTTTTGATGAGAGTGGCCATGAGGGAGCAGAGGGGCTACGGGGGGGCAGCCCTCTCCCTCACTTACCTGTCTGTTGTCCTGCACCCCAGCACCCCAGGGCCTCAGGTTGCTGAGAAAATAATTATTAGCACAAATCCACTTATGATAGAAATGAAAGTTGGACAATCCAGGACAGCGGGGAGGCTGTTCTCACTGAACAAGGTGTGAGTTGGGGAGAAGAGAGAGATGAGAAAAATTAGAAGGCGGAGGGGGCCTGGCTGACTCCACGTCCCCATCTGAGACTAGTAATGACAGCCCCTGGTATTCCCTCAGCACTCAGTGCCCTCAGACGGTTCTCACACAGGCTGGCTCACCTGACCCTCACGACCTCTCCAAGGGGTGGGCTCTGGGAGCCTCGCTTTAAAGAGAAGATGGCACCTCAGAAAGGTGAATGACCTTGCCCTGATCACACAGCTGAAAACCGAGCTCAAAAACAGGTCTCCTGAGAGTCCAGCTTGGCAATGCTCTCTCCTGCATCAAAAGGCAATGTTGTGAGAACGAGGGGGGAGCTGTGAGCCCTCAGGAGCTGGTCCAAGCTGAAGAGGACAGAGATGTTAGCCGTTCCAGTCGAGTGGCAATGGGGTCTGCTGGGAGTCAGCCGGACATCTGTCCCTTATGTGTGCACAGCATCCTCATGACCCCTATACCCAACCAAGGGACAGTAAGGTGCCATGGCTGGCTATCAGGGTTTTGTTGCTGGGCTGCTATCTGGGTGGGGAAGGGGCTCAGAAGAGTGGCACCACTACAGATCCCTTTAGCAGCTGAGCTGTCCTCACAATGAGCGCTGGGGGTCCTAGGACGCAGGCTTGCCTCCAGCAGCATGTGCCCTGCAGCACACCAGAAATGGGGGTCTGGTTGGAATGAGTGGCCCCCTCGGCCACTGCCTGTGGGGTAGCTCTGTTCTTGCCTGTGACCTTGTTGACTAATGTCCTTCTGTCTTCGGGCTAGACCTCGTGTATCTGAAGGGCAGGGAGCTCCGGCACACCTCATACCTGTTTCCCCAAGGGCTTGGCACGCGCAGCACAGAGTAGGTGTGGAGTAAATGTTTGGGAGGACGTTTCATACTCTCACCCCCGAGGGCCGGATTCTTCCATCCAGCTGTCCTGCCTGGCGCCTCCCGGCGGCTGAGCGCGGTGTTAGGTGCTGGCATACAGCGCCAGGGAAGATTTGGCGCTGCTCTGGGTGCTCTCAAAACCCTGTCGCTGGTGGCAGAAGAGAGGTGCCCCCACCCTTCTAGTCTTTTTATTTGTCAACAGGGCAGCGCAGAATTCTGCACAAGGTGATGTTTCGAGGTAGGAAGAAGGGCTCGCGGATGCTCCCAAGCGCCTAGCAAGAGCATTCTTGGTGCTGGGTCCTGACCAGCCCTTCCGTGCCGGCACCCCAGAGCACTACGACATCACCCTTGAAAAGGCAGGATTCCTAGCGGCAAGGCAGGACTCTACCAGGGCCACCTACTCTTCTTAGCCTGGTGGGGGTCCTGCCCCGAGCCCTGGGCAGTGGCGGAGGGGAAGAGGAACGCGCGCAGCTGCAGGAGCCTCTGGAGCCTTGTGTGCGCGCGCGCGTGCGCGGAGGGGGCGGGGCGGGCTGCGCGGCGCGTGTCGAGAGCGCCTTTCCCGCACCTCGCGCCACCCCTGCGGTCCCTTTTCCCCGCGCGCCCTGGCCAGACCCACGTGTGCAGAGGCGCGCGCCTGTGTGTGTGTTTGTAGCCGGCAGGCCGTGTGCCCGGTTCGGATAGGCCCCATGGGCACAAGGGGCTGCGGCCAGCTCGACAGTGGTCGCGCTTCTTTCCCCTCCAGACCTCCTCAGCCCTTTCCTCTAGCTTCTTTGGGTCGTGGTACCTCCGGCCAGTCCCCTCCCCTCTCGCCCCTTCGTTCCCCTGGAAGAGGCAAGCGTCTGGCGATGAAGATTCTGGTTCACCCGGGCCCCCGAGCCCTTGACATTTAGCGAGCCTCGCGGTGCACTGGTGTAGGCACCAGGCAGAACGCTAATCCCATTAAAGCTGTGGTGTCATCCGGGAGGGAGGCTGCCCCCCGCAGGCCTCGCGCTCATTGGCCGAATGCAAACCAGGGGGCGGGGCCCAAGGCCGGGGAGGGGGCTCCGGCGATTTCGGAGTCGGAGTCGCGAGTCGGGCCGGGATTTCGCAGGGGAAGCCCAGCGGTTGCAGCTGCGGCGGATCCCTCGTCACTGCCCGCCGCGCGCCGGGGCAGCCCAGGGCCGGGGCAGCTCCGCAAAGTCGCGGGGCGAGAGGAGGCGGGCGCCCGCAAAGTGGCCGGACTGGGCCGGGGCGGGAGAGGTGTGCCCGGGAACCTGGAGCCCAGCGCCCTGGTGCCTCGCGTGGAGCGGCGGTGCGCCCCAGAGGCGAGCTGACGCTCTGGAACGAGAAATCAAATAGCAGCCTCCCCAAAGACGCTAAGTTACGCAGGCCAGCCTGTTCCTGGGGAGCGCGCGTGGAGCCGCGCCGCAGAATCCTCCCGGGCCGGCCGTCCGGGAGCCCAGCGCCGTCCCCCGAGCGCGAGGTTCGACCGGCGGTGCGCCCCGAGACTGAGCGGGGGCGTGCAAGGCTCCTCCAACCCGCCCGCAGCCTGCGCCCGACCCGGGCGCCCCCTCCGTCCCACTCCGGGAGCGATGCCCCCCGCCCCCTGCGCCCCCCGGGAGCGACGCGAGCATGGAGAAGTCGAGTAGCGAGGATTCTTCGATCCATCGGAGTCCATCTTTGGACAGCAAGGACTCAGACTTTGCCAAGCCGTCCACCTCGGGCCGCCCGTTCGGCCGCGGCTTCACTGCCGGCGCCTTCTACGGCACCGCGGGCTCCCGCGGCCAGAGCCGCGCTGAAGCTGGTGTGAAGACCGACAAGTACAATGCACCCAAAGGCAGCAAGTACGTGGTGTTTTACCTGGACCTGTCCTTTGTTTTCCTCCTAGAATTTAAGAAGTGCAACATGGCCAGGGGCTGCCTCTGCTGCTTGAAGTACGTGATGTTCCTCTTCAATTTGATATTCTGGGTAAGTCCTTGCGTGTGTGTCTCTCCTTTGCCTCCTCTCTTCTTTCCTTAAGTGCGATACCCTCTTTCTTTGGAGCTGCATTGCTCTGCTCTCTGCACAACGGTAAGTGGGGTTTTAAAAACCGGTTTCCTCCCTCTTTCACGCATGTGCCTCTTCCTCTCGCTCTCCTTCCTGGCTGAATGGAGGCTGCAACTTGCCTGTCTTCCAGGAGACTTGCTCTACTCCTAGCAGGCTGCTGAAGTTTGCAGCCACCTCCTCCTGTAAGAAACCCTTACTCCAAGTGGCTGGCTCCCAACTGGGTCATCTGCAGAATAGGTGTGGGGTCGGAATTTGCAACAACTGTGACCTTGAGTTGAATTCAGGCAGAAGTGGGGATGGTTTTCTGAGTTTCTTCTTGAATATGCGAGAACACTGTCTGCAGCATTTTATGGGCATGAGATGGGGGAGTAGTAGAGGCCACCCCCCCCCCTTTGGTGAATCCCAGGAAAAGGAGGACGAGCCCCTGCCCCAGGGACTGGCTTGCTGGCCTGCAGATATGCCCCGGGTTAGGGCTTGTGTGGAGGGGCTGTGTGGGGGAGGGGTGCTGCCAACGGGTGGTGGCAGCTGCTTTTGAGGGACTGCCGTGGACTGGACAGTGAGCGGGCTGGCCATGTGCCCCCACCGTGGAACGCCAGTCCTTCCAAGCTCCGGGAGCCCCAGGGGCTGAAAGGGACAAAGGGAGTGCCCCCATCCTCGGTAAGAGGCGATGTTCAAGAGAAAGTGTCAGTGGGTGGGGCAGCTTGGATTCGTTCTCATCCCCCCTTACTTGGAGGCCTTGTCTGTGTGTGCGCGCGTGGGCATGAGAAATACTAGTTAGGCAAATCTGAAAACTCCTTAAAATTCATATCTAATTGTCCCTTCATCCCAACTTGTGCCTCTGCCTTTCTTCAGCAGAGCCCGGACGGAGTCAGCACAGATGTTTGGCTCTGCCCCAGGGCTGTCCTCCTGCTTCTGGAGGCTGTCAGCTGCCCACGTCTGGGGGGAGCCCTGGGGCAGGAGAGTCCCTCACAGTGCAGTGGGGTGGAGCAGCGTGCTTTGGTGTTCGGCATTTGTGTGAACTGACTCACTTTAACCGAAAAACTTTCTTGGGTGTGCTTGGTGGGTGGCTTGTCCCATGGAAGAGGAGAGCTCAGAGCTGGGTGGGAAGAAGACAGGCTCCGGCCTCGGTTCCGTCTGGGCTTTTCGTGTGACCTTGGGCAAGTCACTTTATCCCTTAAAGGTTTCCTTTCCAGTCCACTGGAGGGGGGTGGGTTGTGTGTCGTGATGGTCTCCCTTATGTCCTTACTTCATCCTGCATCCTTGTCTTCTCTCTGGGGAGGGACTACCCCCACCCCCACCCCTTCCCTTCTCTTCTGAAGAGACTGGTCTCAGTTTGTTTCAGCTGGGCTTTCCCAGATGTCTCCATGGTCTGGGGCCCTCCAGACTCTGCTAGTAAGATGTTACCTGTCCTGTGCCGAGGGTTTTGTGGAAACTGGAGCAGGACCATTGGAATGTCCAGAATGATTTTATGGCTGCCTTTGGGCAGGTGCTCCTGGTCCTCTGGCTCATCTTCCAGCGTCGGGGTCAGCCAAGCACTGGTGTGTATTTCTCCAGTGACTGTGGATTTCCATGAGTGCGGCCCATTCATTGTGCACAGCCTCCATCTCTGTCCTTGCTAATAGTCCCGATCTACCTTTCAACCTTTCTGCCTTGCCCAACTCTTACTAGAAAGACCCTCCTGGGCTGCTCAGTTCCTGGCCAGTGCCACCCACTCAGCCGCCCTCCTCCCCACCCCCACCCCGCCACCTGCTGGCGGGAGTAGGTATAACCGCCTGTGCCTCCTCTCGTCTCCAGGATGGACCCGAAGTTAGATTTAGGGACCTTCCCACACTGCAGTGCTACACATAGAAGGAATTGGTTATGTGTTTGTAAGTGAATGAATGCAGGGCCAGCATGGTAAGTACACATGTTTACCGTGTGGTAGCGATTCCCAAATCCCACTTGACAGGGAGGAGAAGTTCTCAAACTTGCCGGTGAGGAGGGCTCCCCTGGCACCTTAGCTGTGGGGCAACAAGTCACTCTTGCTGTGTCCCTGAGGTTAGTGAGCCGGGCAGTGGAATGGCCTTTCTTTTCGGTTATAGTGAGAGAGCTTGCTGTCTCTTCTTAGTAAGAAGTTATCTTCCACTTCTTGCTTACCAGGCAAGGAGTCGCTGGCTCTCCTAATCTCTGACTTTTCTGATCACTTAATATTATCAGAATTCCCATGACATGCTATGAACTGGGAAAATTTTTGAATCTCACAGACCCAGTTCAGGGTATGAGATGATGAAATAAGGCACAGACCTTAGGAGAGATGGAAAATTTAGTAAACGAGAAATGGGTGCTTGTGTGTGTGCGAGTGTTTGCCACTGTGTTCATCGGGAGGTGGAGGAGCGGGTGTAGCTAGGATTTGGGCACCTGGGTCCCTGTGTTCCACTCGAACAAAGGCTTCCTGCAGGAGGTGCTTGGGCCTGGGATGGGGGGGCGGTGGTCGGCAGTGGAGGAAAGAGCCAGAGCAGAGGAGAAAGCACGCAGGCGCTTGGGCTGAGGCAGGTGGGGTCGTTGAAGAGGCAGGACCCTGGAGACGTCTGCTGCTCTCCAGGGCACCAGGGAGGGAAAGATAGAGATGAGGGAGAGGGTGTGGGTTCAGGGCTGGTCAGAGCCCAGCCCTCTGGGACCCAGAGCAATTGTTAGTAATTTCGTAGCCATCACTGTCCAGTCACATGGCTCAGACCCCAAAAAGAGGCTTTCCTGAGGCATTAGCGTTGAACCTGAAGCCTGCAATCATAGACAGAGATCTTTCCATAGACCCTGAAGCCCACCTGGTAGTTCTCCAAAGCCACTGCTGCCGCCACACCCCCTGCCTCCTGGGAGCCTCCTGGCAGCGGTGCAGCTCTCTCACCCTGCAGCCCCTCTCAGGCCGAGCGGCCCTGGTTGCTTGCAGCTGGGTGGAGCTTCTGGGATATCGGTATTGGTGAGGGCCTGGGTGACGTCACTGGGGGCAGGATGGAGGCGGAGCTGTGCGGCCGGCCTCCTCCTCCTTCAGAGGAAAGGGCAGGTGCCGGGAGGGCTGCTGGGCGCCTGCCTAGTGGGGGAGGGGGTGGTGTCCAGGTCTGCTGCTGTCACCACCGACTAGAGCCAGCCGGTGCTAGCCAGGTTGGCGCCCAGAGCAGCATTTCCGAGGGTCTGATCTAGAGGGTGGGGGGTGGGGTCGGCCTGCCTGAGTCCCACCTCCTCTGCGCCCTGCACGCTCCACCCTGTTCCTCAAGGCCGGAAAGAATGCTGGCCTCTAGGTGGATAGGAAATGGGAGGCCTGAACTGGGATAGAAGCTTTTCCCCCATCCTGAGGGGCCTGCCCACCAGTAATGCACCTGCCCAAGGTGTTTCTCCTCATGGGGTGTTTCCTCAGTCAGCCCCGTCTCTGTGCCCAGGCCATCTGGCAGAACACTCCAGGCAGAGCTTAAGCGAATCTAAGCCCCTTCAGGAGGGCGCAAAAGGCTCAGCTTTTAACTCTGGGCAGTGGAAAGAGACTATAGGGGTGAGTGCTGGGGGCTTCTGAGGGCTGGGGGCTTCTGTCTCGGGACAGCAAATTGCAATCCCAGCCCAGCTCCTCCCAACCTGAACTGAATTCCTATCTGGTATGGGGGTGAGGTGGGGATAGGGATGGTATAATTGCCACGCAGGATACCGGTCACTTTTCATGCTTGCCAGCAGAGCTGTCCCATCACTTTAAATCATGGCTGGCAGAGCAGTGACATTCTGGCCCCACTGGAAAGTCTATTCCTTGTGGATTGCTCCCTTAATAAAGGCCAATTAGCCACACATTCAGTGAGCCTTCCAGAGCAGGGGGAGGCTGGTGCAGGGCTGCCCAGGTCGGGTGCTGGGTGGGTACCCTTATTAACCGCTCCTAAGTCTGGCAAGGCTTTGCAGCTTAGCCCCTCTCGGGCTGTTTCCTTGCCCTCTGGGTGTGGGCAGCTTGGTCACTGCTCTCCAGTCATGTCTGAGGCACGTGTTCGGCATATGAGTGCTCCCGTGGATGCTGTGGCCCCCCCCGTGGTTCATGGTGGCCATGACGGGGTCTGTGCGCAGTTGGTGCCGGGCAGCCCGGGGTGTCCTGAGTCTGTGGGCTGCCTTCCACCTAGGGACAGAAGTAGTGAGAGGGCTGAGGGGTTCAGACCTGGCCTCTCCAAAAGGAGATACGGGCCGCAGTGGGCGGCAAGAGGCCTCCCGAATGCTTAAGTCGTGAGGCCTCCGGCCGGCTCCCCAGAGGGCGGCTGCAGGTAGACCCCCCCGGGTGGGTCAGGCCTGGCTCCCCTGGGGGAGGGGCAGATGCAGGGCCTGGCTGATGCTCTGAGACCCCAGAACATGGCCGTGAGAGAATGCCGGCTCTGTGTTCACTTCCTTTCCAAAGCATTAAAAATTAAACTTCCTTGTCTTGATATCTATTTTTAAATCATGTCAGAGCCAGCCTTGGTGTCAGTCAAGAGGGGGTGGGGAGGAAGAGGGCGGAGAAGAGAAAGTCCCGCTGAAACAGGGCATGGATGATGCCCGGATCTCCTTCAAAAGCCGCCCCCGTGGATGGGGCCTCGCCCCCTCCCGCCGTGCCTATATGTGCTGGCTGCCCTTGGCTGAACTTGGCGGCGGGCTGTGGGGCTTACTGGGCTGTGGGGTCCCAATCGAGCGTGTTCACTCATGCCACAGCTATTTCCTGAATGCCCGCTGCGTGCGCAGGAGCCTCCAGTGCTGAGGACGGGCTGACTGGGCTCGCCCGGGGCGGATCAGCTTTCTGGGGCCAGGAAGTGGCAGGATGAGAGGTCATGTGGCTCGTCCTCCATCGAGTGCTTGAACACAGGGCTGAGGGGCAGCGTTCTAGGCAGAGGCAGCAGTGGGCCTGGACCCAGCATCTGTCCTGTGGACCTGACTTGACCTGTCCTTCCCTTCTTCCGCGCCTCGTGGTGGCTTCCTCTCAAAAATGTTTCTGCCCATCGGCAATAAAGGGGCGAGAAAAACAGCCTGTGTTTCTTTTAGGAGTACCGGAGTTTGGAAAAAAGCATTAATGAATTATGCCTTTTCTGTTTCTTCTTTTGAAAGGGCTGATTGGGTGCTCTGGGGCTTATGTGCCCTGCGTGCATTTATTGAGCACCTGCTGTAAGCCAGGTCCCCTGGAGGAATCAGATGCATAAACAGATAATCAGAGTTCTGGGCACCAAATGCTCAATAGAGCTACTCAAATAGAGTAATTAATACTGCTTAATAGTGACAAGATACGGAAGTAACAGAGCGACAGCTGGATTTTGAAGGATGAATAGGAGTTTGCCGGATAGATGAGGATGAGGGTCTGGGCCAGGGAGAAGGGTGAGTCAGACTGGAGCCTCCTGCACACACAAAGGGGGCTGAATGTAGGGAAACAAAGGTGGGTGTCAGCCTGGCCAGTGGGGGAGCGTGGCTTCCTGGGGTGCTGAGTTTGGCCCGGGTTCTGAGGACGAGGTGCCGAGGACCCCATCCGTTTTGCTCCAGGGCTCTGAGGAAGGGATGTTTTGCTTTTCCGGATGTGACCACCGTGACAGGTCCTGCTGTGCCGCTCAGGTTGCAAGCTGTCGCGGTAGGTAATCCAGCTTACTGAGCCTCCGGCCTCTCCCTTCTAGCAGCCATGTGCCCGCTTATTTGGTTCCAGTTAGGAAGCTTTGAAGCTGAGGTGAACCCGTGGGGCGAAGTTAAGTCTTCTGAGCCGGCTTTGTCCCTGCTCACATTTGAAAGCTAATCTGCAGCAAGAGTCCTGGGGGTTTGGGGCAGGGACATTGAAAAGGGCTTGTGGTGGGAGGGGATGGTGGGGCCCCCCTCCCCCACCGGCCCTGGGACCTTAGGGGACTTGACGTCTCCTTTAAGGCGGTGGGTCTGTGCTTCCGTGTGGATGAGCTCTGCCTCTCTGGAGGCCTAGCAGGCCTTGGAAGGGAAGCCCGCAGGGTTTCAAATCTTCCCTAGAGTTGGGCAGCTCCGTACCAGGCAGGAGGCCCTGGTAGCTGGCTGGGGGCTTGCCTTCAATGAGCTCCCCGTCGGTCCGCTCCAGGGCTTAACGTGTGAGCAGAGGCCGTGCCCCTTGACCTGCCCACCCACTGACTCAGAGTCCCCAGGAGAGAGGCCCGTCTTTGAAGTTTTCCCTCCCCGCTTGGTGCCTAGGCCCCCGCGTGTGTGACAGTATCCCTGCCCTGTGGGGCTGTGCTGGGACCCAGGGGAAAAGATGTGTGCGTAGCGGGACGGTGGACTCAGTGACTGGTGGCTGCAGGGATTGTCACCGCCCTCCTGCAGTGAGAACATAGGAACAAGTAGCCCCCCCAACCGTGAGCCAGGTGTCTGGGGCTGGCTGGGGTGGACATTGGCGTCTGAAAGGAGCCCCATCCGTCTCGTTAGGCTGGGGAGGGTTCTGGGTGTCCCCTGGTCTCAGGGATACGTGGGAGAAATGGGGAAGTGTCTGTGTCAGAAAGGAGGGGCGTGGAGGGCAGTGGGGGAGCCCAGTGATCTCAGACCCCAGACCTACGGCTGCCCTTCCCTCTGGCCTTCCCCGTTGGGCCACACCCTCCTGTCTCCCTCTGTTCTTGGGCCTGTGGTCATATGACAGGGTCCCATGGCCCTCTGCCCTGGGCGCTCCAAGGACAGGTTACACCCGCTGGCACACTTGGGTCAGCCGCGGCTTGACCATGACCTGAGCTGACAAAAGACAAGCACAAGGGGCTCCTGGTCACTTTACTAACCAGAAAAATAGTCGCTTAAATTTTTTTCAAATTGTAGAATATATTCTATTGGAATTCATATTGTTTAATATAAGGAACAAGTTCCCACCATGCACTTTAAGAAATGAAACATTAATGACATCCGCGAGGCCTCCGTGTCACCACCACCCCCCCGCCCCCGCGCATGCCCCGACTTCTTCCCTGGAGAACCGACTCCTTCCCGCCTGTGTTAAGTGTATTTCTCTACAGTTTTTCCGAGAGTGTAGGCCTCCGTAAACACCACGTCATTTGGCTTGGCTCGTTTTTAAAGCTTTGATGGATGGAAGCATTCTGAACTTTTAAAAACCCAGCCTGAACATTTATCGCATCATCCGTTTTGATGTGTGTGATAATTGTGCGTTTATTTTCTCCGCTCCGCTGGATCCCCCTATGTCAGTGTGCTGTGCTGTATTCTTCCGGTGATGACGTTTGGGCTGTCTCCTTTGCAAAGATACTTCTGGGACCATCGTGGTGCAGGCCTCCTGGCGCACACGTGTCCGGGGAAGCGCTTCTCCAGGTGCCTGTGAAGGAGCGGCTCTCTTCTTTCCAGTCCTGGGACAGGCTGGCCTCTGCTGTGCGGAACTGGGACACAGCGTCAACCGCAGGCGACTTCCCTGCGTCCCCGAGCTCGGTGATAGCGCCCTTGGATGCTCTGGCCATCTCACATGGCCGTGAACTTCCGCAGTGGTGAGCCAGTCCGTGGCGCACACTTGGAGAGCCGCTTTAGGCTGTGCAGCAAGGGTGTCCTGGCTGAGTTTTAGGAGGTGTGCGTTTCCGCGTTATTGGAGAGTGCCAGATTGTTTCCCAAAGAGGAAGTATCACTTGGCAATTGAAAAGGGGAAGTTTGGGGCATTCTCCCACACAGTGGGTGTGAAATGCTGCGTAATGTTTTAGAATTGCAATTTTCTGATTATGAGCGAGCATCTTTTCATAGGTTTATCAAACAGCCATCGTTTTCTCTTCTGTGAATGCACGTTGATGTTTTTGTCCTTTGGTTAATCGTGTTGTTTGCTTTTCCCTACTACTTTGTAGAAGTTTTACTTATGTTCTGGAGACTCATCTGTTGTCTTTTTTATTTTTTTTATTTTTATTTTTTGCTTTTCAGGGCCACACCCACGGCATATGGAGGTTCCCAGGCCAGGAGTCAAATCAGAGTGGTAGTTGCCAGCCTACACCACAGCCACAGTAACGCGGGATCTGAGCCACGTCTGTGACCTATACCACAGCTCATGGCAAAGTTGGATCCTTAACCCACTGAGTGAGACCAGGGATCAAACCCGCAACCTCATGGTTACTAGTTGGATTTGTTTCCAGTGCACCACCACAGGAACTCCTCATCTGTTGTCTTTTTTTTTTTTTTGTCTTTTTGCCTTTTATGTAGAGCCGCACCCGTGGCATATGGAGGTTGGCTAGGGGTCTAACAGGAGCTGTAGCTGCCGGCCTTCACCACAGCCACAGCAACGCGGGATCCGAGCCGCGTCTGCAACCTACACCACAGCTCACGGCAACGCCGGATCCTTAACCCACTGAGCAAGGCCAGGGATCGAACCCACAACCTCATGGTTCTTAGTCGGATTTGTTAACCACTGAGCCACGAAGGGAACTCCTCATCTGTTGTCTTTTAAGTGTACCGCAAACACTGTTTATAGCCTGTCTTCTCGCTTTCTTCATAGGTCTTTTGATAAACAAATTCTTTAAATTGTTATACTCAAACTTACCAGTCTCTCTTCTTGGTGAGATTGTACTTTTTATGTATTATTTAAGAAATACATTACATCTTGGGGACGTCTTTATGTCCTTGGCAATAGGACAGTGCTTGTCATAACATAATAGGCACTCATGAATTTTTGAATGAATGAGCGAATGATCAAAGACGAGCCCCTATATTTATTTCTGAAAGTGTTACTTTTCACATTTAAGTGCTTAGTTGATCCAGAATTTATATCTGCGTGTGATGTGAGCAGGGCTGTGATTCCTCTTTCCCCTGCTAACGTCAGCTGTCCGAGCCCCACCGTCGGGCCGGCCCCCTCTCTCCACTGCACTTTTCCCTGTGCTGCGCTGTCTCAGCCACCATCGCTTTATAACAAATCTCTGGAAGTGCTACAGCTAGCCCTCTTATCTTAGGCTTTTCAAGAATGTTTGGGCTATTCTTGGCCCTTAGTTCTTTTGTGTTCAGTTTTGGAATCAGTTTGTCTAGTTTCACCCAAAATCAGTCGATCAGTTCCACCCCCCGCCCCAACACCAAACCTGTGGGGACTTTGTCTTTTCATTGAATCTGTTGGTTAACTTGGGGCAGATCTCTGTGTTTGCACGCATGAGTGTAAACTGTATTATTGGCGTGTGTTTCTGTTCATGGACCTGGTTTACTACATATATTAAGCCCCTAGTGTTCTTTCTGAGGGTTTTTTTCTTTTGCTTTTGCTTTTTAGCGCTGCAGTTCCGGCATACGAAAGTTCCTGGGCTAGGGGTGGAATCGGAGCTGCAGCTGACGGCCACAGCCACAGCCACAGCAATACCAGTTCCGACTCGTGTCTTCGACCTACACCAGAACTCATGGCAACGCTGGATCCTCAATCCACTGAGTGAGGCCAGGGATTGAACCCGTGTCCTCATGGATACCAGTTGGGTTCGATGCCACTGAGCCACAACAGGAACTCCTCTCTGAAGGTCTTACACTTCTCATGTTAGGTGCAAACTTCTTCTTCTTTTTTTTTGTCTTTTTTTGCCTTATCTAGGGCCGCACTTGCAGCATATGGAGATTCCCAGACTAGGGGTCTAACAGGAGCTTTAGCTGCCGGCCTTCGCCACAGCCACAGCCACGGCCACAGCAACACTGGATCCTTAACCCACTGAGCGAGGCCAGGGATCGAACCCGCAACCTCATGGTTCCTAGTCGTAGTTGTTAACCACTGAGCCACAACGGGAACTCCTCTCTGAAGGTCTTAAACTTCTCATGTTGGGTGCAGACTTCTGATGCTCCGTCCTTTCCCAGCAACCCCTCCTCCCCTCCGAGCGCATCAGGACAGAGAAGGGGGACTGGGGACGCCTTCCAGCCAGTTCTCGTCATGGTGTGGCCAAGCTGCTGGCCGTGTGGGCAGTGGGTCAGGCCCGGTGCTGGGCATGTCCCTGGGTCACCTTGTTTCCTTCCACCCTCCACAGCACCCGAGGATGAGAGGGAGGCTACTGTCATTTTGCCCCTAAGGAGATGGACCCTCTGAGAGGTTGGGGATTTTGCTCCAAATCCCTGAGCTGGAAAGTGACAGAGCTGGGATTTGAATGTCCAGCCCGCGGAGCCCACGTTCTTTCTGTGGCCGTCCCTGGGAAGTCGTCCTGGTCCAGCCCCTTTCCTGCCCACTTTAGATTGTGCTTTTCTTCGGTCTGGGCCTCCAGTTGAGCGCAGGGTCGCCCTGTGATGAGGGAGCAGAGTGACGTGTGTTTGGTTAGGACGTGGTAGGCCACTTGTGCCGTCCTTCTTCCAGTCCCAACCCCCAAGAGAAGTGGGTGAGGCGCTGACCGCTACTATCCACAAGGACCTACTTCTCAGATCAGCAGCTGGTCAGTTGTGTCCAGTGTAGGTTTCCTGACCGACTCCTGAGCTTTTCCTGAGAGCATCCCAGACTGAGAACGGATTCTTTCACGGCTGCCCGAGCAGGACTATGTGTATTGTGCTACTGAATGTTTCAGACGCCACTCGCCTCCTAATGGCAGGGTTCACTGCTCTCACCCTGCCGTCCAGCATTGGCATTTTGTGTCTTGTTCTACCCTCTGCTAGCATCTTCCAGGCATTTTAACTCGTGCAGCCCTGCAAGCGGGAGGTGGTGTCTGTGTGCAGAGGGGATGGTGAGGCTGGAGGTGATGAGCGGGGGTGGTGAGGCCAGGAGCCTACCTCTTAACCATCTTTGCCTTGTTTGCTCACAGCAGGCGCTCAGTAGACGTGTTGGTTTGTGGGCTGACTGTGAGCTGACAGGAGTGTCAGTGGGGGCAGGGCCTTGGGCAGGGCGCCCGTTATGGGTGATGCCCTTTAAAGAATGATTGCGGCTTACCTAAAGGAAAGGCTGTGTGCCGTCGGGGAGCTGTACCCGCCTCCACCGGGAATGGCCCACTGCGCCGACAGGACCCCTGCAGCCTCATACTCACTGCTTTGGAAAGTGGCTCTGTGACCTCGTCCTTGTTCCAGTGAGCCCCTTGGAACTGTCCCCCATCCTGGCGGTTTGTCCCCGTGTCCCTTGGAGCCGAGTACAGCACTCTCTAAGGACCCTGAAAAATTCATCTCCTCCACTGCGTTCACTTCCAGGGAGCTGAGGACCCATGGAGCCTGGTGTCCGGCCCCCTGGCTTCCCCTTTGCCCTGTGCTCTGGTTCTAGAGGGTCCTCGGTACAGGTGGTTACTACTTGGCCACAGCACGGTGGTTGATGAGGACTTGGGAGATGCCAGCTGCAACTCTGTGCCTCCATTTCCCTTTCCGGGGGGAGTTAAGTGGCCTGACTTAACTGTTAAGTGGTTCTGGTGTGAGAGAGGAGCGAGGAGAGGCTGTGAAAAGGGCGGTGGAAGAGGGGACGTGGGGGGACAGGAGCCGGGGAGCTCTGTGCAGAGCCTGAGGCTGTGCAAGGCCAGCTGCTGGCTGCAGAACAGATGAATACAGGACCCAACCACCCCTTTGGCCCCGGTGCCTGGCAGGGGGCTCCATGCTGCCCAGGCTGGGGTCAGGTTCACCTCCCATCTGCTGTTCATCCTCCCCCAGGGTGGGGAAGGCCCGTTCAGCAGTCTCAGAGCGCAGGACCCTGTGGTCCAGAGGGGAGGCCAGAAGGGGCGGGGTCTGGGGGCAGCTGACATGTGTATGTCTTTGCGTGAAGATTCTGTGATGGCACAGAAGGTGGGGCAAGTTCCTGAGGGTTTTTATTTTTTAAATTTATTTTTATTTTTGGCTGTGCTCGCGGTGTGCAGAAGTTCCTGGCCAGGGACTGAACACAGCAGTGACCTGTGCCACAGCAGTGACAACACCAGGTCCTTAACCCTCTGAGCCACCAGGGAACCCCCCTGAGAGTTTTAAAAATGTCCTTGTCTTGGAGTTCCCATCTTGGCTCAGTGGTTAATGAATCCGACTAGGAACCATGAGGTTGCAGGTTCGATCCCTGGCCTTGCTCAGGGGGTTAAGGATCCGGCGTTGCCGTGAGCTGTGGTGTAGGTTGCAGACGCAGCTCGGATCCCACGTTTCTGTGGCTCTGGCATAGGCTGGCAGCTACAGCTCTGATTAGACCACTAGCCTGGGAGCCTCCATGTGATGTGGGTATGGCCCCAGAAAAAGGCAAAAAGACAAAAAAAAATGTCCTCGTCTTCTGCTGCTCTGGTTCCACCTTGCGTCTTCCCCTGGGGTACCCAAGTGATATATTCTCAGAGCTCACTCCACTCCCCACCACGACACAGAGGTATGTGTATGCGTGCACGTATGTGTACAAGCCTAAGGCAGTATTTATGTGTAACATGTATATATGTGTGAATATATAAACATTTAAAAACATTTAGGGTGTAAATGTTTGCATGTGTATTTACGTGCATGTGAATATGTGTATTTAGTGAGATCTCCCCCACCCCGTTGATGTGGCCTTGGGTGTGAGCCCGGATCCTCGTCTCAGCATCCCCTGTCCTAGATGGATTCTGGAGAAGCCGAGGCTCCTGGACCGCAAGCCCCGCACGCCATGCCCGGCTAACCCAGGAGCACAGACAGTGTCTCCCCATTGATCTCTGGCTGTGAACAGTTCCCAGCAGTGCCGTGTGGCATTTGGGGGCAGATCACTACAGCAGGCATCTCTCGTTTTTACTGGCCCGACCTTCTTTTCCCTTCTCTGGGTATCCACACCCTGGTTTTTCTGTGTGTCTTCCAGCGTCTAGGAAGGAGACGAGGTTAGCTCACAGCTAGAAAGGAAAGCGTGCAGCAGGCCGCACGCAGGGCCGGGAGCTGGGGCCGCTCCAGGGTCTGGGTACCAGGAGCTGATGGTGATCTTGGTCCCGCTGACTCTGTCAGGATGCGTCGGCTCCTGATGTTTTTGGCCCTTGGCTCTCAACCGCTTGAGAGCTGGCTTCCTTGGAAGAGAGTCTGGCTGGTCACAAGCCCACCCTTGGCCAGGGTGAATGGAGCACCCTGATTGACGGGACAAGGCCATCTGTGTTGGGGAGGAGGAGAATTCCCCAGAGAAAAATGGGTGCCTGATGTGCATGCTGATACCGAAGAAGAGGAAGGCAAAGCAGTAGACGTCTGTGCCGTGTCTGGCTCTGCAGCGCCAGACGCTGCCACTGGGACTTGCTCCCCCTCCTAGATGGATCTCCGCCCCCAGCCCTGGGGGTGGGGGGGTGCAGAGGGCGACGGGGAGGCTGAGACCCAGGAGGTGGCGCCGCTGCTGCCCGGTCCGGCAGCTCTGGTTCTTTTTGCTCGGCTGCTCTGACCGCCTCAGCCGTGAGCCAGGCAGCTTGGTGCTCCTCTGTGGGCTCAGCTCCTGGCGGTGCCATGCAGGTGTGTCTGAGTCGCTCAGGTAGGTATACCGGGTTCCCCAGAGGCAGGACACCCTTCAGGGTGTCTCTCAGCAAAGCGTGCTCGTGGGCCCTTTCCATGCCCCTCCCGGTGACCACTGTCGGGCCAGGGGCTGGGTCAGCTGATGCTTTGGGGTGCAGAGCCGCACTGCTGCCTCCTTTCAGCCCTGCCGTGGGGTTTCCTGACCTTCCTCGGTGCCGAGCCCTGGTTTGCTCAGCCCGTGCTGCGCGTCCAGGCCCGTCTGGATGAGGTGGGGAGGCAGGGTGAGAAGGGGAGCCTGAGGCCGGCAGGGGCCAACCTGGAGCACGACCCCCGCTTGCGCTGGGCTGCCCTGTGTGCAGGTGCCATGAAGGAGATGAGCGTGCAGGGGGAGGTGGAACCCCACGGGGTGCCTTTCGGTGTGCTCCCCTTGGGCTGGAGGGGGCCGCGCACACTGAGTGCCTGCTCGGTCCACGGGTGGTACTGGGTGCCGTTCCGACCACGGAGGGCAGTGTCAGGGTGTCCGTGGTGTCCGGCACCCGCCGTCTGTACACTGAGGCTTTAAAGGGGAGGCAGGGTGCTCCGCTCACCCTGGCCAGGGGTGAAGGGCAGAAGGGAGAGGGCTCCTTGCCCTGGCGGATGGAAGAGCTAGGGCCAAGGCGGAGTGTTTTCAACAGATCGTGCCCAGATCGTGGCGGGCCAGGACTTGCTCCCGCAGCGCGTCAGAGCTGGTGGGCCTTGGAGACCGCAGGTGGCGGGTTCGGAGGACAGGTGAATGAGGCCTGGCGGGAGGCCCTGACGTCCCCTCGCAGGGGTCCCCAGGAGGCTACGACTGCCGGGGTAGGTCCCCAGCCTCCTGTGTGCCTTACAGTGAGCGGCGGCCCCGGTGTCCTCTCCGGGAGCTCAGGCGCGTTCAGAGGCCCAGCCGTGGCCCCGCCTGCCCAAGGGAGGCCTCCCGCCTGTGGGTAGGAGCTCGTGGGACCCAAATCAAAGCGACGGCTTGTCGGGCCGACGAGCCTGGGCTGTGGGCAAGAGCCCATGCCGTCTGAGCCATTTAGGACATCCATCCTGACTGGGCCCCGAGGCCTGGGGGCCCGTGGGGAGGACGAAGGTGAGTGCAGTCAGAAGAGCTGAGCGCACAAGGTGCTTGATTTGTTACCATTTATGGCAGCCACGGAGAGTGGTGCGGGCTCCCCTCCGCCTCGAGCCCCCCTCTGCCTGCCCCCCTCTGCCTGCCCCCCTCTGCCTGCCTGATGGGGGAGGGGCGTCTGTGTGAAAAGTGCACGCTGCATTGAAAGCTGCGGGTCTGGGTCAGGAGCTGCAGGAGGAGGAGGACCGACGGGACTCTGGGCTTCACTGACATTTTTCCTCTCCTCCATTGTGTCGTGTCGGGATTGGGTGGGCAGGGTGGGCGGGACAGCCCCTCAGCAGCCTTCAAAACCCTGGTGGGCCCAGGGGCACAGTCAACGTTTTCTCCCCATTTCTAGAAATGCGGGAGTCCCGCTGTTCGTGTGAGATGAACAGCAGTTAACTCTTCAGTTACACCTGGGATGTGGGTGGCCGAGTGGGGAAGAGCAGCGGTGATCACAGAAGCCTGGGTTCTAGTGCCAGCTGTTGCTGACTGGCTGTGTGACCCTGGACCAGTTACTTCTCCTCTCTGGGCCGAAGTTGCCACATCTGGACAGGGGTAGACTTGGACCAGTTCATCTCCAAGATCACTTCGGGCCCTGACATCCTGGGATCTTGTCATTTCTTTCGCTCCCTGTGTGTTTTCGGAGCTGGTGATTCCTAAGATAGGTGTCTTCTTCCTCCTTGTAGCTTGGGCGGAACGCGGGACCAGGGTAGGAGCTCTCCGTGTGTCACGAGTGGGGAAACTGAGGCCAGAGCAAAGGGAGGACCCATCGAGCGGGGCTGGGGGTGTCCTCGGTGTGCTGGAACTCGCTGTCCGAGCCTCACAAAACCACGCAGATCCTGCTCTGCCGGGGCTGGGAGCCTTCGGGTGCTGAGCGGTGCGGCTGGGTCTGGGCACAGGGGATCGGTGTTCCGTTTCCCCCCAGGGGTGGGAAGAGATTGGGGTCTGGCTGGGGCTCGGCCGTAGCAGCTCGCAATTTTGTAGCCCCTCCACCCTCTCCCTGGGACGGCTGTCACTGCCAAGAAGGTAGCGAGAGGCGGGCTGCTTTGTTAAGCACCCCCACTACAGAGCGGAGCTGTGTTTGACACACACACTGCGTGGCTCCCTTCCTATTGTTAGAAGCCGTAATTACGATTGTTCCAATTCCACCCTCCAGCGCTCCTAGGAAGAGCTTTCTTTTCCTTCCTGCTTCCCCAGCCCCCTGAGCTTCACCGCTGTGTGGAATCCCTCCTGCCACCTACTTCTATGGGGAGGCCCAGCCTCAGCCCCCTCCCTGTCCAGCTGTGCTCACAGCTGCCGCCTTTTGAGAAAACAAACAAACCCCCTCCTCCAAGCTTAAGCTCCAGGCTGCAATGCCGAGCCTTAACCGTGAACACAGGGACTGGCCCGCCCCACACTGGAAAGGTCACGTGGTTTCGTTTCCTGCCCCTCCGTCCACCGCCGCTGGCTCCCTTTCCTCCCAGAGTCCCTCCTCTGCCCTTGTTGTGACTTTGTCTGAAGGGCCAGGGGCCCTTGACAGGAGCATGGGTTCCCCTTGCAGCTCTGCCGTGGCCTCTCTGTGAGGACTTGAGCTTCTCATCTGCAAAATGGGAGTAACCCTCAATACTTGCCTGGCCAGCCTGGGAGAATTGTCTGGAGGGCACGCTGAGGTGGTGCTGGTGGGAGAGGCCCTTGAGGGCTGGTGCTGATGTAAATTGGGATGAGTCTCTTGTTCCTTTTGCAACTTCTTATGGTTCTGGGTCCCTGTTTCTGTTAGTCTTGCGCCCTCTGTGGGGGGCAGTGGTTTGTTCCCTGAGGCATTTCACCCTCCAGGCAGCCTCTGTGCGTGCTTCTGGTTCCTGCAGGCTGCCTGCCCGGGAACCCACAGAGGTTGACACCACGGCAGACCCCACTCAAAGCCTCTGGCAAGTGGGGTGGTGGGGGCCCCTCCGACATTCCCGGGGCTCTGCACTAGGTCGGAGGGGAGAAGGTGGGTTGGCCTGGGTGCGGCTGCAAATGCCAGAGATAGCCTTTTTGTCTGGTTCAGGCTCCTGGCGGCCTTTGGGATCCTAAGATGACCGTGGGACAACCCGCGTGTCTCAGGATCACGGAGGGCGGGCCCCGTGCCCAGGTCTGCCGTGCACGGCCACCCTCACTCCCTGCCTGGGTCTGTGCTGGAGGAGGCTTGGGGCAGAACCTTCCCCGGCCGCGCTAAGTCTGCTGGGACTGATGGGAGTTTGAACACATTTGAATGCTTTGCTTTACCTGTCCCCTGGGGTCTGCAAACCAGGTGCTGTTCTCTGACAGACAGAGCCACTGGCTTCTGCTTTAACCGAGAGGAATGGCAGCAGGTTTGGGGCAGAGCGCTGAGCAGAGCTTTCATGCTTCTCAGCATCACTGTGGACCCACACAAGGAGACCGGGAGGCTCTTCCTTCCCCTAGACACGTGCAGACCCTCCCAGGTGCTCAGGCTGGTGCCGCTGCTGCAGGTGAGTCTGGGGGCAGGGCTGGGCCTGTGCCCGTGGGCGACTTCTCCAGCCGCAGCCCTGCCCTGTTCGTACCATCTTTCTCGGTATAAACGCCCGAAGCTGCTCTTCCTCTCAGAGCATCGAAGGCCTGATTTTGCTGTTAGGGGGACTGAGTTGTGGTGGGGAAGTGTTATGTTGGGGGTCCAGGCCATGGGGGGAATGAATGAAGCCCACCTGGCTGTGGTGGAGCCACCAGGACCCGAGTGGCATGGAGCCACGTGTGTCAGGTGGGGCAGGCGGTGATCTGGCTTCCAGGCTGGGTGGATCCCTGAGGGTTCGGCTGTTGCTTGCCTGCCTCCCAACGAAGTCCACGGAGCCTCGGCCACCCTGGGGCAGTGTGGCCTTCCTTTGCCAGCCTGGCCTCCAGCCGTTAGACAGACGTCCATGGCCCCGTGCTTCAGCCAACTCTGGGGATGCTTTTGGGCTCTCTGCAGGCTCCCTGGGCCTTTGTGACATTGCAGGCCAGGCCACTACCCCAAGGGCCCGCTGTCCTGGGGGAGGCTAGGCTGCCAGCATGGGCCTCTGAACCATGGATAGAGGAAGGCCTTGGGGGGAAGGATCCTGTTGCCTTGCTGTTTAATTTACTGGAGTTATTTTTCCTGATCTTTCTCTGCTTGGTGTTCCCAAACTGCTCTTTGGCCTCTCTCCCTGTTGGTTATTGTCGCCTTGGTATTAGGAGGTTCTGGGAGACCCCACACTCCCCCGGGGCCGCCCCTGACCTGGAGTTCCAGGACCGAGGTGAAGGCAGACCTGGAGTCCTCCAGGGAAGGCCTCTCGGGGTGGGGGGGGGCCCTGATGGAGGTGCCCGCCGCCCAGCTTGGGGTGGACTTAGGTCTTGCATTCTCCGGGATGGAGAAGGAAGGCGGGGGTGGAAGTGGCCTTGCCACACCCAGTGCCCATTTCTCTGGTGTCTGCCTGTGTCATCGAGGCGGCAGTGAGGACCCCTTTGGGTGGATGGCCTGGTCTTTGGCAGGAGTGAGGGGCGGACCTTGCTCTAAACCTTCTCCTTCCCTTTCCTTCGCCCTGGGAAATTGGGGAACGGGGAAAGAAGGCCGGAACCCGCCCTGGCTTCAGCTGCCTCCCGCCTCCTCCCTGTGCCCACCCTTCAGGCCTGCCTCCGGTGTCCACCTCCGATTTCCCCGTGTCCCTCCTCCCGGCTCTCCTAACTGCCCAGGCGGGAGGCGAAAGGTAATGTGGTAGAAAGGGTGCTGGCTCTGCAGACACACAGCTGGGTTTGATTCTTGGCATCATGGCTTCCTGTTTGTGCGAACCTGACCTCCTTATCTGTGAAATGGGACCATAGCTGCTACTTTCTGGCTCAAGGAGTAACCAAAACACGGTCCGAGGAGGGTTTGGCTCATTGCGCGGCACGGGTTAGCTGTGTTGGGACCAAGTGAGGTCTGTGTGGGCGGATGATGCCGCTGGGGGTGGCGTGGCCGTGCTCCCCGGCAGGGCGACGTGGGGAGCCCGTGCTCAGAGCTAGGCTGCGGGGGCTGGTGTCCACTCTCAGCCCACTTCCTCAGCTGGGCCCTCCTTTTCTCTAGGCATTGTTTTGGCACTCTCCGCAGCAGAATGAGGCATCATTCTGCCCCTCCCAGCCTTCCCCCAGCTTCCTTCATGGCAGAAGGAGGAGGCCCAATGAGGAGTGGGCTCTGGCCGCCCTCGGCTTTGAGATGCGGGAGGAAACCGAAGGTGGGGTTCTGTGCTTTGAGGATGCTCTCCAGGGACCTAGTGTTGAAACCTCTCTGAGCTCCTGAAAGGAGGGTCGGGAGGGGGCCCTGGGGCTGGCATTAGCCGGGCCAGCTGGGACCTGGGTGGGCAGGGGAGAGGCTGGGGCGGGCAATGAGTTCCTACCTGGTCTTGCTGGCAGGGCTAAGGCCTGTCTGTGTGGGGAGATGGGCGTCCCACTGGGGGCCTTGGCAGAGACAGAGCCGGGCCTGAAAAGGGAGGAGGAGGAGGGAAGAGGGAGAGGGCTGGAACAGGGACAGCTGGCGGGGCGGTGGCCACGGCGCCAGGTAGCAGCACCGGCTGCGCCTGCCGTGGCTTCCTCTCAGCAGTGATTAAGACATCACCAGCTGCCTGTTCTCTCCGCTGCCAGTACCAAATGCATCTGGCTGGATCTGGGTCATCAAAAAAAAAACAACCTGGAATTTCTCATCTTTCCTTCACCTTGGGCAGCCTGTGCGGAGGAGTGGAGCTCTGACCCCAGAGAGGAGCCCGGAGGTGCATGTGTCACCTGTCAGGGCCACTTAGCCAGCCAGACGGCCGAGTTCCGTCGTCGGGGAGCCAAGACCCCCAAATGGAGAGGGATGTGCCAGAGACGAGGGTTTCACGGGGGCTCTCCCCTCTGTCGGTGGCCGGGTCTTGGCTGTGAGTGTGGGCTCAGAGTCAGACCTGACGATCCAGTGAGGAGGTCTGGGCGCCCTAGGCTGACTTTGTTCCTCTCTGGATGATGATGGCAGTGACCGGAGGTGATCTTGGGGCTGTCACGTGGGCCTGCAGGGAGTGTCCCGGCTCGGCTCTTGAGGGCGGGAGCCGCCGCTGGTTGCTCAGAACTCTGGTCTCTGGTGAGGAGCTGAGGAGCTCCGTTTACTCGGCCCCAGGGCCAGCCTGTGGGCCCTGAGCTGGGGTGATGCAGGCTGAGCTCCGGGGACTCAGGGAGAGTTTTTTTGCCTGTCGCGCCAGGGGTGAAGGTTCGGCCAGCTGGCAGCTCTCTTAAACCGACCCCTTTTATACTTCAGTGGCTGCTCTGTACCTCTCGCTTTGGGATCCAGGATGGCAGCTGAGCAGGAAGTGTCGAGGGGAGGAGGTCAGGACGAATTTGAGTTTCCCACTGCCGCTGCCATTTCCAGGAGTCACACCCCACTCGACCCTGGTCTGAACGCTGCACCCATGTTGAGCCTTGTCTGACTGATTCAGAGCGTTCCATGCTCCTGGCCTCTGTGTTGTTCTTTACTGTCCCAGGCTGGTGACGGACAGGGAGAGGGGCTTGGCATGACACGCTCAGGGCTGGCGAGGTCCTGGGCCTCTTCCCAGGTTCCCTCCAGGGGCCTGGGTGGGCAGATGTCCCTGGCTGGCTGGCGGCAAGTCCCCAAGCCGGGCAGCCTCATGGTGGGAGCTCAGGGGCTGGGCCCGGCGGTGCACAGCACAGCTCAGCGTGTGGGGGCAGAGGTGTCCAGGCTGAACCTGGCCGTTTGCTAGAGTGGGGAGTGTGTGTGGGGTCTTCTGAGGGATCTGATACTGTTGTTTTCCTGGGACTGACAGGAGAGCCCGCCTGCAGCCACGCAGCCCCGTTCTCCTGGCCTGGGTCGGGGGCCTTTCTCACTGAGACATGAGACCCACTCCTTCCAGCTGGGGAATGAGCACCAGGCTGCCAGCTGGGGTGGGAGGTCTGGGGTGAAGGGTTCTGCCCTTAGAGGACAGGCCCCACTGGTCATAGATCTTGGATAAGGAACACGCTGGCCTTTGCCCGTGGCTTCCAACTCCGGAGCCATCCTTCACCCGTTGCTCTTTTCCAAAGATGCAGAGAGATATTTCAAGTCGCCTTTTATGGCTCTGGGACAGGAGAGCCCTGGGACTGGGCATTGGGCTGACCTTTTGCAAGTTCGCTGGCTCTTGGTGGGAGGAGGGGAGAGCGGCCTCAGGTCATTGGGCTGGTTCACTGCTAGCATAGGCCGGGCTCTCCACGGCTCCCTGACTGCAGGCTCGGGAGGGCGAGGGGGGATATTCTCTCGTTAGGACCCAACGCGAGGTTTCTCAGCTCATCCATTCCTCCTTCCTTCCTTCATTCCCTCATTCATTCTGACACCTGCTGATGCAGGGGTGGGACGCAGACCTTGCCTTGTCATGATTAGTCTGCCTTGACACATGGAGTCATTATCTTGTATCGAAGACGTCTGAGCATCTGATTGAAGCTTTCCTTTTCACGTGGTAAAATGTGTTGTTTAAGGGGCACCGAGGGAAAGCATGTTGGAAAGAAATTGGGCAACGTCTCTGGCGGTCTGTTTCCTTAGAGTGGCTCTCTGCTATCTTCTGACAGTTCTTCCAATAATGCCTATCGAACTTCTAGTCTGCTCCAGACACAGCCTGGGCTTGGCCCTGCCGGGGCTTGGGGGAGGGGCACGGCTCTGGGAAGAGGAGGTGCGGATGGGAACCCCACTTCCTGCACAGAGAGCTTGTCTGGCCTTGGGTGGAATCTGTACTCCCAGAGACAGGGGCGGCTGCAGCTGGCAGGCTTTGAGGCCCTACGGGTTGGCCCATGATGGTGGCAGAGGCACGGAGGCCGGTCCAGCGTGTGCCTCCTGGCCCAGGCCTTCCCCTTGCCAGGCTGACAGGCCCCCCACCCCCAGCACCTCGGGGTCACATTTGGATGTGTCAGAGGGGTCTCTCCCAAGCCTGATGCCCTCTCCGGAGGAGGCGATCCGGATCCACTGGCGTGCAGGGTCATTGTGTGACCTGGCTCTGCAGGCCCATGTTCCTGCCAAGAGCGTGCGAGTCCAGGGCCCTGTCTCTGGTGGGTCCCCAGGAAACAATAATTGGCAGCGAGGACTTGGGACTCAGCTTTACCGGTGCTGGCCTCTGGATCCTCGTTTCCCCATCAATTTATAGCTCTCTCCTTAAATCATCCCTCAGGCCTCATGCCGTGGCCTCTCCTCCTCACCGTGGGTCTTGTTCTGCACCGTGGGTTTAATCGCAGCTCTGCCCGAGTAAGTTCAGAGGTCCACAACTGGAAGTGCGCTCGGAGGCCAAGGTGGACGACAGGTGGAGCGTGGGCGGGGAGGGCTGGCCCCCGGGCGGGGGTGGACTTGCGGAGGCCTGTGCCCAGACTGCACGCTCCTGTCTATTAACTCTCCATTAGCATGCAGCTCTGGCGGTGCCTCTAACAGTTTGATTTATGCCACCGAGGTTTTGCTTACAAATTAGAAGCCGCTATTGTGCTAAGTCGGCTTTAAAATCGATGTGGAGTAATTGCAGTACACAGGCAGCCGGCTGACGTGAACACGAGGAATGTGCCGTGGCTGTCATCCTTGGAACGAACACGACTGATTACGGTGAAATTCCGAGCCCTCTCCCTGGCTACTCTGAACACAGCTCACCACCAAGGCCTCCCCTGGCCCGGCCGGCCCCGGACAGAGATGTGTCAGGAGTCAGGCTGGGAACTGTCATGTTGAAGTCCCTCAGAGGTGTTGGGCCAGACCGAGTTTGTTTCACTGTCTGATCCAAATCCCTACCTCTTGTGGCAGGTTTGGTATGTGGTTTGCTGTTGTGACAGCCCTCTGGTGCTCTATGTGTGTGTCTGCATGCACACCCACTCATGTGTGTGTCTGTGTTTATGTGCGTGTCTGTGTTTATGTGTGTGCGTCTTGCCTTAGAGTGCAAAGCAGTACCTGAGCAGCACCTGGACCTGAGACCAGGGCGTCATTCTGCACCCTGCCTCCCTGGCAGTTCCCAGCATCAGCCCCTCCGTTTCCTCACCTTTGAAGTGGGGGTGGGGGGAAGACATTGCTTGCCCACCGATGTAAGCGCTGGAAGAGAGTTTGAGAGTCCAGGTGTCTGGACGCTGGAGCGTGAATTGGTGGCGGCAGCAGCAGGTGCTTGTTAGGAGCGTGATCAGCCCGGGGGCTGATGGGCGGCCAGGCAGCGAGATGGCAGTCTGTCCTCTCTGCACACTGGAGTCACACAGGAAGTTTAGGACAAAACTCTGGTGTTGGGCTCCATCTTCAGAAATCCTGGTTGAATTGGTCTGGGCGGGCGGTGTCCTGGGCACCTGGATGAGAAAGGCCTCTGGCAATTCACAGACCGCGTTACCAAGGCTGAGATCTGTCATCTAGTCCATTTGTCTGTCTTCAGATGGATCTGTGCTTCTCTGGGTGGGACCCATTCTCATCGATGTCAAAGATCTCTGTGAAAAAAAAAGAAAGTCAGGAACCGATAGGCTGGAAGTTCCTGCTTCCATCTAACCAGAATGCCTGCTGCTTCAAATCCTCCCTTAGCTGCATGTGAGTGCCTGGCCCCATCTCTCTGCATAGAAGGTGTCAGCTCGCATGTCCTTGCTGGGAGCATGGGGACCCTGGCTGGCTCATAAATAAGATCGTGAGCCCTTCCCTGGGGGAGCAGCGTGGCCTCACCGAGAGGATGGTGCTGTGTGCTGCACGGTGTGCCGGCTCCTTCCCAGGCCGCTGCCGTGGAGCCGAGAGCCTTTGGGACTCTGCAGGTGTCCGAGGGAGGAGTTCAACCCTCTTTCTGACTTTCTTTAGGCAACGCATGTTTCTTATTTATTTATTTATTTATTTATTTAGAGTATAGGTGATTTACAGTGTGATAATATCTGCTGTACAGTAGTGATTTAGTTATATATATATATATATATATATATTCTTTTATACATATGTGTGTGTGTGTGTGTGTATTCTTTTTTAAAAATATTCCTTTCCTAGAGTTCCCACCTTGGTGCGGTGGGTTCAGAATCTGACTGCAGCAGCTCAGATTGCTGTGGAGGTGAGGGTCCAATCCCTGGCCCGTGAACTTCTGTGTGCTGTGGGTGTGGCCATAAAAAAATTCTTTTCCATTATGGTTTATTGCGGGATAGTGAGTATAGTTCCCAGTGCTATTCAGCAGCACTTTGTTGTGTATCCGTTCTATGTACAATAGCTTACATCTGCTGACCCCAGCCTCCGAGTCCGCCCCTCTCCCAAACCCCCTTTCCCCCCCTGGCAGCCACAAGCCTGTTGTTTACGTCCACAAATCTGTTTCTGTTTTGTAGGTAGGTTCATCTGTGCCATGTTTTAGATTCCGCATGTAAATGACATTATAAAATGTTTGTCTTTCCCTTTCTGACTGACTTCACTTAGTGTGATAACCTCTAGTTGGCTCCAGGTTGCGGCAAATGGCATTGTTTCATTGTTTTTTATGGCTGAGTGATATGCCATTGTATTATGTGCCACCTCTTCTTTATCCACTTCTCTGTCAGTGGACATTTAGGTTGTTTCCAAGTCTTGGTTATTTTGAATGGTGCTGCTATGAGCATTGGTTTCCCCATATATATGCCCAGGAGTGGGATTGCTGGATCACAGGGTAGTTCTGTATTCAGTTTTCTGAGAAGGAGCCTCCGTACTGTTCTCCATAGTGGCTGCGCTGACTCGTGTTCCCGCCAGCAGGGTAGGAGCACCCTCTCTTTTTACACATGAGGGACCCTGAGAAGGAGAGGACTCAGCCAGCAAATCCCAGTGAGTCGGTGGCAGAGTCGGGACTGAAACCCCAGGCCCGGCTGCTGTCAGGACTGTTTCCCACACGCAGCAGCCCCAGCTGGGGAAGAGCGGGCCCTGGACCCCGTCTCGGGGGAGGCTGAGCCCAGGGGCAGGATCCACAGAGTGGGGACTCTGAGCAGCCAGCATCTCCGGAGAAGCTCACTCGCAGACACGTGCGTTGTGCCAGGACGGCCGCGTGACGGACTGGGGGAGTGACAGCTGTCAGGTCTGGTTTGACGCCAGTGCAAGCCCCTGACAGATCCCCCAGTTCTGTCAGCTTGGCTGCTGCAGCTGCGTGCTTCCTGTTGGGGAAAAGCAGGTCTGCCTTAGACAGATCAGCCCCCGGGGGCGGGGCTGCCTGGGGAGGGGGCAGCAAAGCGATGGCCACAGTGACAAGGCAGCCAGGGGCCGGTGCTCGGCCCTGTGGTGGTCAGGACCTCAGAAATGGTTGTGCCAGCACTCAGTCACTGAGTGACTGACCGGGCGCTGCGGGGTACAGCCCTGCTCAGAGAGCTCCTGTTCCAATGAAGAGACAGGCTTCCTGTGCACATGCCGTGCTGGGAGCTGGAAGGGGGTAAATGCAGGAAGCTACAGTGTGGACACCCAGGACAGGCATCCGGCCTGAGGTTGGGTCCTGGGGCATGATTTCGTCTGTGCCTGGGTGAGCAGATCGGGTGACTTCAGGCCAGGCAGGCCTTTGCCTCCAGGTGTCCCCTGGGCCTGCTCCCTGGGAGCCCAGCAGTGTGGCCAGTGGCAGTTTCTGCCTCTGCACAGAGGAGGATGTCAACCCCCCGCGGGGGCACGGGGTTCTGAGCACAGCAGGAGTCCGTGCATGCCAGTGCTGGTCTGGCTGCAGTTTACAGGCAGCTGCAAGCAGGCCGGTCCCTGTGGGAGGCTGGCCCCTGGTCGCACGCTCACGGGAGGATGAGCAATGCATCCCCGTGCTGCCTGACTCATGCCTGGTTCCGGAGCCTAAGAAGGTGGGAGAACAGCCCCTCCCCTTCGCAATAACAGGAAGAGGGGGCAGAGTAACTGGCTTAAGTCTGGGAGCAGAAGGGCCAGTTTTCAAACAGGTCATGCTCATCACAGGGGTGTGACCATGGCCACCGTGCCGCCCTGGCTTCCAGGCTGATTCACAGGAAAGGTGGGCAAGGCCTTTTTCAGCTGGAAGAGCGGCCCGTGTGGGGAGGACCCAGAGGGAGGGTTCCTTTGTGCTCATCCCGCCTGCTGGGCCAAGCTGACAGCCCGCTGGAGACCTGTTCCCTTCAGAGCCCAGTCAAGCTCACAGGGCCCGTCAGTGTTCCAGGCCTGATGCAAGCAGGAGGGGGAACAGGGCTGCTGGTCTGCTATCTCTGGGAAGACAGAGTGGAGACTGGGGGACAGAGGCCCAGGAGGTTGAGCACTAGGGGGAGAAACGTGCCTGATAAGCAGAGAGTGGGAGCGTGGTGGGGGGCAGACAGGAAGATTATTTTTATTCTCAGAATTGTAGGGAGTTCCCGTTGTGGCTCAGCAGGTTAAGAACCCAACTACTATCCATGAGGATGCGGCCTTGCTCATGGGTTAAGGTGTTGGTGTGAACTGCAGTGTAGGTGTGGATGTAGCTGGGTTCTGGCGTTGCTGTGGCTGTGGCGTAGGCCAGCAGCTGTAGCTCCGACTGGACCCCTAGCCTGGGAATTTCCGTAAGCTGCAGGTGGAGCCCTAAAAAAAATAAAATAAAATATAGGAAAAAAGAAAGTGCAAAGTGGGAGGAGCTTCCTTCAAGACCAGAGAGGACAACCTTCCATGCTTGGTTTTGGGGGCCTTGAAAGGAGACACATTCCCAGTTTGCCCTCAAGTTCAAGAAGACCGGCTGGGATGCTTCCTAGGGAGTGATCAACACCCAGGCCGAGGGCCAGATCCCATCTCAGTGGCCTTAAGAGAGCCCGTCCCCAAATCATCTGGCCATGAGGGTCCATCAGGGCCCGTCTGGCTTCTTTTCTTCCCTCTGGGGAGAACACTGACTGTTTTCCTAGAGATGGAGAGTCTGGGCCTCCCCGGGTGTGGTCAGTTTTTAGGGCTTCTTCCTTGTATGTGATCTGAGTCCTTTCCATGCAGGAGCCTTGATGGTGGAGAAGGGTCTAGTCCTCCCTCCATGGACTAATGAGCTTCCGAGGTGCAGGCAGGGAGACCCAGGTACTTACCCAGTGGGGGTGGAGGAAACGGAGCCCTCGGCCCCATGACTCTGTCTGGGGACACATCGAGTCCTGTGGCTCCTGGTGTCTGAAGCACCGCAGTGTGCAGATCCAAGCGAGTGTTTAGTGGTGAGGAATTAAATGCAGGAGCTGAAGCCAGCAGTAATTTCAACAACACAGGGAGACCTAGAGCCCAGAGCAGCTGTAGGACTTGTCTGCCATGCGCGTGCCTGGGATTTTTCGGGGCCTGAATGTGTCCCCCAAGGTCGTGCAGTCTGGTGCTGCCGGCAGAGGCTTCGGAGAGCTGCTGCAGCCTCCTGACAGGGGCCTGTGGGAGGCTCTGGGCAGCTTGTGTGGTACACAGTTCCATTGCTGGAACACCCTGGGCTCCATGAGCCACCAGGGGACATGCGTGCAGGGACAGGGCTGTTTCTGGTGGGCAGGGAGAAGTGGCCCACAGGCCGAGACTGTGTACAGGCTGTGCCTACCCAGCCCCGCTGCTTGGCCCTTTGCTCCGCCAGCCGTGCTCCCCCTGCCCAGGCAGAGGAGGTGCCCTTGGGCAAAGGGAGGCAGGGAACTTCGTAAACAGGGGCACTCGGTTCCACCGGGTGGGCTGGGGTGGCGAAAAGCTTGACTCCTGTTGAATTATAGTGATTGAGGACGACTGGCATCCCCGTTATGCTTCCCTATCCAGCAAACACCTCAGTAAACGTTTCTTATTTGCCCGTCATGGCCCCATTTGGGGATGTAATGGCAGCAGCTATTTGTTGAGCAGTTACTCTGTGCTGGGCACTGCGCCTGAATGCTTTACATGCATTGAAAAAAATTCTCTCTGCAAAATCACCTTGGGACACAGTCCCAACGTGATGTCATTTTATCCATGAGGAGACTGAAGCTCAGCGGGGTTGGCTAACAGGGTCATAGAGGTCATACCCCAGCAGGTGGGTTCCAGAGGCCAAGCTCTCCTCTCTCGCCCTTCCCTGTGGTCCCCCTCGCGGCAGGTCTGGAAGGGAGCCATTCTGTCCCAGCGCCAGCTCTGGTTGCTGTTGGGCAGTGGACAGAGCAGCGCCCCCTTCCCAGGGGCTGGAGCCTTTTAGCTCAGGCATGAGTTGACGCCCAAGCAGGAGGGTTCTCAGTGGAAACTCACAGCTCACATTCAGGCGGTTTTGTTTGCAGTGGCCACTGATAAACCACCTTAACTTGGGTGGCTTCAAACAACAGAAGTGCGTTTGTGCGTGTTTCTGGAGCTCAGCAGTCCAACACCAGGCTGGGCCCCGAGTGTCTGTCTGATTTCACTCTGCCCCCACCCCCTTGCTCTCGCTCCCCCCCCCTTTTTTTTTGTGTCTTTTTGCCTTTTCTAGGGTCACACTTGCGGCATATGGAGGTTCCCAGTCTAGGGTTCTAATTGGAGCTGTGGCTGCCGGCCTACGCCACAGCAACGCAGGATCCAAGCCGCATCTGCAAACTACCCCACAGCTCATGGCAACGCCGGATCCTTAACCCACTGGCAAGGCCAGGAATCGGACCCACAACCTCATGGTTCCTAGTCGGATTCATTAACCACTACGCTATGATGGGAACTCTGTGCTTTTTTTTTGGCTGCACCTGTGGCGTGCAAAAATTCCTGGGCCAGGAATCAAACCTGCACCATAGCAGAGACAATGCCAGATCCTTAATCCACTGAGCCACCAGGGAACTCCGCCTGCCCCACCCTCTTTATTTATTAATTTATTTTTGCTTTTTAGAATCACCCCCACGGCGTATGGAGGTTCCCAGGCTAGGGATCTAATCGGAGCTGAAGCAGCCGGTCTGCTCCACAGCCACAGCGATGAAGAATCCGAGCTGTGTCTGAGACCTACACCACAGCTCACGGCAACGCCAGATCTTTAACCCACTGAGCAAGGCCAGGGATCGCACCTGTGTCCTCGTGGTTCCTAGTCGGATGCGTTTCCGCTGCGCCTGCTTCTGTCTTGTAAGGACTCTGGTAATGGCATTCAGGGCCCACTTGGGTTGCCCGGGATGATCCCTTCATCTCAAGACCCTTAATCATACACACCAAGACCCTTTCCCCAGATAAGGTCACAGTCACAGGCTTTAGGGATTAGGATGTGGGCGAAATGTCAGCCCAGGACACAGGGCACCCTCAGGTGCTGTGGGCACAGGCAGTAGGAGCTGGTCCAGGACGGTGGGGGCCAGGGATCTGAACCAGCCCTCCTGGCAAGGGGCAGCCAGCAGACCCGGGATGGCGACCCCCCACCCTGGGCCTTCTTGTGCGGTGGCATCGTGGCCGAACCTGGGCGTGAGCCTCCGACTCGGAGCTGCCCTCAGCCTGCGGCCCTCACTCCCCTTCCTTCTTCCATCTGTAAACTCTGGACCCCGGGACTGGGAGGCACCTCGAGTTGTTCGGCTCTGTTCTTGGCCTCCTGACTCACCTTTTCCCAACAAGTCCCCTGTGTGCCCTGTGCTTTCTCTCTGCTGGTCGGACACTGTCTCCTCACTTCTGACTACGCAGCCCTCTGCAGCACTCCTGTTTGGGGCCTGCTGGCCAGGCACTTACACTGGGACCTGTCTACGCGGTGAGGACAGGGACGGACCAAAAGCCCTGGGCACGGGGCTGGCCGGCGGTGGGGCGCTTAGTGGTAGTGCCTGGAGGTGGAGCTGTGTGCTCTTTGCTGGGTTCTGCTGAACTCGAGAGAGGGGAGGGAGCGGGCTTGTGGTGGCATCACCCTCCTGCCAGGTACCACCCGGGCTGAATGCAGATGGAGCACCTGGCGGCCTTATGGACCTGGCAGGCAGGTGGGCACTGCTGCCCCAGCCTCTACCTCAAAGGCATTTCAGGAGCCCACTGCTGTGTGGGAGTCAGAAGCCCGGGGGCCGCCTGAATTTGCTTCTTGAGGTCCATGAGCAGGAGACAAGGTGTCCTGTCCATTTAGCTCCTTCCCCATCCTTCCCGCCCCTTCTGCTCATCCTAGCACTGCCCCATGGTGTCCTGCATCACCTTACAGAAGCACCCCCCCCGCACCTCCTCCCCACTTGGGAGCCCCAGGATTGCCCGAGCCTGCCGGGCTGTGTTGGAGACTCACGAGATGGGCAGAGGTGGTCGGCATCGTGGATCGTCTGAGGGGGTGAATAATTTTGAAGGTCAGGAGGCAGGGACGGTCTCAGCTCTTCTAGAGGTTCAGCTGGGACAGCAGATGTCTTCCCTGGTGCTCAGTCCTGGGTCCCAGCCTTTCCCTCCCTGTCCTTGTCTCACCATCTCTGTCCCACGCCCCCTCGACCCTTGTGCCGCCGCTGACCAGGTGGTGTCCTCTGTTGCAGAGCAGTGCCTTCCTGCCCTGGGACCGAACGTTTCCAGAGGACAGTGAGGCACTTTGCACCTGCTTCTGCAAACAGTAGGTGCCTACTGAATGCCCTTCAATTCTTAAGGGCATAATCTTTTAAATTGGGGGCTGAACAGTGGTTTCTCAGCCCCTGGAGTTGCTGCCTTATACCTAAGGGGTTTTCCCGGCTGCTCTGGGGACCAGTAGGGGTGAGCCCCTCCCAGCCTTTCCTGCTCACCCCCATGTTCCGTGCACCCCTTTCTCCTCTGTCAGCGGTGCTCCTGGTCCTCCGCTCCCTGAGGAAGTACCGCTTTGTTAGAAGCCTACGTGTTCCTCTGTCCCCCTGGAGACACCTTAAGGATACCACGGGGCCTCCCTGACCCCCGCCTGGAGACCCCAGGCCAGTGGGATCTCTGTGCACTGCGCCCCTCCTGGAGGTGCGGTGATGGGGGGCAGGGGCTGGGGAAGGGGGCGTGCCTTCAGGCCCTGAGTGAACTACGTTAGCCTGCTGCCCTGGGGGGTGAAGGACGTCTCAAACTGGGGACAGTGCTTAGTCAAGAGTATGTGCCTGGGTGTGTGAGGATTGTGGGCTTTTAAGAGTAATTTTAACTTCTTGCCAAGAACGCCACACATTCTTTCTCTCTCCGCCCCATGGAGGCTCTTATCCCCGCAGAAGACAGCAGGACAGCAGGTGCAGAACTGAGAGGCAGGCGGGAGCGAAGGGGAGCAGGGACGTCCCAGGTTCCCCGGCTCTGTGGCCCAGGGCCAGGCACTTCCCCTGCTGGGCCTCAGGGTCCCCGTCAGTGCACTGACCCTTCAGATTCCTCCAGGTGGAAGATACTGGGTCTCGTGCCCCCACCTCGGACACCAGCGGGCTCTGAGATGGGCAGTCAGTAAGGATGGCCTGACCTTGGAGGGATGAGGCCCCCTGGCCCCTGCCCCACCTCCCCAGGACGCGGTACTGGGGGTGCGGGCTTGGAGGGCGCTCTCTAGATCCACGCATTGCAACCTGCCTTGCCTGCACCCCATCCTAAGCAGAGAGGTCAGCAAAGAGTGGAGCTGGCAGGGGCGGGGCGGGTGGAAATTCACGTGGAATTGGCCAGCCTTGGTGCCAGGGCAGCAGATGTTGGCTTTGGAGCCTGGATGGGGTTCGCTCCAGGCCGTGGGCGGGCGGCACCTTCAGATGATCTCCCAGCTCGGGTTTCTTGCTGGCTCTGGGTAGGGCCTTTCACTTTGGGGGCCGTCTGGCCTCCAAGATTCCTCCCACCGCTGCCTTTTCACCCGCTGTCGCATGCCTGCCCGGCCAGCAGAGTTGGCCGCTCCGCCCCCGCCCCGAGCGCCCTGAGACTGGGGCTGGCTGTCCCGTGGGGTGTCGGGCCAGGGTGGCTTCGCCGTGCATCCCCCCCTCCCCGCCCCCATCCCTGGAGAACCCCTCTCGTCTTGGGCACAGCATAGTTGCTTGTGCTTGTGAGAGGGACTGGGCGCCTTGAGGACCTCAGCCCCGGCTTCACTTGGCTTCGAGCTGCACTCCTGAATCTTTCTTTTTGGTATGATCTCATGGGACAGAGGATGACGAGGCTTGGAAGCGAAGTGTGCACAGGCTTTCCAGCTCCCAGGGTGCCCTGTGTCACCAAGTGCCCACTCCCGGCAGGCGTGGTGACAAACCCGGGGAGTGGGTGCAGTCTTCTCCCAACACATTTTTCCTCCCGAGCTCCGGCTTCCTTGATAAGCTTGCTTCTCTTTTCACCATGAACTCTACTTATTTATTTACTTGTAAGTTCCTTCTGAAAATCAGAGGATACGAACCAGTTTAATTTTTTTTGGACAAGAGATGAGGGAGAGAGAGGAAGTAGGGGTGAGAAGTGGGCGAGCAGGTTCCGAGCTGGGGCTTCAGAGCACTGCGAATGGGAGCTTATCCTTTGGCCTGATGTGTCCCCTCCCTCGATTCCTGCTCCCCACCTTTGGTCCCCAGAATCTTGAACTAAGAGAACACTCAGGGGACCTTAAATCTGGTGGCTCTGAGCCTAGCCGTGCATCAGAGTTACTGGGATGCTTGCAGTGCTTGGAGATGCTTTTCACTGGACAGGAGTGGGGTTCAGGGTTGAGTCTGGTCAAGTTTCCTGGTGCTTCTGACATGTCCAGCCCTCCCTGGTCCTGGGAGTGGTGTCTGGTCCACATACTCCTTTGTGGCCCTGGTCCCCTCCCCTCCCGGGGAGCTCCCGCTTCTCCAGGTGGATGCTCACTGCCTCCTGAGGTTGCCCACTCTGTCTAGGGGCGTCTTAGCCGTGGGAAGTCTTCTTGCCGGCCTTGGTCTGTCCCCAGAGCTGCACAGAATTGTTCTTCCTCTTCTTAATGGCTGCCATCTCTCACGACACCCGCCCCCCAAGTCTTGTTCTTTTCAGTCAACACACCCCTGCCCCTTCTCAGTCCCCTTCCCCTTGTCACAGAAGCAGGGGGGAGGACAGAGGGGGGCCCAGGAGTGAGGGTGGGTACCCCAAGCTTATGGCTGGGCCGGGGGCAATATCTTCTCCCCAGCTGCGCCCATCACCTCATCCCTTTCAGGATTTTTCTTTTCGGCCGCACTCGTGGTATATGAAAGATCCCAGGCCAGGGATCGAACCCACACCCCATCAGTAATCCAAGCCGCTGCAGTTACAATGCTGGATCCTTAACCCACTGTGCCAGAAAAGGTCTCCTCAGTCTCAGTAACCATCAGCCGGTCAGCTTCATGGAGTCCCTTGGCCCCCACGGCCACACTAAATTTGATTTTTTTTGGTCTGTTTTTTTGTTTTTGCTTTTTAGGGCTGCACCCACAGCATGTGGAGGTTCCCAGGCTAGGGGTCGAATTGGAGCTGCAGCTGCCAGCCTATGCCACAGCCCCAGCAACGCCAGATCCAAGATGCATCTGCAACCTACACCACAGCTCATGGCAACGCCAGATCCTTAACCCACTGAGCAAGGCTGGGGATCAAACCTGCGTCCTCATGGATGCTAGTCAGGTTCATTAATGGCTGAACCATGACGGAAACTCCAAAATTCGTAGTTCTTAATAATGAATTTAGAAAGTGCATGGAGTTATTTCATTAGTACCTAAGAGATAGAAAAGGCACATGTCAGTTATAAAAGATGATAGAAGGAAGAGCGCTGAACCCACCACCCACCCTGGGGCCAGACCCTTACCAGTTTGTTGCCTCTGGTCGTCCCTGGGCGCCCCGCCTCTCCCTGCAGAGGGGGCCCCCTCCCAGTTGTGCTTTCTCCCTCCTTCCCTTGGTTTTACAGTGTTGCCGCTGGTACCCCTCAACCCTGCGTCTGCAGTGGGCTTGCTCTGAGCTGCATGCGACGGGGTGCGCTGTGTGCGGCTTTCGGTAGCTTGCATTTCTTTTACTCAGTGTTGTGTTCCTGGGGTTCACCCATGTCATGTTGGCAGCTCACCCATTCCCCTGCTTTATTAATATTTCCTTGTGTGAGTACATGCCTCTGTCCCCTGTTGCCCGTTTCTAGCTGTTCTGGACAAAGCTTCTGTGGGCGTCTCTCCAGGGCACTTCTCAGGGTGGAATGACTGGATTGTGGGGCAGGGGCGGCTTCATCTTTTGAGAAATAGCATAGGCTCTCAGCAGGAAGAGCTGTGCTCCTGGCCAGGCTGGGGCCAGTGTGGGCTTTCCTCTGACTGGGGGTCCCGCCTGGGAGCAGCCAGGTCTCCGCGGGGGGCAGATTCCCAAGCGGAGCAGCAGCCCCAGGCCCGGGTGCACAGCGGCTGCGGAGGGCGGCGGGGTCACTGCACCGCAGGGGTGAGTGGAGGGCATGAGTGCGCCGCTGGGGCTGAGACTTTCTCACAGATCTAATTTACTGCTCCGCTTTCCCATCCTGGAACCTCTGCTGGGTGTCTACAAAAAAAAAAAAAGTGAAATATTTAGCTAAGATCGGGGAAGGAAGAGGCAGGGCAGTCTTTTGTGTTAGCCGTGGTGTCGGGAAGGTAGTTCGGGTAACTTCCTCCCGTGCGGTCCCAGATTTCAGCCTGCCCGCGCACCCCGTGGTGGGAATGAAGTCCTTCACCCCCGGGTGCAGGTACCTTTTCCTTCCTTTGAATTTCTCAGCGCACTTATGGCCTGTGGCGCTTCCTGGCTGCTCAGAGGGTTCTCTTTGCAGGTATGTCTCCTCCCACAGGTCAGCCATTGGCCCCATAGGGCAGGGCCTTTGCTTGTACTCCACTGCGCCCTCTGCAGCCCCGGGCCAGATAGTGGGCTCACAGTCAAGACTGCCCTTGTGTTGCCATGAGCTGTGGTGTAGGTTGCAGACGCAGCTCAGATCTGGCCTTGCTGTGCCTGTGGCGTAGGCCAGCAACTACAGCTCCGATTCGACCCCTAGTCTGGGAAACTCCATGTGCCGCGAGTGCAGACCTAGAAAGACAGAGGGAAAAAACAAAAGATTGCCGTTAATTGACTAATTAAGTGGCTGGTCCCTGCCAGCCACACGCCCCTGCCTGTGAAGTGGGAGACAGGCTGTGTTGTCCTTCTCTTTCCTTATTGCAGGCCCCCTCCAAAAACCACATCCCCAGAGCCATATTTCTGGGAGGTTCAGATATGTTTTTTATGAGGCTTTCAGCTGCGTCGTGCAGTGCAGGGGCAGTTCTAGGCCAGGGCTGCCTTCGAAGCGGAAACACGCAGAAGGCTGTGCTGCTCTCATCACGCACTCTGGGACTGGGGGTTGAGTGCCGAGTCCGTGCTGCTGGGACAGCCTGGAGAGGTGCTCTCCCAGCAGGTCTGCAGACAAGGAAAACGCCATCGTGGTCCCCAGGCTTTCTCGGGCAGCAGGAGGTAAAAGACCCAGAGGGCACTGAACTATAACTGTTTGGGAAAAAATAGAATGAGCGAATGAAGGGGTGTGTGGTGTCAACAGTGGATGAATGAATGAATGAAAGAGCAAACACTAGCTGTGCGGGAAGGGCCCTGGCCAGGAGCCCTAAGACATGGGGTTTGCAGCCAGCATTTTCCTGTTTGTGTAACACGGGAGAAATGGTCTAATGTTTTCTCAGTTCCCTTATCTGTAAAATGGGGCAAAAATCCATACTTCCCCAGAGTGGCCCAGGAAACCAAAGGGGTCACGTTTGTGAAGGTCACATCCGATGTCACCGGGCTCTCGGAGGGTGGAAGACTGGCTGTGGTGGGCAGACACGTGTTCCCCATGGAGGGGGCTATGATTTGATCCTCTTTCCCACACTGGTGCTTGCTGGCTGTTTGCTGATGGAGAAGGTGGCTCTCCTGCTGGCTGTCCCTGGCAGCGGCACCTTCCCACTTCGCCTGTGTGGGGAGAGCAGCGCCAACCTGATTAACTTTGGGGCGTTTGGCTTTGCTGCTGCAACAGCTTTTGCTGTGGGAAGACCAGCCAGTCCTCTCACACCGAGACTTACTAAAGCCAGGTCTCATCTTCCAGATTCCTGGGGAGCTGAGAAGTCGGGGAGTGGTGTAGTTGTCTGACCCAGGGTCCCACAGCTACTTGGTCCTTGTGACTTGAGGCTTCTTCGGGGCTGAGAGCACACCCCGCTTCCTCTGTGCTTTTAGTGTCCTTTGCAAGCCCATGTTGTCACAAGGACAGTGCACCTGGATTCAGAAGACCTGGCTTCCAGTCCCCATCTCTGTCCCCTTAGCAACAGCTGTGTGACTCTGAACCAGCTGCCTAGGGTATCTGAGCTCCACCTCCTCAGTGGTGAGAGAAGACGGTGATGCTTACCTTGAGGGGCTGATGCAATAATGTCATGCAAATTCCTGTTTATTGAGTGCTTTCTAGGAGCGTGAACACCTTACAGACGTGATTTCAGCAACATCCCTGAGAGAGGGGTGGTGCGTATCCCCATTTTATGGTGGAGCAGCTCAGAGAGGTTGGGTAACTTGCCCAGGTCGCACAGCTGGTGGTTACAGGGCAGGATGGCATGCAGTGGGCACCACACTGCTCCTCTCGGTAAATGAGATGACAGACGCGTGAAGAGCGTCTGGCATGCAGTTGGCTGGATCTGAGCCTGACACGGCCTGTGCTGTTTACCAAGAGATGAGTTGGGGCTTTGTGAGGAACCGAACAAAATGGGGGTGGGGTAGAGAAGAGACTGGTAAGCCTGGTCTGTGTTCCCCCCTGTGTCGGGAGTCATCAGTGAGTGCAGGCCTTGGTGCATTTTTTTCTTTCTTTCTTCTTTTTTTGTCTTTTTAGGGCCACACCTGCAGCATATGGAGTTCCCAGGCTAGGGGGTTGAATCAGAGCTGTAGCTGCCGGCCACAGCCACAGCCACAGCAATGCCAGATCTGAGCCACGTCTGCAACCTGCACCACAGCTCATGGTAACGCCGGATCTTTAACCCACTGAGCGAGGTCAGGGATCGAACCCGCATCTTCATGGATCCTAGTCTGATTCATTAACCTCTGCGCCATGACGGGAACACCCCCGACCTTGGTATATTTTTGGTGGCAGCCTGATGACGCCCCTCCCAGCTCAGCAGGAGGCAGAGGGCAGGCGATAGCCCCTGGGACTCAGCTGGTTCTGTGAGTTTGCGGAAGCTCTGTGGGCTCAGGTCCAGAGGTGGAAGTTGTCTTGGGGCATCTTGTGCACTTTCTGGGTCTGTCATCCTGCAGGGACATCTGAGAACTGTCATGCAGGTGGGCCTGCCCAGAGGGAGCACCTGGTTGTCCCACAGACGTAGCGTACAGGCGGTGGGGTAACTGGGCAACCGCAGCCGAGGCGCGTGGGCTGCCCTGTGCGAGGGGTGTGCTGTGGGTGACTGAGCACGGAGTGCTTCCTGGGGCAGGTGGGGCTGCTACTGAAGCTGGAGGCGGGGTCGGCCAGGAAGGGGCATCATGAATTGGGGCCAAGGGCTCACTCTATTATCCTGATCACTATTGTCCCCTTCATCATGTTTGTGGACTCACAGGCTCCTGGGACCTGCCTCCTGGCGGCTCACTGTCAAACCCGGCACGTTGCTGTCGCATGGGTGAATGTGACTTACAGGAGAGGAGAAGGTTCCAGTCCCTGTGTTTCCCACCCATTCTCAGATCTGCTGACCATCTTCCTCCTCCCTGAGCAAGGGCACTCCCAGAACTGGTCCCCAAGAGCCTCCCTGGCCTGGTCCCCTCGAGGCTGGCTCAGCCCACCCTCTCTCTCGGGGCCTGGAATCGAAAACCCAATTGATCTCTTCTGGCATGAATGGCAGTTCTGTGGCTCACTCGCTGTGGTTTCACTCTCTGGAAGTTTCCCCTGTCCCGGTTACACAGTGGGCCGAGCGGGCTCCCCTGCGGCCGCCCCTCAGGTCCCCGTGGCCAGCTGTCCCTGCTCTGGAGGCCCAGCTGCAGCACCCGCAGCTCATCCCACTGGATGAATTTTGAAAACAACCTTTTTCATCATGTTTATGGACCTGCCTACTTTGGCTGTAGGTTGGCGTTTCTGCGATGATGGAAGGGCTTTGCCCGGAAAGCCAGTGGGTTGTGTTCAGCATCTCAGCCTCGCTGGGGATGCCTCCTGTGACCTCTGGTGTCTTCCTACCTCCTGGCTTCCCCCTCCCCCTTCATCCTCCAGAGGGAGACTAGAGTATTCTTCCATTTTTGCGTGCTGCTTACCGTTCACACGGCACTTTTATCTCTCCCATACAGAAGAGGCTTTATTCACACTTTCTAGGTGAGAAATGGAGGATTGGAGAGACTGAGGCCCAAGGCTGATGGTTTGAGCACCTGAGCCAAGCCTTGAACCTTGGTCCTGGATCTGCATCCTTTGCGCTTCTCAGTCTGCTGCGTGCCCTCCATCTGGCCGGCGTGACACACGCCTTCCCTGGACTCACCTAGAGTCCCCTCTGGCCCCACCAGGGGCACAGTGGGCTGAGCAGAGTCTGCAGCTGCCAGGGCCAGCCTGCTTTGCGCTGAATGTGGCTTGTGGCTTTTGTTTGTTCCCACGGTGCCCTTTGTGAATGTCGCTGAGTTATGAGGCTGGCTCTTCTCCTGAGCTGACAGGAAAGCCCAACTCCACATGGTGCCCTTCCCCAGAAAACCGTGTCAACGCTCCCATGTCTCGTGGGAGAGCTCTGGCTGGGAGGCGGGACTCCTGGGTTTAGACCCCAAGGCCAGCTGTCCTTCAGCTCTGGGCACAGTTGAACACCCTCATCTCCCCACTCAGAAGTGGGATAAAGATTGTTACAGCGTCAGCCCCCGGTCCCTAGCGGGGTAGCATGTGGACACACTGGGAGAAGTCGGCCAAGGCCGTCTCGACCACAGCAGCAGGCAGCCCCGTTAGTGCTCAGTGCTGGCGAACTTGGGCCTCTGATGGCCATGAGCCCTGGGCGTCAGGCTGCTCACAGAGAGCGTTTGGGGCCGCGGGTGGCCCTGTGCGGGTGGCCCTTTCATTCCTAGGGAGTTTCCTGCTGCGTTTTCTCCTTGTGTCCCCAAAGACGTGGGTTCCAGGAGAGGATCCGTTAGCCGTCTGCTCTGCCCTGAGACGGGTGGTGTTTCTCCACTGTTACCGCACAGAAGGGCTGGGCAGCGGCCAGGCTAGAATCAAACCCAGGGCTTGCGATTTGTCTCTGGTTCTTGGGAGCCTCTTGTTTTGCAGGCCTGACTCCCGCCCTCCTGGGAGGGAAAAGGAGAAAGACAGGCCTCGAGGGCAGCTGGGATGGGGAGTAGGCGGTGGGGTGGGGGTCCTTCTTGGGACCCACTCCATGCCTCAGGCTCACCTGGGCAGAGGAGACCATCCGCCCTCCCCCCTTGGTCTTCACGTTTGCCCTCGTTGACATGGGGGCCGTCATCGCCTGTGTTCCCCCTTGCGCAGCCCCACTGTGGGCAAGGGCTGTCTGTCTGCCTGCCTGGGACCCACCTCCTCACAGCCCAAGTCTGACGCCTGCGCTCAGGCTCGGGGTGGGGGGTGGGGCTCTTGTTTCTTAGAAGCAGCAGCAGCAGCAGTGAGGACTTTGGGCTCCGAGGAGCCTCCGCTTGCTCAGAACTGGACAGAGGTTGGCTGCATAAGCCAGCGCGGGTGGCGGGGCGGGATGGCAGCCCAGGTGTCCGGGTTCCCGGCCCGCTGCCCTGGACCTGGCCTTCATGGAGGGTCATCGGGAGCTTCTGGCATCTGACAGGGAGGGGGCAGAGGAGGGGGAGCAGCGCTGAGCAGAGGTGAGGAGCACAGGGGAGACTGGGAAACTTAAGAGTGGAATAAAGGCAAAAGAACCCTGATTTATAGGGTCGGAGAGCAGGGCTTCCCCAGGGTCACGGGCGCAGAGAAGAGGGCTGACAAAGCAGGGCCAGGTTTTATGAAATAGCTCCTCTTTCCTTCTAACGCTCCATCGTGGAAGTCTTCATACAGGTGCAGAAGTAGGGAGAACAGCACGTGTCACCGTCACCGGCTCCAGCGTTCTGCCCTTCTTTTATGTCATCTCCTCCCAGCCCCCTTTTTTCCCTTCTGGAGTGTTTCAGAGGAGATCCCAGATCCTGCTGTGTCACCCACAGCTGCTTTGTGAACCCCTTAGGGTGCTGGGATTCAGCAGACCCCCCCGAAGGCTCGCGGTGCGGAGGGTGTGAGGCCGGCTCTCCCCCGAGGGACGGCCCTGGGAGGCCCGTGTCATTTGGAGAGCGGACAGCCCAGGAGGGGTCAGTGTGGTGGTCCCCACGCCCTGCACCCGCCGTCGCGCTTTCTCGGGGAGAGCTTGCGACCCGTCCTGTCCTGTCCGGCCTCACATCGGGCGCCCACAAGCTTCTGTCCGCCAGGCCTCATGCACGGTGATGCTGGGAGGACGGTCCTGGCGGCACGCCTGCTTCTTGGATGTGGACGGAGGCTCAGAGAGGGGGGTAATGCGCCCAGGTCCACCCAGCTGGGCAGCAAGCTGGTTTGCACCCAGGCCCCGGGCCTCCCAGCCCTCCTTCTGGCAGTTCCCCTGCCCCTCAGGGCTGAGCAGGAGGTAAATGCATCAAGACCGCCTTGGGGCAGCCCAGTGTCCTGACTGGGAGGGGGTCTCCCTGACCCACTAAAGGCCTGCTTCCTTGCTTAAAGGGGTTTTTGACCCTGACCTCCTCTCCACAGTGCGCTCAGGCTGTCTTTCCCCACTTGTCTTTGTCTTCCTGGCCCCGGGGCTGATAATTGCTTGGTGGGAGGTTGGGGGCGGGGGCAGGCGGGCTCTGGGCTTCTCGAATTAAGTCAGCTCTCAAGTCTGCAGAACAGACGCCACCCCCCTGCCCCCACCCAGCCAGCCCTTAGAGAAGCGAAGGGAGAGGCTGTGTCCTGGGGTTTCTTTGATGATCTTCCTCTCAGCAGCAGCAGCAGCCGTGGGCCGGCTCCAGCCTCCCTCGGGGCTCTGGCCCTTCCCTGCTGCGTGGTCCAGGCCCACGTCCCCCAGGTCCCTCTCCTGCCCAAAGCTCTGTTCCCTGAGGACTGAACCCTCCATACTAGCACCCCCTGGGCAGGAGAGAGCTCACCTGTCTGCTGCCTTTCAAAGCTTACAGTGACTGAGCTGTTTTCTTGTCTCCTGGGGAGGGAGAGCCAGGGCCATGGGATCCATCCCGCTGCTTTCCCACTGATAATGTCACAGCCATACAGCCCTCCTCGCTCACGTCTCAGGATGGAGCTTTGCATTTTGGCCCTTCGGCACCATCTGTGTGGTCACTGTTGCTTCTTGTTGAGCTCCCAGGGGATGTAGCCCTGCACAGAGTGCCTCAGCTGGTTCTCGTGGGGAACCTGCAGGGGTAGTTACCATCATTCCCTTTGATAGATAACTCGTAGCCAGTGAAACTGAGGCTAAGAGAGGTTAAGGAACTTTCCCACTGTCACACAGCTCTTACATGAGGTGTAAGCCTTTAGACTCATGGCTGTCTGGACTCAAATCTGCTGCTCCTTTCACTACCCCACGCCTGTCCACTGTGCCGTGGTATTAAATACGAGCGTGGTATTAACTCCTGCTATTTCATGGGTACTTAATATATTATAACAATAATACCGTAATGGCCTGGAAGTTTCAGAGTTGTGGCTTGCCAGCTGTTGGGTAAATAAGTGTGTGTTAGAAGACGTATTAGTGATCAGTAAACATGAGAAGGAATGCGTATCATCACTGGTAATCAAAGAAACCCAAATTATGACAGTAACCGTGTGCTATCTTCTAGGCCTCTCATGTGCCCAGATTTGTGAGCTGGCAACTGCCTACACGGTGCAGGTGTCTGATGTAGCGCTGGTGGGAAGGAAAAAGTCTCAACCCTGGCACTAAACAACTTTGCCGAGGGTATTGACAGCCTTAAAAACGGCCCTGTTCTCAGACTGGGGACAGTGCTTCTGAGAATTCATCCTGAGAAAATAACCAGAAAAGCTGTCTGATGTGTTATAGGTCAGGTTACTCACCAGCAGTTTGTAACAAAGGGGAATTAAGATCCAGTGTTGAGGAGTTCCCATAGTGATGCAGCGGTTAACGAATCTGACTAGGAACCATGAGGTTGAGGGTTCGATCCCTGGCCTTGCTCAGTGGGTTAAGGATCCGGCGTTGCCGTGAGCTGTGGTGTAGGCTGCAGACGCGGCTTGGATCTGGCATTGCTGTGGCTGTGGTGTAGGCTGGCAGCGGTAGCTCCCATTAGGCCCCTAGCCTGGGAACCTCCATGTGCCGCGAGTTCGGCCCTAAAAAGAAAGACCAAGAAATAAAAAAAAAGGATCCAGTGTTGTCGCTGCTGTGGCTCTGGTGGCTGCTGTTGTGTGGATTCAGTCCTTGGCCCGGGAACTTCCCTATGCCTTGGCTGCGGCCAGAAAGAGAAAGAGAAAGAAAACAACTTCCATGTCCTCCAGTGAGAGAGGGGTTACATGCTGTGTGATATGTCTGTGGTCGAGTGAGTTTGGGACATGAAGTGGCATGGGGGGACGTGCTGGCAGTACAGTCTTTTTCACGTCCTGTAAAATGCACTCTTTCTGGCGTGTGCCTCTGAGTTTTGACAAACACAGGCAGTCGTGTGACTACAACCACCACATAATTTTAAGTGAGGAAAAATAGTTCAGCGCAGTGTGTATGCAGTGACTTCCTAAATTTAAAAAATATGTGCGAATATGTATATGACTGTGAATGACGGGGGAAGGACATCCCACAAAGGCGACTCAGGAAGTGTTCCCAGAAACGAGCCACGTGAATTTTGAACAAGCATTTTCCTT
>PVHT021183649.1:5148520-5162646 GCA_004024745.2 Catagonus wagneri
CTTGACCCAGGGCTCTCATCCCAGTGCCGGTCCGCATGGTGGGGATGGCCCTGGTCTGGACCAGCCCTGACCTTGGGTGGAGGGGCTGGCCTAGCATGTGTGCCCAGTGGGGCTGGGAGGCCAGCCTGGGGCTCTGCTGTGTCACTTGCTCAGTATAGAACGGAATGCTGCTGGCCGGACCATGTCCTGACAGAGCGTGGAGGGCAGAGTCCTGTCCCCTGCCCCCTCCTCACCATGGCCACCAGGCAGCTGCTCCAAGTCGTGGCTCCAGCAGGCAGGGGCTGCGCCCTGGGGCAGGAGGGGCTCTCCATTCTAGATTCCTCTTCTTCTGGGCAGGGAGTAGCCCTGGGGAGAGAGCCTGCTGTTGTCCTGCCTTCTTGCCACCTCCCTGCCACCCCTGGTGTCCTCAGGGGTCTCCCTCTCAGGGCTTCCTGGGTCCCCTGGGGTGGTGTTGTCAACTTGCTCCCAGAAGGACTGCTGTGCAGTAGCAGCGAGAGGCCAGTGTGTGCGGTTGGCCCTGTGTTCAAAGCCCTGAGCCCAGGTTGGGGGCAGCCTGGAAGGGGCTCGGCGTCTGTCTTGGGTTGGGTGGATGTGACTGAGCCCGAAGCCCTGGGCGTGCCTTCTGCCTGGTGGCCTGGCGCCCTGGGGTTGCCCCCAGCCTTCCTCCCTGCACTGAGCTTCCTCCCTAAGACACCAGCGAGCAGCTCCCAGGACGGGACGTGGCCTGCTCGGCTCCCATGGTCAGTTCTGGGCAGAGCCCCGAAGACCAGGTGCTTCTCCTCCCTTCCCCACCAGCCCCCAGGACGTGACTGTCCCTGCCCTTCTCTGTGCTCAGCCGACAAGGACAAGCAAGGGGCTCCGTGGGCCGCTGGGCTCGCCTACACACGAGGTGGAGGGGCAGGCTGCGGTGGGGGAGCCCTGCTCACCCTGAGGCACCGAGAGGGCCTGGGCCCCCCGTGACTGTCGGGGATCTCCTGGGGCCCTTTGTGCTAGTCCTGCCCTCCCAGGATTCCCAGCAACACTGACCGCTGGGTATCGTGTCTCCCTCGGGTGGTGGCTGCTCCTCGCGCACTGTGAGCCTGTCCACGGAGGCGGGGCATCCGGGTGGACCAGTGCAGCAGGGAGAGTCCCTGGGCTTGCAGCCCCGCCTCTGAGTCACCCCGAGGCTGCTGGGCGTGGGCAGCCTGGGATGCTGGGGGGAAGAGGGCTCAGGATGGGCCTCAGAACCCAAAGTGGAGAAGGTCACCCCGATACGGAGGCCTCCCTCAACCCTGTCCTTGGGATCTCGTGCTCCATGAGCTTTGCCATCTTTTTCCTGCCTAAGTTACCACGCCTTGTTTGCTGCTGGCTGATGCAGGTGCCGCCCCCACCACCCCAGGGCCCTGCGTGGAGGTCTTTCATGGGCCGGGCATGGAGCTGGCCTTGCTCCTCACTGAATCCCCACGCAGCCCTGCAAGCGGGACTGTCCTTGTCCCTCTTTCACACGTGGCAGGTTCAGAGCAGCCAAGGGACCAGCTTGGCTCTCAGTGGCGGTCCCCCGGCTCTGGCCGAGGCCCCCTCTTCCTGTAGGGCCACCCCGCTCCTCTCATCCCAGAGCTGAGCCCTGCGCTAAGGAGATAGGGCCCTTGGCTCTATCCGAGGCTAAGCCGCTTAGTGCAGCATGGGGTCACCGCCAAGACAGCTCCCATCATGTCACGGGCGTCGGCAGGGGGCAGGGAGCAGCCAGACTTCAGGCTCTGCCTCTGCCACCCTCCTCCGCTCCCCCCGCCCCGCCATGGCTGCCTGGCTGAGGGACACGCAGGCCGCATGGATTTCCTGTCTCCTCTGATGCAGGCTCTCAGGCCTGTGGCCTCCGATGGGGGCTCCTGGGGCTCTGCTACCCACCCTTGCCCTCTGCACTCCTGGGAGCCAAAGCCTTTCTGGCCAGGCCTGGCTGGTGGGCCCGCTTGCCATGGCTGGCCCCTGGGGGCACTGCTGGCTGTCAGCTTTAGCAGCAGGGCCCATCTGAGATACTTTACCCAAACAGTGCCCTCCTCTGTGGCGGAGCTTCCAGGATGCTCTGTTCGACTCCAATAGTCTGCTTGGAGGCAGGGAGATGCCTTCGTCTGTGACTCAGTTTCCTCAACCCAAACTCCTGTCCCTCCCCCACTGAGACTATCAGCCCGAGATCCTTGGTCCCCGTGGGTGAGACAGTGTGGGCAGGTCCCAGCCTCCCCCTGGATGAACCTTCGTTTCCTTTTCGCCCCCGGGACCTCCAGCGCCCCTCCATCATCCCACAGAGGGAGCGAGGTGTCTGGGAGCGCCCCCTCTGCCTCTCCACCCTGGCTGGGGGCGCCCCTCCCGCCACAGCCCGGGTCCCAGCCCTCCCAGCCCTCCCAGATGGCACGAGGTACAAAGATGGGCTAGGAGAGGTGCTGGCCGTGTGAGCTGGGGCTCCCGGGGGGCTCCTGGTGAAGCCCACCTAGGGGAACCTTGCTCTCGTGCCTCCCTGGCCCTGCTGGCCCCTGCGAGGCGGGCATACAGCGTTGGGGCCGCAGTCCCGCCAGATGGTGAGTCCCAGCCGCTCTCCTAAAGGGGACCATCTGGTTGGTGGTCTCTTTAGTCATGGCTGTGAGAGCTCGGGTAATGGAGGGGAAAGGGATAGCGGGAGCCAAATCTTGCCGGAGTTCGACGGTAGAGGCAGGAGGGTGTGCCCTACCCCAGCCAGGCTCGGGAACCTTCTCCCTGTGGGAAAGGCTGGGCTCGTCTTCCCCGTCCTTCCTGAGCGCAGTCGACCCAGCTTTGTCTCGCAGCATCCAGGACCATGATGCAGACCATTTCTGCCAAGGCTGCCTCCACTGCACAGGCATCCGGGCTTTTCAGGCTTCCGGGGACCCAATCTGTGTGCTTCAGCCCAGCTCACCTGGGTGCCGTGTTCCCGGGATGAAGGGGGAACAGACCTCCCCAAGTCCCAGGTAGCATGCATGCCTCCCTCCGGCCCCTGGCAGGCGCGGCTCCTCCGCCTCTGGTTGGCAGCGCCTGGTTCTGGAACTCGGCACCGCTCTGATCAGACCGTCCTGGGGTGGCCAAGCCAGGGAGCGAATGCTTGGACCAAGGCACGTCTCTCGCACCTGCCAGCCGGTAGGACAGGCCCAGTTCTGCTTCTCGGGTCTTCGCCAAAGTGAGGCGCCCGGGGTGCCGGAAGGACAGGCGCCCGTCCTCGAAGCTGCTTCTGGGGTTCCACCCTGAAGACGGAAAGGGAAGGTTGACTTTTGCCGAGAGAGAAACGCTCTTCAGTTTCCTTTCTCTCAGTCCTCTTTTGAATGTTCCTAATGGGGGGAATAGTTCGAGTGGGAGCCTTGCTGTGCTGGAGGGGAGGGGAGCAGGTGGGGCCAGGTGACCTGGAACAGCTGTAGCCAGGGAGGAAGTGCTGCTGGCCCCCTATCCTCTCTGCTCTGCTTCCTTGCGGTGTGTTGGTGGAAGCCGAGCTCCCGGGACAGTCAGGAGGGGTGAGGGAGGCCGAGGCTGCTTCTCCCAACCCCTAAACATCCTTTGCTCATGGCGCCCAGGGGAGGCGGAGGGAGGGGCGTGGAGCACAGCCGGCCTGGGGTCAGCTCTGTGTCTATTTGTGCGCTTCTGGGATGGGTGGAGGTGTGCCTGTGTCTTGGGCTGAAGTCCCTGCTGGGCAGGCCTGGGCAGTTTCCTCAGAGTCCAGGGAGGTCTGGGGGTCTCTACCCTGCCCGGACACCCCCTCTTTCTTCCCGATCCGGCACCCCCCTCCCTAGGGGGCTGCAGCTACTCTTGGCAGAAGGGCTCACACCCGCTTCAGCCTGTGAATGTGCCCTGCAGGGGAGAGGGAAGGAGGCAGATGGACCTCTGGCGAAATTACCCACTTGAAAAGTGGGATTCCAAGTCCCTGGCCTTCCCAGTGCCAGGGAACAGCAGCCCAGCTGTTGGTGACTGTTCAGAACAGCCCCAGTGACCCCCCCACCAGCTCCTCTCTCTGAGTGCTGCCCCGCCATCCTGCAGCCCAGTTCTCTGGGCGGCTCGCAGAGGCCGCCCTGGGGTCGACGGTGAGCACCCCTCTACTCCTGAGGCCATGGGGAGGAGGCTGGCCTCGCTGGGCAGTGGAGTCCGGGCGAAGTGGGTGCAGCCTCCAATCTGCAGTGTGTTTATGGCTCTTGGGGTGTGGGGTAGTCTGGAAAAAGGGTGGTCCCGGGTGGAGAGAGGAAGGGGTGGGTGGAAGGTATAGGTTTGTCCTGGGCTCTTGGGAAGCACTTGTACTGTGTTGAAGCCAAGAGGATATTGAGAAGGCGTCTTGGGCCGGCAGTGAGCCTCTCCGAGGCCTGGCCAGGGCATCGCAGTCACAGCAGAAGTGGCTTGACCGAGGTCTGTGAGATGTACTACAGGCAGGGCTGGAGAGGAGCTTCGGTGACTCTGGCCACGGCTGATGGAATTTGCTGGCCCGGCGGCCCCCGAAGGAAAGAGGGGTGGTCGCCAGCCATCTGCGGTGCCAGAGCACAGCCAGCTTGGAGGCTGGGACACACAGGAGTCCTCTGGAAACCTTCCTGCTTCGGACTCTCTGTCTGCAGGCCAGAGAGGTGTCAGGCCTGAATGGCAACAAGGGCCGGCACAGTGGGGAAGAGCCCTTGAGAGGAGTCGGGTGTTCCACCCACAGCCTGGCACCCCAGGAAGGCACCTGCTGAGCACATGTGGCCAGCTTCAGCTTTGTTCCCCGTTGTGCTGGCCGTCTGACTTCGAGGACAGGCTGGCCTGGAGGGTTCAGGTCTGGGTGAGCAGCTGGGCTGTTGTCTGCCCTGCCCTCTCCTCTGCTCTCCCCACTGCGCCCCCGGCTCCCCACTGGGAGTCCCCACTGGGCTGTCCCCACTATGCCCCCGGCTCTCCACTGCGCCCCCAAACAGGGCAGTGTACACTTCAGCGCGCATGGGCTCGCGGGGCCGCACAGCGGGCCTGGAGGGGACACGCGCGTCAGGGGATGGACGGCCGTCTTCCCGCCCTCCCTGTGGGCCGGCTCCCCCTTCCATCAGAGCAACGGTGGCTGGTTTTCACCAGGGAGCCAATGGCACCCGAATGCTCCCTGCTGACCACTTCTGTCCCCGGGGATGCTCGCGCCCCCTGGCGTCGGTGCCTCCTTTGAGGTGCTGCCGTCCTTAGCTTTGAAACTGTCCTCCTTTTCCGGGGGATGGAGCGCAGCTGTCCCTGCGGGGCTTCAGGCGGCGTTGGCCGGGCCAGCAGCCTGGGGCGCAGGTGTGGGCTGCAGAGGACCCCGGGCAGCCCCTCTCCGCCTTCGACTTTGGAGATGAGTCCTCTCCTGGTCTTCCTTCTGCTTCTCCGCTTTCCGCACAGCTGCTTCTTGCCTTGACCCAAGGTCCCTAAAAGTTACGTCTCTTGTCCTTTCCCCTCTCATTCCCCTCTCTCTCCCTTGACAGACCTGTCCAGCCTCTTGGCTTCAGCCAAGAACTCCGATCATAGCATCTCAGGCGTATGCAGTGCTTTGGGCATCTGCAGCCCATCTTTACAAGCAGTGAGCCTGCGAAGTGGAATAGGTTGTCCACTTTTCGGGTGATGAAACTCAGGCACAGGAGCACTAAGCCAGACTTGGGTTACACCTCACTCCCAAAATGCACGTCCGATATTCTTGTGGGCAGATCCACATCTGAGTTACCCGCATGGTGAATGTGGACCCTCCTTAGGGGTGCCTGGGGCGCCTCCCTCACACGCGGCAGTGCCCTCGGGGTTCATGTGCATTACTTGGTTTAGTCCTCGCGTCACCCCTGTATTTTGCCATTCGGAGAACTGCCCAGTGAGGGGTGTTATTTGCTCAAAGCCTCCGAGAGAGTGTCGGAGCCGGGATGTGACTGCATGCTTTCCGTGTGACCGCACGTGGTCAAGGCCATCATGCTGGGATGGCAGCTTGCCCACTGGTGTTGGCCGCGGTGCTGGCCGTCTGCTTCCTTGAATGGCCCACTGTGGCTCTGTCACCCTGACTTTATCTGAGCCTCCTTGATGTTGGCTCTGTCCCCCCACCTCACCCCCCACCCTGCCATGGTTATGAGAGCCTCGCCTTTGCCCAGATGCAAAGCTGAAATGCTTTTTATTTGTTCTCAGATCACTTATTTCAAGCTCCAGGGGATGCCTGGGGTTTTCTTTGGGGATCTGTTGGACAGGTCTGTGCTGCTCTCGCGTTGTCCTTCATGATTTTGCCAGTTTTGATCCGGTGCCCCCAGAATGAGAAGTTTTTCCAGAATGAGGAGTTTACAACATTTTAGGAGACTCCCCTCACGTCTCATGTTCTCAGTTGCCTCTCATGTGACGGGTGTGTCTGATGTGAGAGCGAGTCTCTCCCTTATAGTCAGAGCACCCGCTCCCCGGACCCGCCCCAGGCCGGTGCCCAGGACACCTCCTTGCCGCACAGATGCACCGTGAGACGCCTGTCTCTGCTCCCACTGCAGGCCCAGCTGCCTGTGCTGAGGTCAGCTTCACTGTGACCGCAAATATGGCCCGACCCAGGCTAGCTGGCTCACAGTGTCCTGTCTATGACACGGAAGCCTTTCCTGGTGCTCTGACGGAGTGCCCGAGGCATGCAGAGCTTGGTTCTTGGACTTCTGTGCCCATCACGGGTGCCAGGCCCAGAGACAGCCAGGTTAATGGCCAGGATCTGCTGTGAAGGAGGGGCTCGGGCAGTGGAAGGTTGCAGGTGGACTGGGGTGAACGGGGTGGCGCTGTGCTCTGGCCCAAGCACGCTCTCATCTCCTTGTGGCCTCCTTTCCTTGTCAGCTCCCTTTCCTCCTCATCTTTCTTTCTTTCTTTTCACCCCTGTGTTTTGGGAGTCCCACGGTGACGGGCTGGCCCCAGCCTAGCTCAGGATTAGAGTTCCGAAGATCTGCTTTTTGACGTCGTGCCAGCATGGGTTTCTTAAAGAGGTGGCAGGCATATTAAAGATCCAAGGCCATCTTTGGAGATAGGGAGGGAGCCTTGGTGACAGCAGAGACCATTTCAAGTATGACAGGAAGGAAAGTCACGTCCAGTGTGCCCCTGCTGGGCACACCTGCTGTGACAAGGCGTCCAGCACCTGAAAAGCAGGGAAGTCAAATGCTGTTACCTTCCCAGCAATGACTTGCCCTAGAAATGCGATCCACTTGCATGTGGCACTCTCCCTTGGTATGTGTGAGTGTGCCAGAGGGCCTGGGAGGACGAGGGGAGGGGCACCCGGTGGCCGTCTCCACTGCTGGTGGATGGGGGTGTCCAGGAGCGGAGAAGAAAGTTGGTTCTCTTTTTAAAGAAAGTTTCTCTTTTTCACCCTTTTGGCCACACCTGCAGACATTCCCAGGCCAGGGATTCAACCCGCTCCACAGCAGTCATCTGAGCCACTGCAGTGACAGTGCTGGATCCGTAACCTGCCGCACCACCAAAAGTTTATTTTCGATGAAAAAATTTGTATGTGGCCATTGGAGGGCGCTGGGAAGAGTAGAGAGGTGGGAAAATAGCATGAATTAAGATCACTCCTCATGCCACCATGCAGAGCTAACCTCTGCTCACCTTCAGCGAGTGTCCCAGTGTGTGTGTGGGAGGGGATTCTTTTGCTGGGAAGGATACCTTGAGTTAAAAGGACTAGAAGGATGCAGAGAACAGTGGGTTCCCGCCTCCCACTCTGACCGTCAGCACCAGCCAGCCGCCCCTGGGAACCCCGCAGCCACTCAGCCCACGCTTGAGTGCACGCTGGAAAGAGGGCCCTGCTACCGGTGAGTTCCTGCGTAATGTGGGGACACAGAGCTGAAAGTGGCTGGGATCCCAGTGATCCACGGGACGCCCCCTGCCCCAAAACAGAGGCTCCTGGCAGGTGGCTGCCCACAGTCTGTGCCCAGACCGCTAGCGGCAGCCACCGTGGTGGTCAGCTCTGGTTCTCTGGGTGAGGGAGGCCGAGGGGTCGTTTGTCACCTGTAGCTTCTAAACCTTGTCTGCCCTGCGCTCTCCCGAGCCTTATGGAATAAGTCCAGACACTGTGCTCCTGGAACTTAAAACCTGGCCCCTGCCCCTCGCCGCTCCCCTCGCGCCTCTCAGGCCAGACCCCTCTGGTTCCCCACCCGTTCCTTGTGGGCAGCGTGGTTTCACGCCATCTGGTGCTGGTGTGGCGGGAGGGAGGGGAGCCTCTGGCAAGGCTTCCGGGAGCAGGTGAGCCGGAGTGGCGTTTGGAGGGTGCGGTGGTGGCAGCGAGATGGGGAAGCCCATTCCGGGCTGGGGAATGGCACGCAGGAATGTTCATCCGCGGCAGGTGCGCACACAGGCCTGCGTGCGCGCGAGCTCCTGTGGGGCCAGAGGAATCCCCGCCCCCTGGCTCCCCCCAGCCCATGCCCTTATATAGCCGCCACCCTGCTCCCTGAGCTGGGGTGGGGGCGCCCCCCCCACACACACTTGGGGAGCCTGCCACTGGCTGGGCCCCAGCCGACTCAGGATCGTCATGTCATCACAGTCGGAGTCAGCTGTTGGTTTGGGAAGCCTTCCTGGTGTTTCACGGTGCACAGTCAGAAATATAACCCTCGTGTTTGCCAGGCGCATTGGATCTTGGCAGGCGTCCTTGTGGCCTATTTTAAACTGAAGGGAGCAGAGAGAGGTGCCTCCCGGACTGAGCTCGGGACCCTTCCCTTGTGGGGCTGAGCGGGCTGCCGGGGGCTGCTCGCTTTCTGCCTCCTTGGGCTGATGGACACCTGTCTACCTGTCTTGGGGGAAGGGCACAGGGTGGGAAGGGGGCTGTTTCAGGGGGTCTGGAGAAGGGTTTTCACGAGTACGTGGTGAGCCCAGGGCTGGCGGCGTGAGGCCCGGTGTCCGTTCTCCCTCTGTGGTGTGTGGCAGAGCTCCAGCAGGCGGCTTGGCCACCCTCCTTCCTCGCCATCTGGAAAATGGGGGTCACGTGGCTCTGCCCAGCTTCTCCAAATGCTCTGTTGACCTCAGAGAATGGCACGAGCGTGTCTGGGATCTACCGACCCCCATCATCTTGCTTCAGTTGCCAAAGTCAGTCTTCCCAAAGCCTATGCGAAGTAGCACAGGGGCCCAAGAAAACCAAGTAAAAAGATGATAGAAACAGGCAGCAAAGGCTGTGCAGTTACTTGGGAGGCTGCTGCTGGCTCAATGAATGAAATGAGAATAATCACTCATGAAGGGCCCAATATAGTCTGGTGCTTCATGTCCTGGATCCTGGCCTTGACATAGTGAGCCTCGCCCCGGGCAAGTTCCTGGGTCTCTCTGAGCCACAGTCTCTCATCGGGAAAGGGGATGATGAGGCCGCCCATCATCATAGGTTGCAGCGGGCATGCAACGAGGTGACGGGTCTGCAGGATGGGTGCCCGTGGCCAGCCAGTGCGGAATGAGCTTGGCCACTGCCGCAGCCGCTGCTGTGACTTTCCCAGAATGGCGTCGTGGACAGATGGCACCTGCGGCGATGGGGCCCAGGAAAATGAGCCCTCCTGGTGAAGGTCCACAGAGCACCAGGGGGACTGAAGTCCAGTCTCTGCCCCCAGGAGCCTGGTGGTGGCAGTGGCAGGGTGTTCGGAGGGGAGGGGCCGCGGCATATCAGGACTCCAGGGGCAGTGTGTCCCTGGGGATATTTCTGTCCACTGTGCCTCAGCCCAGTGGAGCCCAGTGACCAGGAAGACACTTGGTCACAGCTCTGGAGATTCTGACACTGCAGGTCTGGGGTGGGGCAGGGGATTCTTGGGTGATGCTGGCGTCTGGTAGGGGCGGGGGCTCAGGACTGTGGAGTCAGACAGAGCTGGGAACTCAGCTGGCGCCTTACTTGGACAGGAGCGTCCACCTCCATGGCCTGGCGTGAGATTAGGTGGCACAGTAGGTCTGAAACACCCAGCCCAGAGCCTCGTGCAAGGCCCACCCCCGCCAATGGTGGTCAACTTTGCAGCCCCAGCGGGGACCCTTCTCTGTCAGTCCAGGTGCTGGCGTCTTTCAGGGCTCAAGGTTCTTCTCCAGACCTTTTCTGGGCTTAGGGGGCACTCTTCCATGCCCTCCCTCTTTCCCCATGTCCCCGCATTGGAGGACTAAATATGGGGGTCCTTCCCGTTTTGGAGGTGAGGTGTGGTGGGGAGACCATCTGCGGGTCCACAGGGACTTGGACACAGGTGCACGCTCAGGCCTGTTCCTGGCTCGGGTTCGCAGGCACCGTCTCATGCAGCCTGGGCCAGCGCTCAGCACATCTCTCCACCAGAAAGCTCAGGTGAGGGACTGGGTTCTGTCCTGTCCATCCTGATGATGGGGCTGTACCCAGTGCCTATGGAACACTTCCTGGGTACCAGGCATTGTTGTGCTTCTTGTGCATGAGCTGATTTTAGGTGCATAACAGCCCCGATGGTGGTACCATCAGTAAGCCCGTTTAACAGATAAGAAAGAGGGATCTCAGATGTACTGTGTGTTGCTAAGAGCTGTGTTTCCAGACATGCCTTTCTGCAATCCTGTCTTTTTAATATCGATTCTGAGTCCATTTTCATTAATGCCCAGCAGTGGCAATAGGCAGGAAGCCCCTGTGGACACTCCCCTCTGTGGTCTGCACGGAGTGGATGCCCCGTGCACACGTGTGTGGACTGTTGAGCGAGTTTATTTGTCGGTTTCCAGGGGACCGGAGAGGCTGGGGAGAGGGCAGCAGCTGCCTTGTCGCCGGGAGGACTGCTCTGACGCCAGCCGCCCCCCATGTGGGCTTCCTGCTGCGGTCACCCGCTCCCCTCTGTCCCCCAGGGCCCAGAATAGCAGTCTATGATCAAGAGGGACAGTGAGGAGCAGGCCACGTGGCTGGGCCGCAGGGCTGACGGGTGCTGGACGGTCAACCCTAGGGCCTACGGAGTGGCCCCAGCTGCCCCGCCAGCTCCAGGCTTTTTATAGAGAGGCTGCCTTACACGAGCCCGGCGAGTTTGTGCATGGCCCTCATCTGACCGCCGCGTGTGGACCCTTTGCAGAGGTGGCCTGAGGAGACGTGGCCCCCGGGCTGACCTGGGTTTGAGTCTCCGCAGCAGCTGACGGCCCTGCCCACGGCCGCATCGCGTAATGGGAGCAGTCCGCCAGGGCAGCCGAAAAAGGAAACGGGCCGTGCCCGACCCAGCTATTATTAAACTTTTCTCTAGCACTTTCTCCCCACTCAGCCCTTTGCCACCAAACCCGTGAGGTTGTCCCTGTGCCACCCCAAGGGGATGTGGCCACTGTGAGCCCAGACAGGGACGACAGCGTGGGGCCTCATTTTGGTGGCGTGGGACTGTCGCCGGGATTCCCCTCCTTGGATGGCAGAAGAAAGCCTGGCTTTCTTGAAAGGACTTCTTAGGGCATCTCGCCCGCAGCCCAGAAGCCAGAGAGCCTTTCCCTTTAGGCCATCTCTGAATGAGCATCTTTTAGACCAGGTCCTTGTGCGGGCAGGTGAAGGAACCCTTGAGGCTGTGGCAGCGCTAGGAGGGGTCGGCGTCTCCTGGGGTCTGGGGATGAGCCTCTTCTCTACCCACTTTGTGCCTCTGGGGGATGGGCTCCGGCTTTGGTTGGTGTCCTCAAGTGGAAGAGCCGTGCTTCTCTGGCCAGTTACATCCTAGTAGGGCTGTTGGCTGTCACCCGCCTTTTTTTTTTTTCTTTCCCTCTTGAAAATATCTTATTTTCAGAGTTCCCATTGTGGCTCAGCGGTAACGAATCCGACCAGTATCCGTCCATGAGGACCTGGGTTCAAGCCCTGTCCTCGCTCAGTGGGTTAAAGATCCAACGAGCTGTGGTGTAGGTCACAGACTACCATTGTAAGCTGGCAGCTGCAGCTCCCATTCGACCCGTAGCCTGGGAACCTCCATATGCTGTGGGTGCAGCCCTAAAAAAAAAGAAAAGGGAGCTTATTTTTTAAAAAGAGCATTTTTAGGTTTATAACAAAATTAAGAGGAAGGTACAGATGTCCCATGTACCCCTGCCCCAGCAGACACAGCCTCCCCGCCATCAGCATCCCCCGCCAGATGGTACGTTGGTTACCAGGGATGAGCCTGCACAGACACACGGTCACCAAAGTCCGTAGTTTGCTTGAGGAGGGTTCGATCTTGGTGTAGAATGTTCAATGGATTAGACAAATGTGTAATGATGTACCCACCAGTATGGTCTCACAGAGTATTTTCACTGCCTGAAAAATCCTCTGTGCCCCACCTGTTCATCTCCCCCACCCCGGAAAACGCTGGCAACCAGTGATGAATTTTCTGTCTCCATAGTTTTGCCTTTTTTGGAATGTTACATTGTTGGAATCATACAGTGTATAGCTTTTTCCCCGGTGGGCTTTCTTTCACTTAGTAAAATGCATTTAAGGCCCCTCCTTGTCTTTTCATAGCTCGATAGCTCATTTCTGTTCAGTTTGGATACTGTTCCGTTGTCTGGATGGACCGCATTTTGTCGTTTGTTCGTTCCTCACCGTTCAAGGCTTACTTACATAAGTGTCCACACTCCCACCGCTTTTGTGGTTTTGTCCTTTCTTTAGGTTTGTTGGGTTGTCAGGACCAGGGAGGTAGGATGAAGGGGTGGGGGAGAGGGAGGAGGCAGTCGGGGAGCCAGCAGCTGGAGGGGCCTGGGGATAGCCGGACCCTAAGGCCCGGTGGTGAGCTGGTCAGAGCCACATCCGCCGGTCGGCCTGGAGTCTGCACGAGAAATGCAGGGCCCGGCCCGGGTACACTCAGTCCGTGCAACAGAGAGAAGAGTGCAGAGCCGCTTGGAACTCCGGGGAGGCGCCTGGGGTCCTGAGCAGGAGCCGCCCGGTGGCCGAGTCCCTGAGGCCAAGGCCACGGTCCTGGCTCTCCGTGCCTCGCTGTGACGGGAGGTGTCTGGTTCCTCCCAGAAGGCAAGTGGATTATAAATAGCGGATGACGGGCTGCAGCAAGAGCTGCCTCTAGCGTAATCGTCGATTTTGAGAGTGCCCTGGCGAGGGTTGGGAGGATGGACGAGGTTAAATTTGGCCCCGTGGGCTGATTGGCATTTCTTGAGCCAGGTGCTAATCCCTTCAGGAGGTCAGATAAGCTCCCCAGCGGCGCCCCTGATCTTGACTTTGAGGCCAGGTTAACTCTTTCGAGGGGGCAGCAGAAGAACCCCAAAGCTGTGTTGTCCAAAACACAGCAGGAGTTGTCATAGATAGAGTGGGACTTCCGGGGGGCCCATCCAGAGGAGGCCCGGTGTTTGAAGTTCAGAATGAACTCTGCTCTGTGCCTGTCTCTCCAACAAGGCCGTCCCACGGCGCTGTAGCCAGCCCCTTGGGACCGAGACGCAGAGAACCTGGCTTGCTGCATGTCAGGACGAGTTGGGTGCGCCATGTCTGTCACCTCCCCACGAGGTCTGATGAGAGAGGGCCATGTTTCTAAAGACTCCCGTAAGAGCAGAAAGCGCCCCCACTACAGTTCTAGGCTTTGGGGGGTCTCCTGCTCCCACCCCTTCTGCTGCAGGCGTGACACCCAGCCTTTGGCAGAGCGAGGGTAGCTTTGTAGCCCGCTTGCCCCCTGGGGGTCTCTGGGGCAGCAGGTGCGCAGATCTCTGCTGCTAGCCCTGTAGCGGCGCTCACTGCTACCCCTGCAAGTGTCGGTCCCAGCCCAGCTTTATCTCCAGCCTGACCCTCGCTCCTGGAGCTGGGGTCCCTCTCTGTCTCCTGCAGCTGCGGGTAGGCCATGCTGGGTTTCTTGGCACCTCCTCTTTCTGGGACCGTGAAACTGGTCCCTGTGGATTGTCGCGCCCCTGATGGGCTGTCCTCTGCTTTATGGCTGCTGTCACAGAGCCACGGCATCTAAGAACAACAGCGCCTGCTTGTTCCATTATAAACTCAACTAGCTGAGACCTGCGGAGACGCCGTGGGAATAAATTATCCCAACAAGCCCTGCCACGAGAAGTCAGGCCTCTCCGCCGAGCTCCCTTCTGGCTGGTGTCTCAGCAGGGATTCTGGACACTCCCCCACCCCGTCTGCCCTGCTCTGCATGCTCTTCTGCCCTGGGGTGATGGCTTGTCTCTCACCATCCCGTGGATGCAGAATCAGGAGCTCCGGGCAGAGCACTTATGCTGCAGGGGCCCGGAGATGGAGAGCGCCAGGCTTTGTCCCTTTGGTTTCTTCATGCTCTTGGCCGGAGCGCAATGGCCCTGCAGGA
>PVHT021183650.1:0-91913 GCA_004024745.2 Catagonus wagneri
CACGGTTGGTTGACAGGGACCAGCAGGACGATCTGATGGTGTCTCCGCTCCCCCCCATTCGTCTCTGGCCTCGCCCCAGGTGTGGGAAAGTGAGGTCCAGGCTAGAATTCTGGGACAATCCCAAATATGCAGGGAACGCCGTTCTCCTTCGGGGCGTCCAGGCCAGACGGGACCACCTGGCGGCTGGTGGGAAAGCCGCCCGCTGCGGCCTCGGAGCCACTGGGCCTCTCTCCCCCGGGCCTGAGCCGCCTCATCTGGCTCCGCCAGCGGAGCCCCAGAGAAACCAGCCAGAGCGCCACCCGCAGCGGGTCCCCGGCGCTTCGGTTCCAAGACCCTCGAGGCTCCCTGCAGACGCGGCTCACGGTTCTCTCGCGCAACAGCTGTTCCCCCGCAAAGCCGCACTCCGTTCTGCTGTGCGCGGTGAGCCTGGTGGAGGGAGTGGCTCTCGAATAGTTTAAATAAGAAACTGAGGAAGTTTTCCCGCATCCTCTGGGCGAGCAACCACTGACGAGAGGGCAGACGCTGGTAGGATGCCAAGATTCGTCCATTCCTTCACTGGTTCAGGGGACCAGTCTGCTGGAGCGGGCATTGACCCACACTGTCCCTGCATTGTCCCCACGCTGTCCCCACACTGTCCCACACTGTCCTCAGCCCTGTCCCCACACTCTCCCCAGTACTGTCCCCAGCACACAGAGGCAGGCCTCTTCTGCAGACCAGAGCTCCCTGCCCAGGGTGACAAGGACTCTGCCCAAAGCTCCCGTGTGGCCAGGCTCGCGCGTCACCCGCCCGTCCCCACGGCCCTCAGCCGCTCCCTCTGCTCGCGTTTCAGGGGAACGTACCACCCACAGGGCCGGCGGGGCCCAGCCTGCTCTGTGCGTGGTCAGGCCCTTTCCAGGGGGCCCTCCTGTCCGTCTCGTTCCACTCAGGAGCTTTTACAGAAGCAGCGCAGGCCGGGGGCTCACGGCATCTCTGTCCCACAGTCCGGGGGCTGGACGGCCAAGGCCCTGTGTCGGCGAGGCCACTCTTCCTGGCTCACAGACCGCCATCTTCTCTGAGTCCTCACGCGGCTGGGAGTGGGGGGCCCGCTCCCCTGTCTCCTTCTCCCGGCGCCCCTCGTGGGCCCCTCCCTCATCACCTCCCGAAGGCCCGGCCTCCCGACGCCTCCCAGCGGGACCAGGGTGTCACCACGTGCACGGGGGTCACGGGCCTTCAGTCCGGAACACCTTTGCAGAAGTTAAACAAAGCAATGACAACGTGAGCACTCACGGTGACCGCAAGCACCGCAGAGGCCGCGAGTAGGGGCTGTGTGGCGGGGACACAGGCGGGGTGTCCATGGGGCCTTGGGCGGGGGACGGGGCACGGGGCAAGAATTGAGACCTGGGAGTTCCCTCTGTGGCACAGTGGGGCCGCCGACATCTTGGGAGCGCTGGGGCACAGGTTCGATCGCCAGCCCGGCACAGTGGGTTGGGGACCCGGCATCCCTGCGGCTGCGGCTTAGCTCGTGACCGTGGCTTGGATCCGATCCCTGGCCCAGGAGCTCCTATGCTGCAGGGCGGCCAAGAAAGAAAAGAATTGAGAGCTGAGAGTGTCCAGGGTGGAGGGCACAGCGGCCCGAGGACCCCAAAAGGCAAGGGGGGCGGTCGGGTGGAGGATGGGCTGTAGGTCCCCACACGGGAGTCCAGGGGTGCTGGGCGGGGGTGGGGTCAATTTTGGCAAAGGGCAGGAGGAGGGACATGACGGCAGCGATGTGTTTGGGTATTTTAGGGGGAGAGGCATCAGTGCCTGGGCACCAGGGGGCCAAGGACGCCTGCCGGGGCTGCCGGCTCGGGGTGCCGTTTGCAGAGGTGTCAGGTGGACCTGGGAGGCAGGCCTGGGCACCTTACATCTGAGATGCGCGGACCTCCCAGCGGGCGTCTGAGCAGGGGACCCGGGGGCCGGGGTTGCCCTGGGGAGGGTCAGAGGGAGCTCTGAGTCGGGGCTGGGGAGAAGAGAGGCAGCGAGAGCCGCGGGCGCCCGTGGAGCTGAGCGAGACCAAGGAAGGGGCCAAACCCACTCTGGTCTGGGACCATGTGACCACCACCTGGACACGGGCAGGACCGGGGGACCCCTCTGAGGTCCGGGGGAGGGCCGGAGAGGGCCCGAGCCGCCCGGGGAGAGGGGCGAAGTCAGCGGGGCCGGCTTCCCGGTCGGGGCCCCGACATGACAGGCCCAGCAGCCGCTCCATGCCCCTTGCCTCTGAAGCCCTGCCCTGGGGGCAGGTGGGCGGTGGCGTTCGTCCTGCGAAGACGGGGGCTCGTGAAGATGTGACAGGAAACCCGCCCGAGGGACCCGCAGTCCAGCCCTCGCGCCGCACCCCTTGCCCTCGGCCAGCCCGGGTCAGGCCACGCGGGCCCTTCTCCCGCTGGACCCCCTGGTCACGAGTCTGGACCGGGAGGCAGCGGCCCGCTCGCTTAGTCAGCAGCAGCGGCCGGGAGTGCCGGGCGTCAGAAACGCGTCTTTAATCACTATTTTCTTCTTGCTGCTTCAGAAGCTCAGAAGCGGGCTTCGCCCTTCAGCTGGTAATGAGAAGTTAATAAAAGTGGGATTTCGTCAAGCCTGGCCCTCTGACATCTTAATCTTTATTAAAGAGATGCAAACGCGCAGGGACCGGGCGGGCCCGCGCGCACAGCCGGACGCCGGAGAGGACCGCCAGCGCCCCAGCCCGCCCGGAACAGGGGGGCCTCTTTCCCCACCCCCCCAGAGCCCCGGAGAGGAGGGGGAGAGGGCAGCCCCCTCTGGAGAGAAGGGAAGAGCGGTGGACGGCGGGGGTGGGGGCACCTGCTTCTCTTCTCTTCCCTTCCTCCTGGGCTGAAAGTCACAAAACAGCCACATCAACTCTGTTAAGGTGAACAATTTCGTGGCACTCATTACGTGCTTGAGGCTGTGCAGGCACCGCATCTGCCTAGTTCCCGGCGTTTGTTTCAGCCTCGGGGAGACCCCGCGCCCTCCGCAGCCGCTCCCGCTCCCTGGGCACAGGCCCGCCTCACGCTCCGCACACCGTCTGCCTGTTCCGGATGCTTTGTCCAAGTGGAGCTGCAGCCGTGACCTCTGCGTCTGAATGTTTTCATGCAGCGCCGTGTTTCCGAGGTTCACCCACGTCACAGCCCGTGTCAGTCCTTCGCTCCTTTCTGTGGCTGGTGACAGTCCACGGCGTGGACGGGCCCCTGCGTCCAGCCCCGTTCGTCCATCCATCCGCACGAGATGCCCCACCTGCTGCTGCGACTGGAGCTGCAGTGAGCGTGTGTGTTCCAGGGTCTGTTTGAGGCCCCGTTTTCCATTCTCTCGGGTAAACACCTCGGGGCGGGCCTCCTGAGTCCTAGGGCGGCCCCGTGTGACTTTTGGAGGAACCCCCCTGGACTCCCTCCCAGCGGCGGCCCTGTTTTACATTCCGGTGTCCGCGCTCTTGACTCAGACCTGCTGGGAACAAGAAAGACATTCTCAGAGTGGCTGAAGGGCCACCCCGCTGACCCCTGGGTGACCGGAGCTCCTGTTCCCCTTTCTGTAGATGGGGGCAGAGCAGGGGACCAGCCCCTCCATCAGTGAGGAGAGGGCAGAGCTGGGTACCAGCCCCTCCGTCAGTGAGGCGTGGGTGTGGCGGTGAGGCCAGCCTGGCCCACAGGGAGACTCTGATAGGATGAAGGACCTTGACGTCGGCTCTAAGCAAGTCCTACGTGAGGCCACGTGGGGGTTTTAGTCCTGGCGGCCCCGGACCACTTGGCCCCCCTGGATGCAGGCCCAGCCCCTCGGCGAGCGTCAGGTGGGATGTGCGTGGGCGAGTGTGTTTGTCATCCGCTAATCCACCAGGGAAGGGGACAGGAGAGTCTTTGTCGGTCTCCGAGCAATTAGGATAATTAAAAAAGAAAGCTTATTGGGTAAACACGCTCTCGGATCGTGACCCCTTAATTAATGGACTACAGGGGAAATCGCAGCCGCGGCAAGATAATTAACACGTGCGTCTAGAAGAGAGCCGTTAGGAGGGGTATCGGAGGCCCGAGGCACCTGGCTGTGCGGGGAGGCGACCTGAGGACGCTGACGGCGGTGACGCGAGGAGGGCGGGGGGTGAGGGAGGCCCGCTGGGGACACAGCTGGGGAGGGGGCGGGCAGCACGGCCGGGGCCGGACCCGCGGCCCCTCTACCTGGGCAGGTCGAGGGAAGCCTGACCCTTCACTGCCAACATCGGCTTTAGGCAAAGAAAATCCTCAGCGGAAGCCAGGGCACCCACAGTGCTCACCTCGCCGGGGACAACGCGCAGGGTGGACACAGGGCGTCATGGGACACCGAGGGCTGCCAAGGGGGCCTTCCACCTCCCAGCCCGGCCCGAGCGTCCCCAGGGCCACCAGAATGCTCTCGTATTCCTAGAATTTGGGAGGCACAGGGTCGGCAGCCGTGACACGGACGGGCCCCCGCGTCCCGCCCCAGCCGCTCTGCTCCCATCTCTGGTTCCACCCTGTCCGGCTCTGAGGCCGCCTGGGCTGGGGGCGGCGGTACTGCCTCCTGCTGGGGCGACCCGCTGACCCCTGGGCCTCCTTCAGAGGCACAGCGGCCGGGCCGAATGACCCCCCCGGGCAGGTGCAGAGCCCCCGCCCCCGACCCACCAAAGGCCCCCGACCCACCAAAGGCTCCCGCCCACCACGACCCTCTCCCAGCAGCCAGACTCTGCTAGACTCTCGGGAGGCAGGGTGTCAGAGCTGGGGTCTCGGGCATGTTTCTGGCTCTTTCGGGGAAAGCAGGTGGAGGTTCCGGGTGCAAGGGCGTGGAGCGGCTGGCAGTGGACAGGGGCCTGACAGACCGGCCGGGGGGGCGCCGGCGTGGTCCTGCTGCTGTCCCGCCCGCCCCATCAGTGCAAGGAAAGTCCTTATTTTTAAGGGCGTCGGCCAGGCGGCCGGGCCTGCCCGGCGTCCTGGAATTCTCAAGGTCAGAGTCAGTCCTCTGTGGCAGGCACCCAGGGGGAGGGCGCTGAAAGCAGCGGCCCCCTCCACGAAACTCTTCCGCAGTGGCTGCAGAGCCCAGGGCACCAGCCCCGGGAGACCCCCTGGTGGCCACCTGGCCTCGGGGAGCAGCGACCAGGGCGAGTCGGGGGTGAAGAATTCACTGTCAAGTCACTGCCGGCCGAATCCAAGAAGGACAACGAAACGGTCCTTCTTGGATTCGGCGAGCCCTGCCTGGCGAGAGGCTGTGGTCAGCCAGGTCCTGTAGCCGCCGGGCCGGGGCCGGGGCCGGGCTCGGGCCTTGCTGCCGGGGAGCCTTGGCCTCAGAACCGCCCATAAACCGCTTTACCACCCGCTGAACTGGCCAGAGACGAGGCCAGCAGGGACCTCGGGCTGTGTCTCCCAGCTCTGGTTCTGGGACGAGGCCAGCCTGTCCGTCACGGTCAGCTGGAGGGGGCGGGGAAAGTGTGCTTCTGCCTCGGAGGCCGAGTGACCCTGGCTTCGCCTTGGCCTGGGTCTGCCCATCTCCGCCCCCGAACGTGTGGGCGCGGCCAGCCCCCGTCCTCCGGAGCCCTGGGCCTCTGCTGCACCCCTCAGCATCCCCGGACCCCCGCACCCACTCTCCACCCTCAACTCCGACCCGCGAGTGGAAAGGGCCTGGACCAGTCCCTCCTGTTTGTGTCCTCATCACGCGACGGCTGAGGTCCCTGTAATGAGACCAACTCCCAGCCCCGCAGGTGCCCTCACTGACCCGTTAGCTTTTCGGCTGTCTGCCCGGGGCGGCCCAGGCTGGGACACAGTGCCCTCCTGGGCTGCAGGAGGACAGCAGCTTCTGGAAGCTTCCAGAGATGGCCGGGGTCCAGGAGTGCTTCTGCCCTGGGGCGCCTGGCTCAGCTCCCTGCGGGGCAGGCTCTGCAGGGACTGAGCTTCCGTGCTCGGGTCCTGTCGTCAGCTTGCATCCGCAGGACCCGGCTGCAGTGGGTCCGAGCCCCTGACGTCTTGCCTCGAGGGTCCCCGGTCTCCGATCGGGGCTGGATGCATTTCTTTTGCGGTTCTTGGGACTCAGGAATGAACCGCAGTGGGCGGAGTTCTGGGCTCTGCGGGTGGCGTGCGGCCCCGGCTGCTGGTCTCCCCCCGGAGCCCACTGCTCCGTCCACGCGGGGCCTGGCGGAGAGCTGGCGGAGGGCTGAGCTCACGGGAGGGGCTCGCCAGCCCCTGGGGCTCAGCTCCCCGCAGCCCACAAAGCTTCCCGTTCCACCCTGGGCTCGGGTGCGGATTTGACGTGTTGGCTGCATATCCTTAGTTTCGCGTTAATGGAGTGAGATGCAAAAGGCGCTGGTGCGAGGCCGGACGGGGGGAGGCACCACGCCAGGCTTCAGTGGCCTCTGCCTTGACATGGGAATGGGGGCCACGTTCCAGGAGCAGGTGGACAGGGTGGCGGCTTCCTCCTGCCCTGTGCCCCCCACCGAAGGACCGCACCTGCTCCCCCTCCCATGTTGCGCCCCTCTGGGTCTGCAGGGCATAGGGTGGCCCCTGTCCCCAAACCAAGGGACCTCGCATGCGGTGCGAGACAGACCTGCAGTCCAGAGGCTGCCCTCAGCACAGGGGAGGTGAGGCCCGCGGGGTTCCTGGGACGGGCCTCCTGACCCACCCTCTAGACTGGGTCCCAGGCGGGGTGGGTCCCCCCACGTCGGTCCATCTGCCTGTCCAGCAGCCGCACCTCTGTGTGCCCACGTGGCCCCGCCCCCCCACCCAGTCTGGGGGTCACACTAAGTCGGCAGTTGGAGCAGGAGCTCGGGCACTGGGGGCAGGGAGGGGCCACGAGCGAGGTGCGGGCTGGGCTGCGGAAGCTTCCAGGCGGGGAGGGTTTGCTGGACGCACAGGGTGGACTAGAGAGCCATCAGTTACCATGCGAAGAACAGTGTGCCTGAAGGGGAACAGAATGTGCGAAGGCTGGCGCCTGGCAGAGCGTGGGGAACGGCACCTCGAGAGTCTCAGGTCACTTGACCCGTCCCGGGCCTGGGCGAGGGCAGAGCCACAAGAGGGGCCTCAGGGCCCCGAGGGCTGCACCAGGCCGCTCGGGGAGTGGGGACACCTGCCATGAACACGTGGCCACTCTCCCAGGAGCCTGGGGCGTGGAGGGCACCTGCTCGGTATAGAGGGGGCCGTGGTTGCTCCCTGGGACCAGCTGCAGGTGACAGCGTGACCTGGGCAGACCCTCGGGGCCTCAAGGACCCCCAGACGCGAAGCAAATAGGATGGAAGGTCAGCAGTGGGCGGGAGCGTTGTCCACGAGTCCAAGCTCTTTGCCGTGTTAGGCGGACCCCCCATTATCCACCAGGACTCCAGGCAGCTTTGGGGGGCCATCAGAGCAGGAGAGAAGCCCGTGGCTGCCGACTCACCCTCCGCGGGGGCCGCGACCCCCGCCCCGGCCCCAGGAGGGGACGGGGAGCCCCTGGAGCCAGAATGTGCCCTTGTGCAGGGAGGGCAAGCGTCGCCTGGGCCCGGCAGGTAGCCGAGGGCCGCTGCTGCCAGGAAGGCCACCAGGACCCGCATGGGAGGGTCACCTTTGGAATGGAGAGAGGGCAGGGCGCCCTCCGGAAGCAGAAAGGAGGCCAAGGTCGGGACTTGGGGTGGCGGGCAGCGTGCTGGCCTGGCGGCTCCTCACCCGGTTCGCACCCACCTGAGCCCAGGTTTCTTCCGAACCAGATGAAAGGGGCTCGCGGGGAGCGGGGGTGCTGCCTCCTCCACGTCCCACTGCGGTTTGCACCCCAGTGCCCCAGTGGTCAGAGGAACAAGGGGGAGCTCCGCCGTGCTGGGGGCCTTCGGGGGCAGAGGTGGGGAGTGGGGACCCTGTCCTCGTCTATTGTGACCCTACCCAGGATGGCCCGAGAGCCCTCTGACCCCCATGCCAGTGCGCACGTGGGGTCGGGGCAGGGGTGCGGATGCCAGGCGGGCGTGGGCACGTGTGTGGGTGCGTGTCCCAAGCACAGCGCCCTCACCGCGGACCCGGTGGTGGCCAGGCAGGAAGGAAAGAGCCACTTGATGCGAAACGGTCCCATCGCCACCTGATTCGTGAATTAGGATCCAGGTTTTTAACTAATTGAACACATTAAATAGAAAGTCCCCCGAAAAGAAAGGAGGGAAAAAACAGACTAATATCAGACACTTTTCAAAGCTTCTTTAATCAAAAGTGTATTTGGGATTTGACCGTAATGGCTATCCTTTCTTGCCAAAACCTGTCGCCCTGGCAGGTAACTTTCATCACGCGTATCTGAAATGGTACCTAAATGAATTAGCAATAAAATGGACTTAGCCCAAGCAGTGGGGACCTCCATTAATCTCTGGTTAATGACTAAAGAGGTGCCACTCACTTTTCTTAAGAAACCGCATTTCTCTCCCCTTGCTGGCGACCAGATTTCATAAAGTAACATATTTCTAATGAAAGGTCTCTGCTTGAATTAAACCCTGAAGGTTTATGCAGATTTCGCGTTTGATTGCTGCTGGCATGGGCTCTTAGCCGCTGCGGAAGGAAGGCCGTCTCTGAAAGGGCCCCAGCGTGCAGTTCATAATATTCTTTGAAATAAAATAGTGCACTTGTGCTTAGTGGCTTTAATCAGCCCTGACTTTTGATAGTCAAACAATAGCTAATTACAGTAACACCTGCCTTCCAGGCCCCGTCACGACAGCTCCTGCCGGAGACCGGCCTTGTCTCTGAGCTGTGTGATTATTACCGACTGCACAGAGGAACTGACATTCAGCAAGTTTGGTAGCCATTAGGCAAGGGTTATTTTGCTGCCGCTTTGCCGGCTTTTCCATTGCACTCTTCTCCTTTGTGTATTTGGGGGGCGGCGGGGGTCAGGGAGGCCGGGAGAGCAGCATCGGGCCCGGGCCGGGGCTCGGGGGCCGTGGAGCAGGACTCCCGCCAGCTCTGGTGGGAGCCCCTTCGGGCTGGAGAATGGGAACCAGGTGCTCTGGACCCTGGAGACCCCGAGAGCTCGGTGAGCGTGCCGGGCCGGGTGGGGACCGCACCTCCCGGCCGGGGCCCGCGGGCCCGCTCAGCCGCGCCCGCCTGTCTCGGCTCCCGTGGGCGGAGCGTTACTTGCAGTGAAATGTGCGGTGATGCTCGCGGGGACGGCCCGGTGGAAGTCATCAATTACCATCTCGTTGAAGTCTTTCTTTTCTCGTTAATTTCGCCTGGCAAACGAGCCCGAGTTTTCCAGAACCAGCCAAGTGAGGAACATGAGCCCTTCTGCCAGCCGTGGGCCTGGGGAGCCTACAACGAGTTCCTAGGAAGGAAGAGGGACCTCAGCGATGACAGAGGGACGGGGTCCCGCTCCCCAGGCCCCGCAGACTCCGGCCCGAGCCCCTCCTCACAGCTTGCCGTTGCCGGGCCCTGTCACCCCCACGCCCTGTGACAGGACCCCAAGGAGTGACGGGCAGGAGGAGAAGGGTCGGGCCTGGCCCGTCCGGGCGGGTGCAGACGGACGGTGTCGGACGGGCCGGCGGTGGGCTTGCCCCTGACCGTGGGCCCCAGCACCCCACCCTGCCGCAGGAAGGCCTCTTCTGGGGACAGACCTGGACACAGCAGGGGACCAAACGGCGGAGCAGGCCCCTCCCACTTTCCAAGTCCCTTGGGGACCCCTTCAGTTCGCTTGAGGACGGGTGCTGCCGGGCCCGGAGGCCTTCCTCCCACACTCTGGGTGACCTTCCCCGGGAGGGACACAGGAACAGGGGGACAGAGCCGCCGCAGACCCTGTGGGGAGAGCCCTGCACAGCTGGAGTCGCCGTCCGGCCGCCCCGGGGAGGCCCGAGGCGCTCCTGCCCGGGACCGAGGCTCCCAGGCGCTGCGGCCAGCCCTGACTCCCGCTGGCCCGCGGCCGGGCGCCGGGGCGGGTGGGGCCCGCACACGTGAGCACACGCGTACCTGCGGGGCTGCGGCCCGGGTGCCTCTCGGCTGCGGGTGCCATTTCCGCTTCTCCGGCTTTGGTCTCTGGACGATGCGCGGTGTTGACACTTTACCCGCAGCCGGGACTTGCCAAAACCTGGAGTTGAAAAGCCTTCAAGGAGGAAAAGAACAACGGGAAAGCTGTTTTCTGTTAAGGCAGGTTTATTTTTCCTCGCAATTATGTCCGACTAAACGTCTTTGTGCAGGAAGCACTTCCCCGAGAAAGGCTGATTCATTCTGGCCTGCGCGGCGGGAGTGGCGGCCCCCGCTGCCCTCCGGCCCTGCTCCTGGCCGGGAGCTCCCTGCAGTCGGCCCTTGATGGGAGCCCAGGGCCCGGGGCAGCCACCGGGTGATGCCCCAGGAACCGCTGGCGGGGGGGAGGGGCGCCCGCCGCCCGGGGCTCCGTGGGCCCCGTCCCGCAAGGGGCCGCTCCGAGGCTCGGGGGCTCAGCGGCGGGGCCTGTCCGGGAGCCGGTCTTGCACAATGGGCCACGCAAAGCCAACGCCAGCCGGAGACCCTGACTCACTCTGGTGGGGTCACTCGCAGCCCTGACTCTTTCAGTGTCTGTCCCCAAGCCGAGTCGGTCCCCAGCCTGCAGGAAGCTCGGGGCTTGGGCCCCAGAGAAGGGCAGGGCCTCCTCAGCAGGGTCAGCGGTCCGGCCCCAGTCCCCGGGCAGAGGCCGTTCTCCCCGCAGCCCCCGGGAGGGCACGGCCTGCTACCCGAACTGTCCCTCCAGCGGGCCTCCCCTGCCAGGGCCCCGAGGGGAGGAGGGCGCGTGGGCCAGCGGGGCCTGGGGCGCAGTCAAGGTCGGCACCTAGCACGCCATCCTCCAGGCCGCCCCTCGCCCGCCCCGGCACTGACCCCCGGCCCTGGGGCGGCATCTGCCTCTCGTCTCCCCGTGTTTGCAGCCCTGATCAGTGTGACTGATTATCTCTGCGGCCACAGGTTGGTAATAAAGTCTTTCTGAGAGCCTCTCGCATTTCCTCGGGGCCCCGTTGGCATGGCAGGCCTTGACACCGGCCATTTGTCACCTGCTGCCTGTGGTCACCGTGCGCGGTGACTGGTAGACAGACAGGAACCAGGCCAGGACGGGGCTTCAGGAGGGGCCGGCCTGCAGCCCGGGGCGTGGCGTGGGCCGATGGCGGGGGTCTGCCGCCGTCAGACCCTCCGGGGGGTCGGGAGCCTTCCCCCACCCCGTGGCTGCACTGCCGGCCGCCCTGCTCACGGGCCAGGAGTCTGCACGGACCCCCAGGAGCCCGGGGCTGCTGCTGCCCCTTCCACCAAGCCCCTCCCTCAGGCTTCCCCTCGGCACATGGTCCCAGGAGCACGGGGAGGGGGAGCCTCTGACTGGCCCTGACCCTCCCTTTTGGGGAGGAAAAAATGGGTTTGTGAAATGAATCTGCTGTCGCCCTGGGGTGTGGCCTAGGGACAGGGTGGGTGCAGACGTCTCAGACTGTGGGGCTTGAACACAAAGGGGTATTGACCCCGAATGGCCCACAGGGTGCCCCCAGAGCTGGGGTGAGTCCCTTCACACACGCGTATGCACACAGACACGTGGACGCACACCCTCCTGAGGTCACCGGCCCCGAGCTTCCGGGAGCCGCGCATGCACCGAGGTTGCCGGCAGGCAGGGCAGTCGTGTCGTCCAGAAAGGAGAGGGGCCAGAGCAGGGCTCAGGGACACGGACTCGGGGACCTCAGGCACCTGTTCTGGGCACAAGGACCCCAGGATGCTGCTCCGCGTCGTCACGGCATCCTTGCCCCGTCCGGGCGCCCCGAGGCCCCGCGGAGCCAGCTCTCCGCCCTCACCGTCCCGGCCCGGTTCCCGGCCCACTCTCCCACCGCAGCAGAGACAGCCCTCCGAGGGAGACAACCTCCGGGGGAGACGGCCTCTCCCGGGACCAGCACCACCAGCCTTGCTGTTTGGCCGCCTTATGGGGACATGACGACGACCTTGGCCGCCAGCAGCGCAGGCCCGCGGGTGGGACTTCACATCCCAGCGGGACGTGCGGCCCTTAGCTGCCCTCAGCAACCCCGGCGGCGCTGGAACCCCCCCCACCACGCAGCACACGGCACGATGGTCAGCAAGCGCAAGGCACCGGGGCGGCCAGTGCTGGGCACAGGACAGCGGCCTGCAGCCAGCAGTCGCGTCGGCAGCCACAAGGAGCCAGGGTGCCCGGCGGCCGTGGACAGTGGAGCTGCAGCCCGGTGTCCCCAGGGACCTTAAGGTCTAAACAACACTTAGGATACCGACTTCTTCCAAAGGCATCAATCCGTTGAACCCACGGTGCATTTCGAAGATGCGTTTCAATTCGGAAAACCTCTGCTGGCCTAAAAACAGAGACACAGGAGGAAGCAGTGACCCCCGCAGCCCGGGCCCCCCATCTCCCACTGGTCGGGCCCCCCAAAGCTCCCCCCCGCCCGTATTTCCCGCCCCGGCAGTTAGCACTGCAGTGGGTCCTGGGGAGTGCTGGGCGCCACGTGCCTTCCCTGTGTCAGCGTCACAGCCTCTCGCTGCGGTCGGATGGGGGACGCTGTGCTCTGAATTCTCTCCTTGCTGCCTTCGCAAAGAACGCAGGCGTGGAAGTCACTCTGGGTCCCGGGAGCGTGGGGAGGCACCACGGGAACCTGCCCCACCAAAGGGCCGGTGATCCCAGGCCCCGCGGGCCTGCTCGTCCACCCGGAAGCACTGCGGTATCTCAGCAGAGGAGACGGGGCCTCTCCAGGCTGGCCTCGGCCCGGGTGCAGGGCAGGTGCCGGCCGAGGAGGGCACAGATGATGCAGCCCGAGGCCAGGCCCGGGCACAGCTGCTCGGTCACAGCCTTCAGGAGAAGGGGAAGGGCAGGCGGTCAGAGGTCCGCAGCTGGGTCCCCCTGAGGGGAGCCCACCCACAGGTCCCTGCACAGCCTGGGGCTAAGGTCAGGCAGTGGGGGAGGGGCCGCCCCAGGGGGTAACGGGGAAGCCAGCCCGTCCCCTGAGCAATGTCACCCAGAAGGCCAGCCAGTGCAGAAGCCCCAGGCGCCCACCGCCGAGGGGCTGGGTCTTTTCTCCATTACGTCACCAGGAAAGCCAGGGCCCAGCGAGGACAAGACCGCATGGAATCTTGAGTCTCTTCAAAGGAATATTGACTGACCTCCCAAGCATGATAATAATACATTCGCTTTGTGAAGCAATTGGGAAAAACCAAGATCGTTTAAATACGAAAATCAAAATTACCCAGGAATCCTCTGCTAATCCATAAACACTCCAGCTACATACAGGCAACGAATTTCACTTTTGCCGGCAGCAGGAAGCGAGCGGGCGGCCGCCGGTCTCGGCGCATGTGTGTCCGTGGTCAGGTGTGTGCCTGCAGGTGTGCACAAATGTGGGCACGTGCAGGTGGGTGCAAGGGTGGTGGGGCATGTACACACACACACACACGCACACACGCACACACACACGTATTTATCGAGTCTGCACACCCCCACCCGAGATCCACCTGGGACGTGGCGCGGCCTCCGTTTCTTCCGCTCAGCTTTTCCGTAACACGTTCCCCTCCCTGCGTTTCAGTTTCTGCGCGGCTGTCGGGGGCCGTGCTGTACCAACACTAGATGCCGGCCGGACCCTTGACCTTCTCCAGGGATGACACGTGGGCTCAAAGCGTGGCTGACTCACCTGGCAGGTGGAGCTGGCAGGGAGGGAAGTCTCCATGCTGGGCTCGTCTCTTGGATGCAGAGGGCGTGGTTTCCTCTCAGTCACCCCCCCCCCCACCAGCGCCCTGCCCCACATCAGGGAGCACCCACATTAGGACCTGGGGCTCCCATGGCCCGGCTATCTCAAGGCCACAGGGCAGCCCCTCTCACCTCACTCCTACCAAGGGCTGGGCCTTCAGTCTGCACCGGCACCAACTAAAACCTTCGCTGAGGTCTGAACGCAGGTGCTTAACTTTGAAAACGTAAATGCTACGAAGAAGGAAGCATGGGCAAGACCAGCGCCTGGGTCAAGCCGGAAGCGGGGTCGCTGGCCTGCCTCAGAGCCCGGGCACACGAGGGCCGGCTCCCTCGGGCAGCGCGGGGCAGGGGAATCAGGCGAGTCACTTGGGAACCGAGGGGGAGAGTCCGAGGCCTGGCTGAGACGCCGTGGTTTCTCCCAGATCCTGGGTGTGGAGCAGGGAGGCTGGCTCTGGCCGGGGCGAGGGGGGTGCCATGCGCTCCCCCACTTCCTCACGTACCCCCGAACCTCTCCAGGTCTAAGTCGCACATCTGTGAAGCGGGGACAACGCGGTCTGCCGCCTGCACTGTCGAGCAGGTGCGGTGATGTCGACGGAGGGTCTGGGCCAGGGTGAGGGGCTGGAGCCGTCCGGGCACGACTGGCGTCCGGTCGTCAGCATGACGCTGCCAGGAGCCCGGACCTTCTCTCTGTGGATTCTGCCGTCCTGCCCGCGGGCTCCCCTCCGCCTCCACCTGAGACCCGCCTGTGGGGCCCGGCCACGTAGACGGAGGGCTGGGCTGCGGCCAAGCCGGCCAGGGGACCCGGGGTACGACCTGCGGTGTGTGCGGTCTCTCCGCGAAGAGCCGTGCGGGATCACCGGGCTCCCCGCTGGTCCCGGGCCCCGGAGCCCGTCTAGCACAGAGTGGGCTCCCGGCAGATACTTTCTGAAGGAAGGCGCTGAGCTAGGAGCGGGCGGCGCCCCCGGAACGCAGCTGGTTCTGTAGCAGAGAATTTCCAGGGCCGCCGAGAGCCCCTCGGGGCGCAGACCCAGCCTCCCTCCGAGTTCACGTTGCCTCTTGCGCCTTCGGTGCGGCCAGCGTCCCTGGGAGGCGACCTTAAGCAGAGGGCTCCGTTTTCTGCCCCTCGTCTCCTCGCATGCATTTCATCTGCCCCGCGTCTGCAGGGTCCCAGCTCCAGCCCCCGGCGTGGAACCGCCCCTCTCTTACTTACCAAGGACACCCCTTTGAACTCGAGAGCAAAAAGCATCTGAAACCAGTATCCGGCTTGGCTCTCCCCTCCTGCCTATAAACAGGCTGATCCGTGAGTTCTCAGAATGTTCTAGATGAGGAATGTGCTTGGGGCTGGCTTGGCGTGCAGACCTTTCCATGGCGAGGTCAGGAGGCGCCAGGCTCTGGCACTTTCCCCGCGGACGCAGGCTGGGTCCGCTCGGGGGGCTGCCTGTGAGTGGGGCGGAGGCTCCTGGGCCCAGCGACCTTGCCCCGAGCTCTGGGATCTGGCTGGTGACCAGCCACCCTGGGTAGTCAGGGCCTGGGACGCCCAGCGGGCTGGGTGGCCCCCTCGGCCCCGCCCCCCCAACCCAGCCGCCACCGCGGGCTGCTCTGCGAGGTTCACCCGTGGAGAGGGAGCCGGCTCCCGGGAGAGGGAGGAGGGGCTTGTAACTAGTAGCCAAGAAGCTTAGTGATGGCCAGAGCCCCTGTGTCCCGCTGGGCCTGGTCTTGTGCCTGGAAAACACCTGCAGCCAAAGCCGGCCGGCCTGTGCCCACGTGGGACGCGGAGGCCTGCCGATCACAGGCTTGGTTCTTGCTGTTGGAGCTGCTGTGTGTGTGTGAGTCCTGGCGAACCTGGATTCATTGCTGGGCAGGTGGACTGACCACCCTCAGGTCCCCAGGCTGCACTTCATCCGTCCGAAGCTTGCCGGGGGCGGGGGGCGGGGGCGCCGGGGCGGGGCTGCCTTTCCCGCGAGGCCCAGGCGAGGTCGCAGTGGTGACTTCCCTTTTCTTCTCTGCGCCGTTTCCCTTGATGGTGGCTCAGCTCTCAACGAGCGCTGCCCAGGGTTCGGAACGCGCTGTGCTAGAGACCGGGTGACGCGTGGGGGCCCGACAAGGTGGAGGGGAGCTGGGTCAGCAAGAGGGGCTTAGGGCTTCCCTCTGCCCCCGCCCCCACCCCGCCACCGTATTCTGGAGGGATCTGGCCCCGTGGTCTGAGCATGGCTGCCCAGTGGCCCCTAAATGCCACCGCGGGGGGCCGTCCCTGCTAGGGAGGTGCCACGGAGCAACCACCCGAGGCAGCAGGAGGCACGGCACTCAGGTTCTCGGGGTGACCCTGGGGAGGGACACCACCTGCCCGCCTGGCCCTGCAGGCTCATCCCTGGGCGCCAAGCCCGCAGGAGTGGCAGGCGGCCTGGGGGTCCTGGGTGGTGGTCGGGTCGCCCCCTTGCAGCCGGGGCCCAGGCCGCGGAAGCTGGGGGCAAGGCGCCCTCTATCGCCGGCTCCGAGTCGTCTTTCCTCCAAAGCCCGGCAGCCGCGGGAGCTCCTGCAAAACCGGCATCGAGAGCCCGGGCTTCCCCAGACGCGATCAGCCTTTTGGGAACCTTTACAATAAAAAGTCGAGCGTTTCCGGCTCCCGTCTGACTTTTGATATAAACCGTGTGGTTCTCGAGGCGCGAGTGTTTCCAGAGCATTTAAGTGGCCGTGTTTGCCTGGGGGTGGGAGGGAGGGCGGTGCGTCCTCCTGTTCCGTCGGTTTTCCCAGAAAAGCGACGCGAGATGCAGCCAAAGGGGGGGTCTGCTTCCCAGGGGCTTGGAATTCCGTCTGGAGCCGAGGCGCAGCAGAAAGCTCTGGAAACAGCTCACCCCCTGGGGCCTCCGGCTTTTCGGAGGTGGCACAGTGGGCACGCGGGACGGGACACACGGCCCCGGAGGCTTTGCTTTGCTTTGCGAGCTCCGGCTCCGGGAGAAAACGTTTCGTCTCCAGGTTCAGAGCTGCCTTTGTGTTCAGACACCACGTTCAATGAGCGTCTTTGCTGGGCTTGGGGGTTGGTTTCGTTTTTCTTCTTTGGTTTCTAAAATGTCCATTTTCCACCTGAGGGTACATGTAGGGTATTTTTTTCTCTCCGAAGCAATTTGTTTATCCTTCTAGTGACTCAGTGTGGGGACAGTTATGCCTTGGAGCATCGGGGCTGGTTTTCCTGGCCGGCCCCACACGTGGGTCTGGCTGGGCGGACGAGCGCGTGGGCGGCGCTGGGCCCTCGAGGGCTCCGGGGTGGGGGCTGGGGTGTCATCAGAGCAGGACTCACGGGGAAGGGACGCCGAGGTCCCAGCGCAGGACAGCCTGGGAGGCAGGGCGGGGGGGCGTGGCTCTGAGGAAATGAACCAGCTGCCTTCGTGACCCCGGTGCCCTCCTGACAGCCTCCGTCCTGGAGGACCAAGAGCGGGAGGGCGTCGAGACCTCATCAGACAAGTTCTGAGCAGCCCAAACCTTGTTTACAAACCGTGCGGGTCCCGTTCCCCCCAGGCCACCCTTTGCCAGGACGTGGCCTTGGGCTGGCAGAATAGGACACCACGCAACCCAAACCGCGTGGATTTCTAACAGCCCTGGGACCGTCGCCAAAGCGTGAGGGGTCAGTGTCGTCGGCTGGGCTCGTACGAGTCCAGTGCTTGGGAATTAGTTTGCAAAGGATGGACACGGCCTCGGCGATGAGCGCGTGGAGCCCGGCCTGAGCGGGGAGCCCCCCACCCCGGGAGGGGCCGCTGTGCTGTTGTCCTGTGTCCGGGGTCCCTGCCCCCTCTGGTGTCCAGCAGTCAGGAGAAGCTCCTGTGCCCCAGAGAGACCCTCAGCTGGGGGAACGGTCTCGACAGTTCGCGGTCTTGCGATGGGGGCGGACGGCCTGCCCTGTGCCACGGAGGGAGGCGCCCGGCCCCTGCCCCTCGGGAGGGCCTTCCTCCGGGAACGTCAGAGACGCCGCGTGAGCCGCGCAGACGCAGCGCCCTGCCCAGGGCCGGGGGCAAAGCGAGGAAAGGATCAGAGCAGGCTCGGGGTGTGCGTGCCGTCCGGTCTGTAGCTGCTGAAGGATGCTTCACGGGTCGGTGTGCCCAGGTGGCATGCGGCCCCGCCCCGCCGTGAGCCCTGGAGCCATGCGCTCCCGGGGGGATCCTGGGTCTGGGAGGCGGATGCTGAGCGGTCCCTCCAGCCAGTGCGGTCCCTGCAGGCGGAGCTCGGAGGGGCCTTGGATGGCATAGAAGGGAAGCGAGCTGGCGCCCTGAGCCCCGAGTTCCGGCCAGCCCAGAGCGTGTCCTGGGAAGGGGTTCAGGGCCCTCAGCAGGCTCGGCGAACCAGGGTGGCTGTGGGCTGTGAGCTGCGGCCATCCAGCTGCGTCCGGCTCGGGGCACCTGTCCCCGGCCCAGCCCCGTGGAGGGGGAGCTCCCGTCCCGCCCAGCTGGCCACCTGGATGTGCTTATTGCCTCTCCAGGTGTGGCTGGGAAAGCGGCTCGGCCCCCCTGCCTGCACCCTATTGTTCCCCAGGTCCTCCTTGGGGTCCTTTTACGTGTTCACCTGATCCCTGTAATTCTGCACAACGCTCCCAGGCCGCAAAGCGACCCTAGCGCAGCTGGTGTCTGGGCCACGCTCACAAAGCTCTGGGCGGAAACCTCCCCTGCCCTGGTACCGCTGGGCCAGGCAGGGCTCCAGCCCCGGGCCCTGGCCCTGCCCCACCCTGGCTGGCAGCGCCCGCATCACGGCCCAGAGCCCCGCGCGCTCGCCTCCCTCCTCAGGGCTCCCAGGCAGCAGGCGCGTGGGCAGGTGGGCAGGGGAGGTGCCCCCGGACGCGGGAGGGGACGTCTGCCGGGCCGCGAGGCGGGCCGTGCGGGTAGAGCAGCGGGCGCGCGGGCAGGTGGGCAGGGGCGGTGCCCCCGGACACGGGAGGGGACGTCTGCCGGGCTGCGAGGCGGCCCTGCAGGTAGAGCAGCGGGCGCGCGGGCAGGTGGGCAGGGGAGGTGCCCCCGGACACGGGAGGGGACGTCTGCCAGGCTGCGAGGTGGCCCTGCGGGTAGAGCAGCGGGCGCGGCGGCGCAGCCTAATCAACGATCGGAAGAGGCCCCAAGGCCTGACGCATCAAAAAAGAAATACCAAGGAACATTTGAAGAGCTCGATAAATTGATCATATTCCAGTGAACCTTCACCTCATAACGATGGGACCATTTAAATGCTAATGTCATTTTTTAAAAAGTCAATTACAGGAGTTTTAAAGGGCCGGAGTCGCCAGGCTCTCCTTACCCACCCCTGCTGCGGCCCGGGCACTGGAGCGTTCGCTGGTCCCCCGCAGGGCAAGCTCTCCCAGTGGTCCCCGTAATTGGATCACGTTGACGCAGACGCCAGAGATGCCCTGGGTCTGGTGGGGAGCCGGAGGCGCGAGGGGGCTGCAGCCGCTGTCCAGCCCGCAGCAGCCCGACCTCGCCCCGTCCCACCCAGCAGGGCCCGAGGAACAGACCTGGGGTTGGCGACAGGAGCCTTCTGGAACATTCCGAAGGGGGTGCCCGGTGCCCCTCCCTCATCTGGGTTGGCTTTCTCACCTGCGCTGGGCCGGCCGAGCCCTCTGGGTGCCCACATGGCCAGGATGGGAGTGGCACGGGGGGAGGGGACACTGAAGGTTCTGGGCATTGCGTCCCCCACGGGGGCCTGGCGGTCTCGAGAGCGCGCTCATGGCAATGCCGGGGACACCGTCTGATCTGTGTCCATGTGGGCGACCTTCTGTGCACTGGACACTTCACTCACATGAGGCCTCGCTCCAGAGGGGGAAGCAGAGGGCTGCCGGCTTGCCTGCCGCAGGAGGAAAGAGCTGGGGCACAGCGCCGTCTGCCCAGGACTGCGAGGGCCACGCGGGCAGAGACAGAGCAGCCAGGAGGCCGCCCGGAAGGTCCCCAGCGTCCGCTGTGGTAGCCACTCCGGCCTGAATCCCCAGGGAAACGGCCGGCCTTAGCCTCAGGGAGAAGAGCGTGAACCCGCTGTCATCCAGGGGTCTGGCCTTCCGGACGGACCCGTGAGCCTCAGGCCCCCAACGCAGAGCTGTGAGCAGAGACCCGGGCTCAGCTCCTGGCAGGTCCCCAACATCCAGTGGGGCCTGGGGCCGGGGGCCGAGCACAGCCTGGGCCCGCTTTCTGCTCCCGTTTCTGCGCTCCTCCACCGTACTGGCTTCCTGAGTGCTGCTCCCCCACTTGGCAGGGGAGGCCCACCCGGGGGGTCCCTAGCCTGCTTTCTGAACCCCAGGGTCTCCGCTGGGCAAGTACAGGCCACAGCCCCAGGCACCGGGGTTGGGGCTGAACCCGGCTGGTGTGAGTGGGCGTGGCCTGAGCAGGTGCCAGTGCCGGAGCTCAGCCAGCAGCCGTGGGGACGTGCGACTGAACCACCCACCCCTCCTCGGCCCCTCCATGCCTGATGCCACAGCTGTTGGTGACTGAGCCTCTGAGCGTGGACGAGAGACCCCGAGGCCTGGCCACGAGGGGCCTCCACTTTCAGGAGCCGGGTCAGCCTTCCCATCCCCCACCCCTGGCCTCGAGAGTCCTGGGAAGGGGCAGGGCTGTGAGGGTACGGGACCCACCCCACCCCCCACCCCCAAGCCACAGGAGGAAGGCTGGTGTTCTCTTGCTGCATTTGGCCTGCCCCACGCACTTGGAGTCTCTGAAGTTCCAAAGTGGGGAGGCCCTGATGGGGGAGACCCGGCCGGCTGCCCCTGGGGCCACCTCTGCAGGGCCGCGAGGCAGGGCACCCAGCTGGCCCGCGGCGTGGACACCGTCACTCCAGCTGGAGACCCCCATCCATGCCCAGGAGAAGCTGGGGCTGGGGCTGGGGTCTCCTTCTCCCCCGCTCGCTGGAGCCTTGCTGCAGGGCCGGGGGGAGACCCCCCGGGGGGAGGAGGCCGTCCGTGCAGTCAGGGGGAGAGACCTGAAATGGGGAATCTGGGGGCCTTGGGTGGGAAGGGGCGGGGCTTCTGGGCCTGTGGTCTCGGGACCCAGGGCTGTGTACCTACACTCTGTGTGTGTCGCGGGGCGGGGAGGGAGCGTCAGTCTGGAGCCTGCAAGCCTACAAGCCCCCACAGTCTGGGGGCCCTGCCTCTGCCGGCAGACGGACCCGAAGGAGACCCAGCTCGGCCACTCAGCCTCCAGCCTGGCTGTAGGAATCTGCAGGGTGGGGACCTCCCACGTGGCAGCCGCATGTCCCGTAGGCACGGCTCCCGCCGTGCAGGTGCCAGCAGATGCTTGTTTAAAGGCTCATGGGACTTGGCCTCTGTGCTGTCTCTCCATCGATGCTCCCGAACTCACCCCCTCATGCTACCCCCAGCTGGGCCCGTGGGTGAAGGCACCTGTCCAGGGCCCACAGCCAGCAGCCAGGGCACTGGGCTCCCGAGCTTCGGCCCTACGACCTCTGTGCAGGGTCCCCGAGAGCAGAGGGTCCCCGAGAGCAGAGGGTCCCGGCATCGGGCGTGGAAGACAGGAAGGCTCCCTTGAAGCCCAGCAGACCCTGAGGCCCCACGCGTGTGCGTCAGCCCCTCTCTTCCTCACGGTGGAGGGTCTCGATATCCCCATTTCACAGGAGGGGAGACCGAGGCACAGAGAGAACTTGCCAGGTTCCCACGGGACCGGGACGGCACTCTGACAGCCAGAGCCCGGTGTCCCCAAAGGGGTGCTGGTCACCCGTCCCCCCTCCTGCTTTTCACACCGTTTCTGTCCCAGACCCAACACGTCCTGCGGCCCCTCCAGCTTTGGGGACAGTCCCGGGAAGGTCGCACACCTTGCCCGGCATGCTGGCCCTCCTGATGGCGGCCAACGACCCGAGGCGGCCCCGTGCTGCAGGGGAGGGGGCACCCGCCCACCACCCAGGAGAGACTCGGGCTCCCGGAGGACTCCGAGCGGGGGAGGAAACTCAAGACGGGGGCTGCCGACGGCAGCACACTGCAGCCTTTGCTGAGCCAACCCTCCAGGGTCCCTGAAAGGGGCACGAAACCTGAACTTGGCCACATGATACCGCTCTGTCTGGGGAGGCCGCGCTGTCTTTCAAAGAGCGATAGCTACGGAAATTAGTGGTGCAGAAACGGATCCCCATCCTTCATCAGGGGCCTTATTAACTGTCCCACGAGGTGACAGGGGCAGCCGGGCCCCTGACTTCAGGGCCTGGGAGAGGCCGTCTCCGCGCTCGGCCGCAAGGAGACATGCAGGAAGGATGCCCTGGACGTGCAGGGCCGCGGTGGGCTGGGGGCGGTCTCGCTCCTGCGAGGGTGAGGGGTCCCGAGGCAGTGTGGGGGAGGCGGTCTGTCGTGGAACGTGACCCGGGAGCCTGGTTTCGGAGCAGGGGTGACTCGGCCTCCCAGACCGAGGACGGCCTCAGATGGAGACGACCCCGGGGGCCAGGGGTCCCCGCAGAAGGCAAACCGCATGCCACCGGGAGCCCTGGACCTCACTCCGGCCCCTGCCTCCCAAGCACCGTCTCCCTGGGGTCCCAGGGCAGTTAGAGGAGGCAGGGGAAGGCTCGGGGGCCCAGCTGGTGCTGTCACATTTGTTACCGTCCCAGCCCGGCGTCTACAGGCCTTGCCTTGGTGCCCCGTGTCCTCGTGCGGACCCACCACCGGCTGGCATGGGGCAGGGTCCCCCAGCCACCTACTGCCTCCCAGCGGAGTCAGTGCCCATTTTAAACACGTTCCGTTAAGCGCCACCCGGGTGGCACGTGGAGGCTGCGGCTCTCGGCACCGCCTGCAACCTTGCTGGCAATGCGGGCCCTCAGGGCCCAGCCCAGACCTGCCGAGCCGGGCACAGGGCACAGCCGGCCACGCCAGCCAGCCCCGCGGTTCCAGGATGAGATGCGGAGGGCTGGACAGAGGCCAGCCCGGTTCCGCCTTCTGCCCTCCCGGGTTCTTGCCTGTGGAAGGTAGCGGGGCTGCCACCGCCTGGGACCCCCTGGGACTCAGCCTCCCTCCCCCGCCGCCCCGCGAACCTCCTGGGCCTGCGCCTCCCGCCCCACAGCCGGCATGTTCCCACGGGGCTCCCGCGGGGCCCAAACCCGGACACGGCAGCGGGAGCCCCGGGTGGAAGCGCATCATCCCGGAAAAGGCGGGTTTGGGAGCCGAAAATGTCTCGGCAGGACGCTTGCCTTTCAAGGTCGGGCTAATGACCTTCCACACAGGATAGATGTACTGAGGGAGAGACCGGTGGCGCTGTCATCCGCTGGCAGCGCCAGAAGGAATACCCTGAGGCCGAGCCCCAGGTCTGTTACTCAACACCCCCTTTATTGCCTCGCGAAGCCAGACCCAGCCGGCAGGGAGTGACGGGCCGCGCGGGCCTCTCCAAACCCGTTCATTTTTAGCCCCTGAGAATCAAAGCGGAGTCCAGCTCCGGCCGGGGAGGCTTTGATCCTCCACCCCGGCCTGCAGTGTCTCCCCCACGGGAAGCAGAGGGCATGGAAAGATAAACAGCACTTGAGCGGGTTGAGTCCAGCGGGGCTGTTCCCCGACGGGCCTCCCAGGTGCTGAAAAGAGCTCTCTTGGCGAGTAGCACACACGTAACCTTCACCCTTGACCGCGAGGCCTGGTGGAAGATAAGAAGGTGGTGTCGAGAGGGAAAGGGACAGAGACGAGCCGCCCGCTCCCCTGAAAGAGAGACGAGGCGGACGGGGCGGGAAGGCTGCAGGCCTCAGGGCCCTGGTGCAGTGGCAGAGACAAACCCGGGCTGGGGTCCCTCACCAGCACGTTGGTGGGGGGTCCAGACCGCAGCCGAGCGATGAAAAAATTGTACCCCAGAGTATCTTCAGGACCCCCGGAAGGTCTGGCAGCTGAGCCGGGGTCGGGGGGCACAGGGGAGGGCTCCAGGGCGCCAGCTCACCCCGCTCAAATTGTCCCAGATGGAGGCGTGTGAACACGGGCTCGGGCTCGGCCTCGGTCCCGCCGTCTTTCCACAGGAAACTACAGCGCAAAGGAGACTCTGTCGCTGAGGCTTTCCCGAGAAGCGGTGTCCCCACGGGGCTGGGGACCAGGCCCCATGGATCGCACATGCCGCCCTGGTGCCGACTTGCGGCGGGGGCCCGGGGGCCTTTGAATGAAACACTTGCACCCTCCCACCGTCCCCAGAGGAGAAGCGGAGGGACTCGTGCGGGGAGGGAGGGGCCTCAGCCACGCGTGCCCCAAAGCCAGCTCGCCCAGGTGGCCCCCTTTGCACCGAGCAGCCCGGTGCCGCGCCCCCGGCTCCGGGGACGGAGTTCTGGTAACCAGGCCCGCGTTTGCACCCGCATCCCAGGCCCATCCGCTGTGTCGGAATGGAGCCTTTGAAACTCGCCAGGGACACTGGTTTTGATGACAGCGCATGGGTAAAGGTTGTATTGCTCCCCGCGCGCGGACCCATCCATCTGTGAAGCGGGACAAGGCGGTAATAGGAAGGAGCTGATCGCCGGGGGCCAAGTTGGAATGCAGACTCGTCAGAGGCTGCGAACTCGGGCGCCGCGCCGTTAAATAGAATCCATTATTGTTTCATAAACAGAGAGATTGAAGCGCCCCGGCCAGGAACCGGCCATCACAGGGGGCCGCGTTTTCGCTCAGCTCACGACAAGTGTTTGTTTTGAGTAAGTGGCTGTCTCGGCTAATAGCGGGGTGTTTCGCGGCGGAGGGCTTGTTGAGCAGGATTTACGGGGAACCCCGCGCGCTGTTTGTGCAGGACGCCCAGCGGCCGCCGGGAGATGGGACTTGGTGTTGCCGTGGCTCCGTCTCCCGTGGGTTTCGGATCCTCTGGTTAATGCGTCCTTCCCGCAGGGACTGGGGTCTCTGAAGGGCACCGCCCACCGCTCCCGGCAGGTGCTCGGAACGTGGGAGTGTGCGTGCACGCGTGCGCCTGTCCTGGGGGTAGGTGGGTTTCTGGTTCCAGAGGAGAGCCATGGCTGGACCATTTCCCTGCCTCCCTGGGGACCGGCCACCCGAGGGAGGCAGCAGGTGACGAGGTCCAGGTAAACGGTGAAGCGTTGCAGGCGGAAAGCGTTTCCCCCGGCAGGGCAGAGCCTGGCTCGGAGGCACTGTGGCATGGGGGGGGGGGTCTCTGGGGTGGAGGGCACTGTGCACCCACGGGCCTTCTCCCCCAGGCCCCCAAGGGGCTGCTTTGTGTGGAGGAAGCGGGTGGCAGGCTGGGCCCCCTCTCCATCTTTGTCTCTGTTCCCCCTTCAGCAGTTTCAGGAGCACCCCTACAACCAGGCTTTCCCTCCCCGCTCACCTGCAGGGTCTCAGTGGACAGTGGACAGGACCCCCGCAGGCCTCTGCGGTATCCGCACAGATCCAAGTAAGCCCACGGGGCCAGAGCCCAGGCCCTCTGACCTCACTGGGGTCCCGGGGCTTATTCCAGGCCGGGGGGCCCGGGGCTCGCCTGTGGGAAGTTCCTTCCTGGGGACCCAGCTCTGGCCACCCCACTGGAAACCGTGTCCAGCTGTCTTTGCGTCACGTGAGCTGCTGACGCGAGAGGCACCCCCGTGCGAGGACGGCCAGGCCTGGCCGCTACGGATACGACAGCCGAGGGTGGCGCTCAGGAGGGACAGTGGACAGGGCACAAGAGACCGCAACCCCTTCTGGCCTCAGGTTCCCCTCTTTCCATGAGGACAGCCTCTCTGGGAACCAGGGGAGGTTGTCACGGCGACGGGAAAGGCCGGGAGGTTCCCCTCTGCCCTCCACGTTCCCAGGAGCAGCCGCTGAGTTGGGGTCCCTCGCTGACCCCCCGTGCCCCCGCTCGGCCCCGGAGAGTGGGCGCCATCCGGGAGGGGAAGAGGGCACCCTTTGATGCAGGTGTGCAGCCCCCACCCTCTTTAGAGGTAGCCCGCACGTGCGCCGTGGGGACAAAGGGCCCCTCACTGTCACCTCGGGGCCAGGCGCCGCCTCGCCTGGAGCCCAGCAGCCCGGCCTCCACTCCGCCCGCTCGAGGCCCGCAGCGCCTGCCGCACGGCCGCTCGCCCACCGGAGGCTGTGTTTAGTCTGGCTTTCTGGGCGTCTGTCTCTTTTTTTCTCCAGACTCTTCCAAAATGCTGTAGGCTGCAGACAGCACTCTGGCCGCGCAGGGCGAGAGGAGCCCAGCATCCTCGGTGGGGAGGTTCCTGTCCCCGCCCAGGGCCACAGGGGTGGCTGGAGCCGCGGGAACTGGAGCGTGACGGCGCCCCCGCAGGAAGGCCGGGCAGCGGCGGCCGCGGGTTCTGCAAACCGCGTGGAAGGGTCCGCTGGAATCTCAGCCCCTGCCTCACCCGGGAGTGCGTGGGGTCGGGCCAAGCGGCGTCAGCAGGGACAGGGCTCAGCCTGCTGGACCGGCTCCCGCGGTCAGAGGTTCTTGCCCGATGTCCCCATTAAGATGCCATCGGGCCCCACTCGGGGACGCGGAGGCCTCGCTGCCCCTGGAACAGCTGTGCTCCGGATCCTGGGGATCTGAGAGGGACCCTGGGGGGGGCGGGGGCGTGGCCCCTGCAGAATGGGGGGTCCGGCCAAGCAGCAGACTGGCTGCGGGGATCTGCAGAGGAGGTGGGGTGACGGGGCACAGGAGGGGTGACTGAGCGCCGAGGCGGGCGGCGCCAGGGGCTGGGGGACCCCGTGCTGGGGCCGGGTGGGCGGCCCGTGTGGGGGAAGGGCAGGAACATCCAAAGACGGGGCTCGGGGGGGGGGGGGTCAGCGTTTGTTCAGGAAGAGTCTTTTCAGGTACCACCCCGGCACCGTTTTGCTTTCACCTTTTAAATTATGGTTGATTTACAGCTTCTGCTGCCTGCAGTGTCCCCGTCACACACACGCACGCATACAGATGTGTACACAAACACACACACGCATAGATGTGTATACGCACACACACATACTCTTTTGCTCACGCTGTCTTCCATCGTGTTCTGTCCCACGAGCAGGACCCACTTTGAGCCGAAAGGGAAGACAGTCGGTTGCGGGGTTGGGGACTGAGGCCCACGGCTACCCTCGAACTCCGCTCACGGCGCCCAGCCCTCCCCGCCCCGTCCACTCTCCGTGCTCCAGGGCGGCCTTGTGCGTGCCAGTCCCGCCCTCCTGGCCGCCGGGGTCTGCGGGACTGTGTCCTGCTCCTGTCTGAGGCCCCTCCCAGTGTCCTGGACCTGGGGTTCGGCGGGCTGGAGGGCGGTGTGGGGGCGGCCAGGTGTGCAGGACCGGAGGGGGTCACGTGAGCTGCCCGAGGGGGACTCCTGCCGTGAGCGCCCCTGACGGGCAGCGGGGGGCCAGGAGGGAGGCGGATGAAGGCTGCCGGGGGGCGGGGGCGGGGGCAGGGGGACGTGCACCAGGAGGCGAGAGGGACGGACCAGGGTCCAGCGCTCCGGCAGAATGAGGCCCGGAGGGAACAGTGGCCCAGCTGCGCCCGAGCCTGGCCAGCAGCCTCCACCTGACCAGCCGGCTGGAGGGGCTGCGGGGTCCGAGGAGCCGGGAGAGAAGAGATGCAGGGGTCGCGTCCAGGATTCGGGGAGGATACGGGGAGCGCCCCCTCTGGGCTGGGGCGAGTGTAAGGTGCTGCAGTGTCTCCTGTCCTTTAAGTGAGTGGGTTCCAATCAGCTGTTGGGCCCTAAGCTGCAGGGGGCACGTCCCCCTCGCATCCCAGCCCAGCACCCTCTGCTCTGTGTCCTGCTCCCGTCATTTATACCGTTGGGCACCCAGATCCTTCCTCTTCCAAGGCAGGGGCTCAGGGTGAGGGGACCGTCTGTGATGAGGGCGTGGTCCAGCGCCTTGCTGTCCAGGTGTGGCCTCCGAGCCGCGCGGAGGGGACAGCACACCCGAGGCATCAAATCTAGTTTCTGTTTGACTCCAGTGCCCTATCAGAGTAAATGGCAACCCCCCGCCCCCCGGTCAGGGCAGCTCTGGATGGTGGGTCTTTGGGTCCGAGCAGCACATCGCAGGACATTGCCAAGTGGCCGTGTGGCACCCATGTCCCGTGGGCCCCCATTGGCGCACGGCGGCCGCTTCCAGTGTGAGCTGGAGGGCAGTCCGGGGGCTCCTCCGGGCGAAACGCCCTCCCACAGGAGACCCGTCTTCCAGCCGTTCTGTCGACTGAGGTCTGGAGGTCCTGCACGGACCCGGGACGTGGGGCCGGGGGCTCGTGTAGAAACGGGTGAAAGGCCGGCCCTGCAGCTGTCGGGGCCCCGAGGAGGGCGCTGTCGTGCTGCTGCCAACGCGCTTGGGCAAAAAGTCGTCCTTTCACGCTCGCTGTCTCGCGAGCCTTTCCCACGGCATCGGGGTGTCTCTGCACCCACAGGGGACTCTGACCACGGGTGTTACGGGCTGGTCGCCTTCCTGTCCAGCCGGGGCCACCTGGGGCTGCGGGGTCCGCACGCGTCCGCCTGAGGCTCCTGCTCCCGCAGCCACGCCAGCAAGGGGCCGACCGCCGCTGGGTGCAGGGTACCCGAGGCCTCTGGGGTTCGGATCCTCCCCCCAGTTCCGGGAACACGATTGCTCCGCCAGCAGGGCCGGTTTCCCGAAGTCTGTGCTGCGCCCTGGGCCTCAGGTGCTCCGATGCCACCAGGGTCGGTGCGTGGTCCCAGAAGCCTCTCCAGTTTCTAGTGTCGTCACTGGTCTCCTCTGTCCTGTGCCCTCCCCACGCATGCGTGTGGGACACGCCGGTCTGCTCACAGGCGGGAGACGGCTTCTGTCTCCCCGCGAGACCAGGCCATTCCCTCAGCGTCGCAGGCGAGGGCTGCACCCCATGGGGGACCCCTCCGGGTGCCTCTTTCTCTGCACTTACACCCCCAGCTGACTGCCCCTCCCTCGTGCCCAGCCCCCTTCCACCCAGCGGGCCTCTCGGGGACAAGGCTACAGCCACTGACCCCGGAGCCTGACCCTCCTGGGGTTCAAGGATTACCCACCAACGAATGCGCACGTGAAAAAAAAAAAGATGCTGTCGGGGGGTTGGGTTTCCGCGCTCTAAAAACGGGGACACTGGCCCGCAGTCACTCTAAGTGGCCCCTTGATCGTCAGGCCCTCCGTGATCTTTGTGTTTTCAAAGGACAGTGTCTCAGTGACCCGGGTGCAGCCTGACGCGACAGTGGGACAGGTGGCTGCAGCGGGGCTTTCTCCAGGCCTCGGCCGCAACGTCCCCACGGCTTGAGAAGTTCACGCTGGTCAGGATGGGCGTGTTTGCCGGCCAGCAAAGTCACACCGGCACCAGCCCAGAGCCTGGGTTCCGCCAGGCTGCTTGGCGGGTTACTACTTACCCCGAGCAGAGCCGCTTCCCACACGGCCCCGCATCCGTGGCAGTCCCCACGCCCGCATCACGCCGGAACGTGCTCTGTGTTTCTGGCTGCTCCTCAGCTGGCCACCCGAGTGTCCTTGAGACCCACGATCCCTCTGCACTTCCCACCGGCGGAGTTGAGGCTTCGGAGGGACTTGAACCCCTAGGATTTTACAGCAGGGTGTCCCGACCCCAGTTTAGGGCCCTCCCAAGAGAGGGCATCCGGCGCGTGCCCGGTCTTTGGGTGCACGCGGGAGCAGCTCTGGTCACAGGGAGAGAGCCCGTCCGCTAAGTGCAGACACAGGTGGCGCCCGCGTGCGTAGACAGCCGGCTCTATCCGTGTACAGCTGTGCAAAGTCGCCAACGCCGAGCCCGTGCTCTGAGCGAACGCCGGGGGCGGCAGGTGTGCGGCTAGGTTCCTGCCAGCTGCGGTCACCGTGTTCTCATCTGCCAATCAATACGTGACCTGCCTCATGGGTTTCTGTTTCAAGACCGGAATTTAATATAAAACGTTGACTCAACTTGCGCTGCAGTCACGGCCGTTGGCGCCGTGGCCCCTGCCCCAGGGAAGCTCAGCCAAATATGCGTTTTCTCCATCAGGCGCAGCACAGCCGTCTGGGCTCAGAAACCCTACGTGCCCTTTGTCGCCAGGCTGGGGGCGGGGTCACCGACAGAACTCTCAAAATGCCAAAAGCGTGACCCCTCAATAGGCTACGAAAAGGACGTCCGGTGCTGGGCTGGGCCGAGACGAGAGGCGGCGTGTCACCCACTCAGCCTCAGCTGCGCGTGTGTGTGACACATGGCCCACGCTGTCCCCACTCCGTGTGTGTTTGGGGGTGACGGGAAGCCCCCATGACGGTCGATCTGGGGTCACAAATGCACTTTAGCCGGTGAAGAAATCCACAAATATGAAACCTGGGGAAGGTGAGAGTCGCCGTGTGAACATAAACACACGTGGGTATGTGTGGAGCGGCCTGTGACGCGTGCAGACTGGTTTTTTAAAACACAGTTCGCACGCCGTAAACGCGGCCCTTTCGAAGGGCACAACTGAGTAGTTTTTCGTGTATTGTGACTGAGTGGTGGAGCCATCGCCACCGTGTAACCCTAGAAATATTTCAGCTCCTGAAAGGAGACCCCAGCCCCTGGAAACCACTAAGCTACTTTCGGCCTGCGTCTGCCTGTTTGGGGCGTTGGTGTCGGTGGGACCCCACAGTGCGTGGGCTCCTGCCGCTGGCTCCTCTCTCCCGTGCTGAGGTTTTCGAGGTCTGTCTGCATCTCAGGGTGTTTGTGCCAGGACTTGGCTGCTCGTGGCGGCTGAGTAACAGCCCCCGGAAGGGACAGGCCACTCGCTCATCCCTCCTCCGCCGCGGACAGCGGGCGGTGTCCGCGTCGGGGCGAGCGCGATGGCAAGTGCGCTGCTGTGCTTGTGCCCATTTTTGTGTGGCCTCCGTTTTCGTTTCTCCCGGGCCTGTACCCGAGAGTGGCCTGGCTGGGCCACATGTGACACCGGGCTGAGCTTTCTGAGGAGCCGCCGGCTGTTTTCCGCAGCAGCTGCAGCACATCGGCTTCCTGAGAGCTGCGTGCCCGGTGCGCTGTCCCCACACGCTCGCTGACGCCATCTCCGGCGGTGTGTGTGCTGTTCCTGAGGAAGCGCCAGGAAGAGCGGGAAGCCAGCTTTCGGATGCTCGGGGACCGCGTGGCAGGACTCGGGGGGGGGCTGTCGCAGCGGCCTCTGAGAGAGCGGGAGGGAAGGCCGGCTCCCACAGTGCTTTCTCGAGGGGCCTTAGCGAGCTGAAACCAAGGCGACGCCCACACCTTTCACACATTTATTTCACGCTCGCACCACAGAGCCGCTGGCCCGGCCTGGCTCTGTCCGAGGGAGGGGCCTGGTCTTGCCCCACCTCTGGGTGGTCCCCTGTGTCCTTGAAGACGGCGTGAAGGACACAGCTGCCCCCAGGATGGGGCTGATGGAGCTTGACACACACTCCCTTCCCCCCACCTCCTCCAGCAAGGCCCAGAACTCTCTAGCGAGGGCTGGGGTGGCCTCAGAGCACAGGGTCCCCTCTGGCCTCTGCCCTCTGCCCTCTGAGCCCTAGAATGGACTCTTCTGTGCAAGAACGCTTCCATTAAAGCTCATATGGCCCCCCCCGAGGAGGGTCCCACGGACACTGAAACAGCAGAATTCCAGCTGAGAGGCGCAGGGGTTGGGGAGACCACGTGTGGAGCGCACGTGCAGTGAGACCCAGAGGAGCTGGGCCCCCAGGGGCGGGTTGGGGGGCACCAGGCCTCCCCGCACGGAAGGGTGGCGTCTGGTCCTAAGGGTCCAGGGCCTGGGGGGCTCCAGGTGTGTGACCAGGTGTAGGCAGAGCTTCTGTTCCTCTTTCCGGCTGTTTGCCCCCGGCCTCTTGCAAGTAGCCCCTGACTCTGGCTGGGGTTCCTCAGGCAGGACAGGCCCCTGGTGCGGCCGATCGTCGTGGCAGCGAAGCAGCGTGAGGTCAGAGTCCACCGGCTGGGCTGGGGATGAGGAGGGGCGCGCAGGGGCGGGGGACCCCCCAAGCTTTGCCTGGGCACCTCCCACGGGCACCCCCTCCTTCCCGCGGCGGCACCTCTTGGAGCAGAGCTGGGACCCACGACGAAGAGGAAACGCTTCTGGGTCGAAATGCAGGTGCCCGCCTGCCTCTCATCCTTCCGGGCCGTACACTGATTCGCCAACAGAGCCTTTCGCTGTCATCCCCCTCAACCGCCCACCGCACAAGGCACTGGGTTGAGCTCGGGGGAGAGGCCGTCTGCCGTGGCTCCCAGTCCTGCTGGATGCAGAGCCAGCCCAGGCCACGCGCGACTCTGAAAGGGTCCGAGTCATGGGGCAGGGGTGTCCGGTGCTTCCGGCCGGCTCCGTCCTCCTGGGTCCATGCCTCCAGCAACTTGAGAGCAGGATGGAGTCACTTGCCCGGCAGCCAGACTGTGGCCCGCATCCGTCCTAGGACCACGGGGACACGTGTGGAGGGGGCGGCCCGGAGGGTAGTCCAGATCATAGCAGTGGCCACGCGGCCCTCGCCGGCCCACCGAAGAAGGCCAGGACCACATCACGTGTTCAGGATATCCTGCACGTAAAACGGCCGAGTGGTTGAAAAGCGCCCAGCCTGTCTCACCTGGAAACGCTGATGGCCCGGGCCCTGACGCCTCTGGGAGGCTGGACCTTCTTTGCACCTGGACACGGCCATGTGGCGATGGGACTGTCACAGACGGTGACTGTCTCCGGGAAAACCCCCGGCACACAGGCACAGCCGTTTGGGAGCAGTTTTAAGTTTTCTACAGGAAAAAGGTTGCCCTGAGAAATAACTGCATTTTGAAGACGGCTTTATCGAGATGCAGTCCACACACCAGCTGTAATCCGCCAGTTACGTCACGGACAGTTCAGGGACGCTGTCCTGTGTCGCCGTCGCTCAGCCTTCGTGCAGAAGTCTCGCTCGGTGTCCTGCCGGGCGACCTGCGCCGAGGGCAGGGTTGCCTGCCGAAGCCCCAGAGGGGACGAGACCGCACCACGTGGCACTCAAGCCGGAGAGCAACCTTTATCCCCGGCGGCAGGATCCACGCGGGAGCCACCCAACCCCCAGCGAGGGCCGCGGGCCTGGACCTCACCCTCGCCGCGTGCGCGTGCACAGGCACATGCAGCACCTGGGTTTTACTTTATTGTCATTGTTTTCCACACGGAGGGCACATTTCAAAATGCAAAGCTGGGATTTGGTCACACACGCGCATCCGCGTTGGTCTGAGACTTTGCAGCAGAGCTCGGCCCCTGGACGCTCGGCACGAGGACCCCAGAGTGGGGCTCGGCCCTGCCCTGCCCGCTGAGGGCCTGGGCGGTCACACCCCCATCTGTGAAGAGGGCACCGTGGCGGACACCCCTCCCTGGAGGTACCAGGGGACCCGATGGACATAGCACGGGTGAAGGCTGCTCGCTGGTGAACCCAAAGGCCGGAGCCCGCAGTGAGCTTAAACTTCGGGCTCCGGGGTCCCACCAGCCGTTTCCCCAGGGAGACCCCTGCCCTAGTCGTCCTCCCCCAAGACCGCCTCCCCGGCTCAGGGAGGAGTCGGTGGCCGGATGGAGCCGTCGCACCCACCCCCAGCCCGGCTCCCACTGTCTCAGGCATCACAGCCTGGGGGCCTCTGAGATGCCCGGGGGACCCACCAAGCCTGGTGGGTGAGGCCAGCAAGGGACAGAGCGAGGACCGGCTGGGCCCCTGGGTCCCCAGGGCCCATGCCTGCCCCTCCTGCACAAGCCTGGCCAGCAAGCCCTTCTCACCTGACGGGACCCAGTGTGACCCCACCCAGACGCCCTCTGCCCCCCAGGAGCCACCTCGGCCTTCCCCTGCTCCGCCTGCTCGCTCCCGCCCTTCGATTCTCGGGGTGACTCTGCAGAGCCTCAGATGAGGTCGCCCCAGGGAGGGGGGTCCTCGCGTGCGCACGACGCCTGTGCCTGTGTGTGCCCACAGGTGTGTGTGCCGGCCCCAGCGTGGGCTGGCGTGGGCATGGGGGCCTGGTCCCCGGCCCACGTGCTACGGTGAGGGCAGCGCGGCGGAAGGGTTAACCCGCACGCGGGCAGCGAGTCCTGCGCAGGGACCGCCGTCCCTCCTGCTAATGAGAACCAGGCCTTCTGCACCGGCCCCGCTGTGTGAGCAGGGCTCGCCTCCTCTGGGGGCTCATCGTTGTTGCTTTTCCCAAAAAGCAGGTGCGGTGTGACTACGTCCTCCCTCGTGCTTTCTTGCACTTTTGGAAACAAACGGGAGGAGCCAAGTCCGGAGAGAGAGTCCATTTCTTCCCCCAGCCGCCTGGAAGCCCGCCCCACCGACAGCGCCCGCCCCGCCCTCCCTGTGCCCCCCGCTCCGAGGCTCAGTCCTGGCTCCGGGGGCCTTCGGGTCGGGAGGGTCAGCGGTGTCACCAAGGGCCACTCACCGATCGGGACCGGCCGGACACAGCAAGATTTGCCTTCATTTAACCCTCGCCTGACCATCTAACCGATGAGTAAACTGAGGCGCAGAGAGATCCAGAATCCCCGTTCCTGCAGGCGGCACGGCCAGGAGGGTGCCAGCGGGAGCCTGACCCCAAGGGCGGACCCACGGCTGCTCTCTCCTTCCGGGGAAGGATCCGGCTCTGTCCCACCTCCCGCTCAGGGAAGCCTGGGTTCGCCAGCTCTCTTTCTTTTTCTTTTTCGGGCTGCACCTGCAGTACATGGAGGTTCTCAGGCTAGGGGTCGAATCAGAGCTGTAGCTGCCGGCCTACACCACAGCCAGAGCAACGCGGGATCCGAGCTGTGTCTGCGACCCACAGCACAGTTCACGGCAACGCCGGATCCTTAACCCACGGAGCGAGGCCGGGGATCAAACCCGCATCCTCATGGCCCCAAGTTGGGTTCATTACCACTAAGCCACGACGGGAACTCCTGGATTCCCCACTTTTTACTGCCTTTGTTCTGCCTTGTGGCCAGAATCATCCTCGCCCCCGGGTCCAGAGCGGCTGCAGAGCCACCGATGACTGTTCTGAACAGCAACCCCCCCCCAGCCTGGTGCCCAGATTCACAGGTCATCTCCTGGCCAGCAACATCCAGCCCCGAGGCCGATGGCAGGTTCAGATCCCCACTTGACCACCCCGGAGGCCCTAGGCTCCCATCCTGACTTCTGTCTCCCCTTGTGTGAATTGGGGCAACACTCAGGACCCCCGGCGTGGTTGGGGCTGGATGAGAACGTGTGCGAAAGGGCCTGGGCTCAGCCCGGCACGCTTCAGACCCGCAGCAGGCAGCACCGCGGCCACGGGCACTGGGAGCGCACTGGGCCCTTCTCTGCTTGTTGCCATGCCCAACCCGTGCCAGAGCCTGCGGTCAATGCAGGGCCCAGCGTGGAAGCCGTCATGGTGGGGAGCCGTGGCCAGTGTGTGACAGCTGGGGTGCGGGACCCCAGGACCCCACGGGACAAGAGGCTGCTCCCCATCCTCCTCCGAGGCTGGTCCCCGGGGCCTGGCCCCGTCCTGGCCCTTGCCGGCCACGCCCGCAGCCCCGCGTCCGGGCCTCAGCCGGGCCTGACGTCCGCATCGCTCTGCGGGGGGAGCCCAAGGCCAGCGGGTCTCTGGGAAACAAACCCTCCACGCTTGTCCTCCTCGAAGCCCACCGACGGCCAGGCTCTCCCCTCTGAAGACTGGAATTTCAAACTTACACAAATATTCCAAGGCCTTTCGAGCGCGTTCCAAACAGACATTTATGTTGGCGGAGGCAGAGTATTTTCCTTTTATTGCTGTTATGAGCTTCAACATTTTTCCAGAAATAACTTCTGAAATGTGCGCCTGGATTTCGAACACGTGTGACCCTGACGTACGGGAGACAGGCGTTTCCAGACACACGGGCGCACACGCGTAGGTACCCACGGGCACGCCGAGTGTGCCCGGCCTGCAGCCTGAGAGCGCTGCCCGCGCTTGTCGACGGCAGGGCTGTCAGGGGGTCGGGTTCTCCTGGGAGGGGCCACGCACGCGCTGTCTGCTGAGGCGACCAGCCGACCTCTGCCCTCTGCGCTGTGCCCGGGCACCGCGGCCGCCCCTCCGAGGCAGTGGACGGTGGGAGAATGTGGTCCCTGTCCCCGTGAGGCGTTGGAGCCGCAGCTGAAAAGGAATTGAACCGCTGGCTGCCTCCGAAACACACACGCGCGGAGACCCGCGCTGCCCACGGCACTGAGTGCCCGTAACAAGCGATGTGTCATCACTGAAGGGAAACACAGCATCCGCGCCCGGCGCTGAATTTACGAGAAGCCCCGGTGAGGACAGAGCCCGGCTGCTCGAGAGATGTGAAGTCTCTCCGGGGCGGGGGCGGGTCAGGAAGGAGGAGCGGTGGGTCACAGCGGCCTGTCCCTCTGCCCGCCGGCCCCAGCGTCCAGGTGAGAGGAAGGAAGTGGAGAGGAACACGAAAATGGGAATGGGAACTTCTTTGCCCGAAATTAGAACTCATTTATTCGGGCCCGCTGCCGCCACCAGGCCCCCGGCCCCGGCTGGGGGCTGCCAGGGCCCCCCCCCCCGGCCGCTCCCACGGGGCTGGAACCGCTTCCCAGGGGCTCCGAGCCGGCAAGGTGCTGACCCCCGGCAAACCCCTAATCTGCCTCCTGCCCCGGGCAGGGGGGGCCGGGATTTGCGAATGTGTGAAGGTACTAGCTGCCAGTTGTAACTGGAACGCAGCCTGGAGGCCTGGCTCCTCCGGCAGGAAAGCTTGTAATGCAGCGAGTCTGGACCCAGCCCAGCATTTAGAAACAGGAAGAATTAACAGGAGAAAATGTGAACACTGTTAGCACTCCTGGCTGGGATTTATTGCCGAGGCGGGCGGCGGGGGGGACACTCGGGTGGCTGCAGAGTTTCGTCCACCTGAATGCAAAATGTTATGAATGAGTCACCCAGGGCGAGACCCCAGAAACGAGGTCCAGCAGCCCCGTGTCCAGGGGGGGCGACCCTCTCTCGGTAACACGCCTCCCCTACCCGGGGGTGGGGCCTTGTGTAAAGCTAAGGACAGAACGCCGGGGTCTCGCGTGGCCAGGAAGGCAGCGGGCACGTGACCGGGATGTCCTGCGTTGTGAGAGGGGCGGTCCCTTGGGGACAGGAGGACAGCGTGTCGGGGCCCCGCCTCGCGTGGGGACGAGGCTCTTCTGAAGCCAGCGGTGTTTTCCAGCCTCCTCCGTGTCTCCCCAGCGCATGGGCTGATCAGATGCCCGGGAGCCGGCGGGTCAGAGGCGGCCAGGACCAGGATGGAGAGGGTGTCCGCCCCCCGCCCAGCTGTCTTGCCACCGTCGCAGCACGCTCCTCCGCCCTCCGTCCCTCTTTGTTAATGAAGGGAGGCTGGGGGCCGCGAGGCTGTTTCTCCCCCGGTCGCCCCCGTAGCCAGCGTGTTCTCCGCAGTGCCCCCCCCCTCGCATTCTGAGCTCTTTGATCTTCTGGTTTGGGCTCAGTTGTGTCGTTTTCTTTCTTTCCTTTTTTTTTTTTTTTTTGGCAATTACCAGCCTGGAGGGAGGATGGCCCTGACCTGCGGCCGAAGTCTGGCAGACAGATGGGGCAGGAAGCGGGGCGTTTATTTCAGCCCCCGCCCCGATTCAGCTTGGATAGATTACAACAGTAGCAGCTCCAAATGTCTTCATAGCTCATTGACGGTAAAGCGCTGGTAACATCACACAAGGAGAGAAACGTGCGGATTAGCCGTATCCGGGGGAAAGACGGATCGACCGTGGGCACGGGGCTCCAAACAAAAGCTCCTCCCCCCTCCCTCCCCTCCCCTCCCCCCCTGCTCTCGGGAAAGCCTGCTCCTGGGGGGGGGATGGCAACCTCAGAAGTAGCCTCTCTCCCTCCATCTCTCCCCGCCCTCTTGTCCCTCCCTCCCTTGGCTTGCATTCTTTGCCTTTCCAAGTTTTTGAAAGTCTACGGGGCAACGCTGCCGCGGCCCAAATAAATCAAGCTGCCTTGGTTACTCTGCAGCGGGCTGGGGGGATTTATATTTGAGTTTCAGGAAGAGGGGCGAATCCATCACCCAGAATGCTGCATCTATAGATTTTCAAGTTTGTGTGAATTATTATTGGGGGGCGGGGGGGGCTGCTGTGCCCCTAGCTGAAGGACATGGGCACATTTATAAGCCATCAATAAGAACCATTAAGACCTGCGGCTTTCTCTTTGTTCTTTTTAAGAGGAAACACTTAGCAGTTGTTGTTCTTTGTTGTACTTTTTTAATGAGCCAAGAGAACATTGCGGCTGTCCCCAGCAGCCTGGAGAGGAGGGGCCCCAAGCTTTGTCTTTTGCATTTTTCGTCTTTTCCCTTTCCATGAGAACTGACAAGAATTCCCCGCATGAAGGAAAGCCGATCTGCCCGGGCTGGTTTCAAAGCGCTCCAATTTAGGGCGTCCCCAGCGACTTCATTCCTAATCATGTTTTTACTTTCCTGGCTTCCAATCGGAGGACCCCCCCCTCCGGTTCCTATTTATTGATTAGCGGTTCCGAGGTGAGCGCGGAGATGCCTGGGGGCGGGGAGTGATGCCTCGGCCAGCGGCGGTGGCCCTGCCGGGGAAGGTACCCCAGGGCTTGAATGACATCTCAGGGGAGAGGATCAGGCTTCCAAATTCCTTTCATCCATCAGATGAGAGAACAAGCCGTGGCTTTCAGCCGGACAGGGGCTGGGGCTCTCCCGGAGCGAGTGGGCTCAGGCCACACAGATAAAGTGCGTCTCCTGTTCCTTTTAAACCATTTCAGGCAGGAGTCGTCTGTCACTGACTGAGGGCGGCTGGAGGCGGGAGGGACCTCTCGGCTCTGATTAAAGTGGCAAGTTCAGGGCCACGGTGGAGCTCTCCAGAGTCCTCGCAGCCTTCCTTTCCCGCTGTGCTGCCCTAGTCCAGAGGAAAGCTCCCTTTCCAGGCAGGGATCGGGTCCAGCCCAAAAGAGCTCAGGTCCCTCGGGTCTCAGCTGCACATCCACCCGGTGGCCAGGGAAGAATGGGCGCTTATTAAATACCAACAATATAAATACCAGCCAAGCGCTGGGAGGAAACCACGAGCGTGGAACTGCGAAGAGGGAGCTGGCAGTGCCCGCGGCAGGAAGCAGGGGCACAGGTAGTGACACAGACACGGACAGGGGCTCCGCAGAGGCTGCTGACGGAAAGCACCGGGAGCACACGCACTGGAGATTCCTGACGGCTTGGCAGCACGGGCGCTGGCCGCGAGGGGAGTTCGCCACCGGCCGGCTGCGCCTGGAGGAGGAGTGACAGGGCCGAGAGCTGGAGAAGGCCACCCCGGCCAGACCTCACAGACCCCGTGGGGGATCCCAGGGGACAGGGACAGACAACCAGAGCGCCCGTTTCTTGGTGCGCCGCCTCCACCACTGGGCCGGGAGTGGGCCTGGGCGCACGGGGTCCCCCGTTTAAGGGGCGGGGTGTGGCAAGCCTCCAGGGCCGGGTGTCTCTGGGCTGCTCCCAGCATCCTGCCCACCGAACGCCCCCTTCAGGACCTGGCTCCCTGTCGTGGAACCGTTCCGCGGCGCCATCGTCTCTTCTCTGGGACCTCTGGCGACCCTGGCGCTCTGGGGAAACCCTCTGAGGGCAGGCCTGGTGGGCGAGCCCAGGGACCCGGCGCCTGCCCCCTCCGCCCCCCCACCCGCACCCCCACCCGCACACCGCCAGCGCCCAGAGTGATGCCCATCGCTTATAGGATTATTTCCTTTTAATAAAGACCCCAAAAAGTTTCCGAAGGCAAAATGACAGGCTGGTTAACTTTATATCCCAACTCCAAAAAAGATACATTTTCCTCTTTGTAATGCACTAGTTAGTGGTTGCTGGCACATAACATTAACTAATTTGAGCTCGAATTATCAAATTTGCTCATTGCTGCTAGCGCTAATTCGAAACCTTACAATAAAGAACGGTTTGAGAAGCACATGAAAGGACGCCACCCACGGCGGCTCCAGGGCCCGTCCCCGGTGCAGCGCAGCAAGGCTCGCAAAGGGCTGGGTAATTGCAGTCATGAGCCCGAGCTGATTGAAGAAAATTATACCCCAGTTTTTTACTACAAGTTTTTTTTTGTGTGGCTTTTCTTAAATTATGCGGTGAAATTCAATTACAAGGGAAGACACATAGAGGACTTTTAATAACTGGAGTAAGAGCGTGTTTCCAGCCCCTTCCTGCGCCGTCTCACTGGGCTCTTAACCTTCAGCTCTCTCAACTCTTCTGGAGGATTCGGGGTGTCGTGCGCGTGTGTTTTAAGAAAACCATCTGGTCCCAGTTCACTTTTTTCCATGTCATTTGTTCATCTTATTCTTCTACAATTTAAACCAGAAAATGTGGGAAGGAAAGTGACAAGACGATGTGTGTGTGGCGTGGGGGGACGCGTGCGAATCGTTTCTGTTCCAACTCGGGGTTCCTGGCTCCGTCCTTGCCGGGCAAACGCTCATGGCCTTGAACTCCCCCTGGAGAACGGGGTCTCGATAACCACGCTTCCAAATTGCCAGTGACAAAAGTTAATTTATAAATTCCGGGCATCGTCTGGGTATTCCAGGCATGCCAAAAAGCAATAGAGGGCGCTCCCCCCAGCTCCTTGAAAGATTCGTGACAATAAAACGTCATCAAAAGGCCCGGCAGAGCCGCTGCAGCCACCAGCCCTCGCCCCCCTTTCCCTGGAGAAACACAACTGTGAACGAAAAAGGCCCCGAGCTCTGTGATTAATTCATTTACCCTCTTAATGCCACAGACGGCTACAGACGCGGCGTGGCTCTTTCTGAGTGACACGTGCAATTCTGACCCCTCAGCCCACTCCGATGTCTGTCGGGGAAGCCAGGAGGAGAGGGCTCCTCCAGGACCCAGGGAGCTAAAGGGCTTCGGGCAGCGTCCAGAGCACACGGGGACGGCGGCTGTCGGGGGGTCCCCAAGGAGCAGGACAGCTGGGGGAGCCGGGGCTGCACGGCTCCATCTGGACAGGAGCAGGGCCCCTCGCCGAGGGACACTGGGGGGGGGCAGTGAGAAGCCACCCCCGGGCGCGTGGGACGGGCCCCTTGCTGACTGGCCCTTGGCTACAGGGGCAGGAAGGGGACAGTGAGATCTCTGAGCGTTTGTCTAAAGCCCCCCCCTCCATGGCCAGGTGGGGAAACAGAGGCCCAGGAGTAAGTCGGGCTTCCCCAGGGTAGGGACAGAGCCGGCAGCTGCTCGCGGGGCGGGGCTTTCCTCAGCACCCCCAGCCCTCCACTCATGCAGCGCTAGAAGGCATCGTCCCTGGGCAGGGACCTGCTTCTCCCGTGGCTTTGGTTGGCTTCTCCACCTAGCAATGCATCTTCTGCCCGCTTGCGGGAAGACAAGGCGGGACCAGCCGGGTTGGTCCAACTTCTGGACTGCCCAGCTGAAGGCCCCTGGGCAGCCGTCACGCCATCAGCGACACGGCCGAGAGTGACAGGTGGCAGGGAAGGAAGGAGCGACCAGACTGTCCCTTAGAGGACGGTGCAGAGCACTCACTGCCTCGACAGCCAGGTACCATCTCCTGAGAGACCCGCTTCCTCTTTCCTGCACGCAGAGCAGGGCAGGGCGTCCACCGACGCCCTCTACTGTCACTTAGCTGCACTGCAGCGCCTCAACAAGATGCGCAAATGTGCCGAATCTAAAAGAAAAGCAAACTGGGCAAAGACGGGAAAATAAATTGTTGTCTCTTAGGGACCAGACCCCACCGATCCCTGGGACTTTGAGCGTGAGGCCCTGGTCCCACTCAGGTAGGTGGGGCTGTGTGCGAGTGTGGTCACGCGCCTGTGTTTGGGGGGTGTCCGTGTGTGAGGTGAGCGTGGGATGGGTCTCTGCGACACCTCGGGCCGGGGCTTCCTCCAGGGGGTGCAGGGCCTGGGGGCTGCCAGGCACCCATGTTCTTGAGGATCAGCCTCCTTCCTGGGGGCCGGTGACTGTTACCAGCACCCCAGGGCATGGCGTCTACACGGGTGCACCTTGACCCTGAGCAGGGCAGACAGCGGGCCTCACCGGTGCCAACGGGCCGGCCTGTCCACAGGACAAGCCCACGTTGCGAGCAGCCCGCCGCCCTCCGACGGCCAAGGTCCTCCTGAGATAAGACCCAGCCCTTTGAGCCCCGTCCATCCGTCCCAGGTTCTTCCCAAGTGCAGGTGGCTCGGGGCCCTGCCCGCCCAGCCCGGCCCCCTAGTAGGAGAGAGCTTCCGAGCCACCCGCCAGGCCCGCGAGCAGAGCCGGGTGCCGCCTGGCCCCAGCGGTGGGGAGGCTCACGGTTCGGAGGGCGCTGTGCTGGCCCCTCCCTGCGTGCAGCGTCCCCTCCCCCAGCCAGGCAGGGACACGCCCAGGCACCCTGTCATCGTTCCCCAGGGCACCCTTGGTCTCAGCTCCCAGAGGGACAGAGTCAGGACTTTGCCCTTGTCACCTACCAGGAGGCAGCAGGGGGCCGTGTGGGACACTGGGGGTATCGCCAAGGAGGAGAAGGTGGGAAATCGCGGAGGGAGGCTTGAGGGCAGAAGTGTGCAGAAGCGCAGAAAAGCGTGTGGAAGCATCCTCCACGACGCCTGTGCAGGGTCCGGGGTTTGGGGGCTCCGTGTGTGTGTGTCTGCGCCCCCGCGAGTGGGGGGGTGCGGGGTGGGGGGCCGTGTGTCGGTGAGACAGGCCGGCAGGAGTGAGGGTCCCTGCAAAGGCCGCCTGCAGCGCTCAGAGACAGAGGAAGCAGGGCCTGGAATAAACGGTCTGTTGATTGACTCAAGTTACATCATTTTCTTCCCCTCAAGAGGCTATAAATCGCACGCTCCTTGTAAAAACAGAATTTAAAAAGAACTGAGACGCCTGGGCCGAGCGGGCTGCGGCCCCTGCGGCCTGCGGGCAGGACCGGAGAGCTCTCTCGGCGGCCGCCCTCCCTCGGAACTGGGGGGTGGCGGCCACCGCGCCCGCCACACCCTGAGGCCCTGGCTTCTTCGTGGGCTCCATCCGTTCCGCTGTCCTCCCAGGCCCAGGCAGGCGCCCTGCCGCCACCGGCCCCAAGGCTGGGGTCCTAGAACCGTGCTTCTCCCCCCAGCACCCTCCTTTGTTGGAGCAAAATGTCTCGTTACCCAGAATTCGGCCCTTTAACACTCTCGTTCACCTGCCCCCCCTGCAGAGCGCCTGGGGAGAAACCAAGGAAAATTCCGTTTTACTTTTAAAGTGGGGCTGGTTGTGTCGTGGGCTTTCTCCTGGCTGGCTGTGGTTCTGTCACCAGCAGCGGTTCCCCGGTATTTCCACATATTCTGAGAAACACGCCCCCGGCGACGGAGCCCTGGGCGCCGAGAGCAGGCCTGGTGCGTGGGGCCGGGCAGCCCCGCCTCCCGGGAACCTTGACTGTGGACCCGATGTCTGGCTTCCGGGCGCGACCAGCGGGGAGGGCTCCTCCCGTACCGGCCTTGGGGCGTCCTGGCGTCGCGCGGAAGGCCCGTCCCCGGCTGTGCACGAGCTTCTTGTCGGAGAGCTGGCGACTTAGGGGAGGCAATGAGCCCCCTTTTCTGAGGGGGTTCCGTGGGGGCCTCTGCCGGGACTCAACTCTCAGGAGTGTCAGCCCCTCTGCCAGCAGCCTGGTCCCGCAGTCATGTCGGTTGCAGGACTTCGCGTTTGGGGGTGACAAGGTGTCTCCATCCCCAAGGCAGCTGGGAGGGTCGGGGCGCCTGGACTTGGAAGAACGCGGAGGAGAGAGAGCTGAGGCTGCTGCAGGTGGGCTGGGCAGCGCCCCCGGGGTTCTGAGTCCGAGCCGCACACAGCCGGAGCTGGGACACCGCCTGCCGGTCACCTGCCCTGCCTCCCGGGAAGGCCTCCCCCACCCCCAGCCCCGCGCTCATGAGGGACCCTGTCTTGGGAAACTCCGGGGGCCCCGGGGTGCTGGGGGACCGGCGTCCCACCGCAGGGGGAGCCTCTGAGCCCCAGGCCGGGCGGGGAACCCCCCGGGCCCCCGCTGCCGGGGCTGGAAACCAAACGTGCCGAGTCATAAAAAGCCCGTCCGGGGCGTGCAGGCTGCTGGGCCGTGGCGCTTTCCAGCAGGCCTGATTGAGCTTAATCCAGAGCAGTAAAAACTGCAAGGTCCCAGATCCCAGAACTTCGTCAACAAAGAGGGCTTTTTCCCCGAGTGTTTACAGCTTCTGGCGTGGCCGGTAACAATGTGACGGCTTATGTAATGACGTCAAAGAGCCTTTTCAGCCTGGAGAGCTCCCGCCGGCGGCCGCGCACTCCACGTGTGCCGTGTCCCGGGCGGAGGGCCGCGGGCAGTGCTGGCTGGGGACTCCAGGAACGGCCTCCGCTCGTCTCAGAAAGCGGGAGGGGACTGGCCTGCGGGGGACAAGGTGGGGTCGCCCCCCCACCCCCTCTAACTCAAGGAAGACTGAACGGTGGCCGCACCTGTACGCTCGGCCCGGCATGGACTTAGTGCAGACAGGACCCCCCCCAGCCCCAGCCCCCTCCGGGTCACTCTGCAATGTGGGGATCGGGCAGGACTCCCCCCGCAGGGCCCGGGGACCTCGGAACCCCAGGGAGGGGACTTACCGTGCAGCCACTCTCCTCCTTCTGGGCCCGCGGCCGCCGCGTGCTCCCACCGCTGCCCAGCGCCCTGGCCATCCTGGCCCTCGCCGTCACTGCCCCAGCCTGTTACTTGCCCTCCCCTCTGTCCATCCTGGCTCTGCGGTGCTGCCGGGCGGGGGTGGGGGTGACAGGTCATTTGCGAGGTCAGCCACCCACTCTTTCTCTGATTCCACGTCACCCTGGACAGTAGCCAGGCGGCCTGGCCTGGGACACGTGGCCTCTCTGCTGGGCAGGCGGACCCACCAGGCACCAGGTCCCCGGCACGTCCAAATCCACGGGGCCCGTCCCTTGGACCTGCCATCACCCCACCCCTGGTTCCCCACCCAGGGAGGGTCAGGTGTGGACACGCGGCCAGCCTGTGGGCACGTGTGACTTCACCCAGCGAAGCCCGGGCCTAGTGGCCAGCAGAGCCCTGGGCCTGAGCCCTCAGGAAGCCTCCTCGGGGAAGGATGCGTGAGAGGTCTGCACAGAGGCAGCCACCGGAAGGGCCCAGTTTGTCCCCCTCCGCAGATCCTGGCCTCCGAAGCCCCCTCCCCCCTAACACAGAGGGGAGCCATGGCTCTGGAAGGGCCGCCTCCCAGCTCCCCCCAGCCTGGAGCTGGCTCCCCCCACCCCAGGTCCTGCCTCCTCTTCCCTCAAAGCAGGTACCCCAAACCCCAGACCCCCTCTCAGGGATACGGCCAGGGTCCCCAGGACACCGCTCACGTCTGAGAGCTTCCAGCGCCCCCGTGATGGAGAGCAGCAACGGCGGGGATTCGGAGGACGCCCGCCTGGTGGTCCCTCCCGGTGGGCACCACTGCAGCGTGGCTCGGCACCCCCTGGGGGGCGAAAGAGGGCTTCCTCGGGGTGGGAGCTGTTCCCCGCGTGGAGCTGGGGCCCCCGACTCCGCCCCCTGTTTCCGAGCGAGGCGGCTTCTGGGGAAGGTGGGTGGAGGACACTGCGGGGCACGCCGCACGGACCGGGGTCAGCTCGCGGGCGGGGTGTGCAGCCAGGACTGGCCCTGGAGTCTCTGCCCTTGTCCGGCGGCCCGTTAATCGAGACCGATGGCCGGGCCCGGCCTCCCCCCGACGTATGCAGCCCTTCGCACCATCGTCACCCCACCTCCGCACAGGGGGGACCCCGGGAGCTCCTCGGGGGAGCAGAAAGACGGGGCCCTGCACGGCCTGGGAGCCAGAGCCCCAGGCAGAGGCAGGGACCCGCAACCACCTATTCCATCGCACACCGGCCAGGACCTGGCCCGCTGTCTCTCCCCGAGCCCTGAGGCTCCCACAGCTCCCGCCGGCCGCCCAAAGGCCGCCTGGTCTCCAGGCTGCGGGGAGGGGTGGGGTACCTCCTGCTCCCACCAGCGGCCCCCGCGGCCTCCTCAGTCTCAGAGCAAGTTGCTCTGTGGGCCCCGAGGCTGCCGGCCTGCAGAACCCCCCCACCTGGCACAAAAGGGGTCCATGCAGGCCCAGTTGGGGGTCTGGGATGGCTGGGACACTCAGAAGCCCCCCAAGGCTGGGGAGGGGGTGCTGCCTGAGGGCACTGCAGGAGGTCCCAGGACGCTCTGCAAAGTTGATGGTGGGAATTTGCAATCCTTTTTGCGGCCTGCGCCTGCTTTTCCTTCCTGAGCTGCCGCTCAGCTGTCCCCTAAACGCCCTCCCAGAGCCTCAGAAGATTTCAGGGACAAGGAAGCCTGAGTCCACTCGGAGGAGGAGGGGCCCCCCCACCCCGGGCAGGTCCGGGAGGCCTTTGCTGGGGGCAGAGCCCCGAACCCCCCCCGCCGCCACCTGTCAGCCTCCCCGTCTCCGCGGACCTCCTCTGTCTCTCCGTCCCCTCGTCCCGCCCCCCGGATCGTGCAGCCTGGAGTCATCTCTCAACACCCCATCCGCACACGGGCAGCAAAGGCGGCGGTCCCGGCAGGGACTCTGTTTATCCGACAGTAAGTTTTCTGACCCGGGCGAGGATCTGGTTACCGACACCGCGCGTCGGCCCCGAGGCTCGCGCTGCGCATGGCCGCCGCGCCCAGACATCTGGGCACACAAGCCCGGCCTCGTTCAGGAGCACACGTGGGGGGTCTGGGCTGGCACCGAGGTCCCCGGATGCGCTGCCGCGGCCCGTCACCCGCCTCCAGGAGGGGAGGGCAGACAGAGGGTCAGGGCGGCCCCACCTGGGGTCTCGGAGCTGCCGCAGGGACCCTCCCAGGCCGCCCCTCGCACCGGGGTCCCGGCAGGTGCTCCGTTGCCCCCACTTCACCCACAGCGGGGGGGAGGGGTGCCCAGGACATGTGGTCCCGAGCCCACTGCCCAGAAGGACATTTCGTGGGCAAAAACAAGCTGGAAACCCCTGAGGCTCCCCGGGGACTTCTAGGGAACAGGAGGGCTCTGGGGCGAGGCTCCGGCGGGGCAGCCTGGGGCCGCCCCTCAAGCCTTGGGGCTGGTTCTCGGGTGGGCTGAGCGGTGACCTGGCCAGTCCTGGAGAAGCTCTGCGACCCCCCGTCTGGCACCCCCAGCACCCCCGGCTGCCATGGGACTGTGTCCTCGTCAGGGTTTCTTCACCCGTTGACCTTGGCGTCAGATCACCCGTCGTGGGGGCTTTTCTGCGAAGGGCGGGGCGTTCGCCTGTCTCTGGCCTCTTCCCACCAGACGGCAGCAACATCCAAAACTGCCCCAGACTGCGCCAAGGATCACCGTGGGAAGAAGAGGGACGGAACCGGCCCTGCCCGGGAGCCCCCGAGGCCTGGGGGGCCCTGCCGTCCTTGAGGGCGGCGGCCTGCTGGCAGTTTTCATCACTCCCCCCGCAGCTGGGGCTCTCGCGAAGGCTGGTAGGAGGCGTGCAGAGACCCTGCCAGTTCAAAGGGCCGCGGCTGCGGTGTCCCGCCTGGTGCTGATGAGACACAGCGGGCCCCGTGTCACCAGGGCCCTGCCAGACAGCACGGCCCCTCCTCTGGGACAAAGAGGGTCCCAGGCAGAGATGCTCTCTTACTGGAAGTGGGTTTTAGTGGCCCTGGAACCAGGCTGGGGCCCCGGGGAAGGGTGGGCTCCTGGGCAGCCGTCTGAGCATCTGAGCGTTTTCCTCCCGGGCACGGCGCTCGGAGCCGGTCCCCAGGTTCGTGCTCAGACCGGGAGGCGTCGGGGAGACCCGCACGCCCTGCGCCCGCAGCCCCAGCCTTTCTCCAGCACCCTCCCCTGCCCCTGTCCGCTGCCCCTGCCCGTTGTCCACCGAGACACCAAAATGCCCGCCCTTAAAGCTTGGCGTGGGTGCAGACTTGGCAGAGCCAGCACACGGGGGGCACCCAGACTGGATGTGGCTGCTGTGCCGGGAGGGGCCGGGGCACACGTGGGCACGGCCGTGGCCTCGGGAGCACCCACCACCCAGCCTAGCGACCGGCCCCCTGCCTGGTTCCTCCACAGCCCCGATCTGGAGCCCAGTGTATTTATTCCCGGTGGCTGAGTACGGAGGGTGGGGGCGGGTGGCTCCGGGGCTGGACTCCAGCTGAGCTGTAAGGGAGGCCGTAACTTGCAGGCCTGTGCCTAAGCTGGGCCGCAGTCATGGAGGTCAGGCCGCTCTGGGCTCGGGGCTGTGGGCTGGGAGGCGGATGGGCGATGGGTCTGAGGGCAGGGGCCTTCCTCCTGCGTCTCCCTCGAAAGCGTTAAGCGGCAGAGCAGGGCCCCTCGGACCCACCAACCCGCCCCTCCCTGTGTCCTGTTGTGTCTCCCTGTCTGGATCTGGGCCTCGGGTTGGAGGAGAGCTGAGTTAACGGCGCCCTGGGTGGCGGCTGGGAGAGCGGGGACCTTGCTGGTTGTCAAGGCCTGTTCACAAGGCCTGGTGGGGAGCAGAGGGACCCCTGGGTGTTCAGCGTGGCCGAGGCACTGAACGCGCCCCAAAATCGTCCTGACTTCAACGTGAAAGGGAAACCGGAGCGAGGAAGGAACTCACCAGGAGGGGCCACTGGAGGAGCCCCATTTGCCAGATGCTACAAAGACCCAAAGGCTGGGGAGGCTCCGGGGCCAGCAGCCACCAGCAGCCCCAGCCGGCCGGGCCAGGCGCCTCCGAGAGGCCCGAGGGAAGGTGGGTGCTCCCCAGCGCAGGGGCACCCTTGCCCATCCCACTGCCAGCCGGGTGGGAGGGAACGATTCTGGCTGGAGGAAAACCAGCCTGCGTGGGGAAGCGCACCTCCAGGCTGTGCGGGACCCTGGAGCCCTGCACGCTCCCGCCGCACAGGTGCTCCTTGGGGTCTGCGCTGGGCTGAGCGCAGTTCCTCCGAGGAGAGGAGACGCGCCCCGCAGGCTGAGCTGGGGAACAGCAAAAATTCCCGCCGGAGGCAGGTTTGGGTCTCGCTGTCCCTTTAAGAACGCAAGCCGCCTGGCTGCCAGCCTCTCTGGATCCCGTGACAAGTGATGACGGGAGGGTCTGTCCTGAGAACAACAGCGAGAATTCTCAGCCAAGAGGGGTTAAGGATGCCTCTGAGACTCAGGCCACCCACTTCACCTTGGACTTGTCAAGTCACACGGCAGCGCTTAACCCTTGCCTGGCCGGAGCCGCTGACGTGAGCACCCCCGCCGGCCAGCCGCCGTGACCTTGATCTGAGGGCACACGTTCCAGCTTGCGGACGCCAGGGCCGACCCTCGCCTGGCCTCCTTCATCTCTTAACTGCATTTGCTCTCCAAGCAGGCCCTGCAGCCCCAGTCTCTTTTAACTGGGAGAAGCACGGCAGCCCCTTCGTCTCCATCCGCCCTCATGGTGGTCTCTGGGGCCTCAGACACAGCCTGTCTGCCACCAGCCCCCAGCCCCAAACCCCAAGTCGGAGCCCCCCAAGCACCCACTTTTTCCACCTTCTAGCAGGGCAGCTGGAGCCGCTTGGGGCCCTCGAGTCAGGCAGAGGAGGGGTGTTTAGAGGGGCCCGCGAGGAAGGGCCAGGCTCCACAAGCCCCTCGGAGCTTTGGCCAGAACAGAAGCCCCCCTGGCCCACCTAGGGGTTGAAGCCAGAGCCTCTGGGGGGCAGCCCCACCCCCACCCAGACTTTCTCACCTGCAGCTCTGGGCAGAAATTGGAGCCAGCTCCTGTGCCTGCAGGGGTCAGGGGTGAGGAGATAAGAGCCAGCCGGCCCGTTGTGCCCAGAGCTTGGCTTTCGGCACACAGGAAGCGGGTCTGAATGCAGGAGGATGGCGCTCGGTGGGGGCGGTGAAACCACAGCCGTGTTCCATCTGATAAGGGGGACGCTAAACCCACACTGACAGCCCCCCGCCCACCCCGGGCTCAGAGGGGCTGGAGGCCCCAGCCTGCCAGTCTGGGATGGGCTCAGCGGGGGGACCTTCCCCGGGGGGGTGCGGGGGCCTCTCACCCGGGCCTCCACCCCCACCTGGGTGGGCTCCTGCCCCGGGGACCGGGCGGCCCTTGGGTCACAGCTCCCCCGGCCGGCAGGATGGGGCTCAGGGGGCTGCCCGACAAGCCCCTTTATCCCAGGGTCCAGCGATTAGGGTGGAGCCACTTCCTCGGAGGACACGGCCTGTCAGTGAGTCCCCCAAACTGGACATCCTGCCCAGAGGGGCGCAAACACCCGTGTTGAACAAACGAACAAGCCAACGAGTGGGTGAACAAATGAGCAAACATCGCAGGCTCAGCCACTACCCATGAGGTGACTGGGGCGGGGGGGTGCTCCCCGGCCTCCCTTTGAGAAGTTGGCCAAGTCCCCTAATTAGCGGCCGGGCGAGATCCTGGCCCGCGGATGCCAGCGGCCCCGCGGTGGGAACGGGCAGAGCCGGCCGTTCTCTGTTGCCCGGCACCCTGCGCCCAGGCATTGGCACAGGCTGGGGAGCGTCACCCCTGGGTCCCCTGTCCTGGGCGCGGGCGGCTCTGTTCTGGGCTAATTGGCCCTCATTAGCAGTCTCCGCTCCTCGCGGAACAGCGCGAGCTGTCACCCCCGGCTCCCCTTTCCAAGGGGCTCTGGGTCTCCAGGCTTGGGGCCTTTTCTTAACTTGACACAGATGTCCCCTGGTCTCTAAGAAGAGGGAGAGCGGCCTCGGTGCCCGGGCAGTCGCTCAGCCCCATCCCTGAAAAAGAAAGCCTGGCCTTGGGGCTGGGCGGGCACCTCCGGGGCCGGGGACCGGCCGGAGCGTCCCTCCCACCCCCAGACCCCCTGTGCCCGGACTGCCTGCCCGCCTCTGTCCAGCCCGCCCGCTCGGCGGTCCCCACGCTGCAGTGGCTGCTCCCGCTCCCGGTCCGGGAGGTGTGTGCGCTTGGAAATTGTAATTAGATTCTGCCTCGCATTGTGTACTGGTTCCCAAGAAAATCATCTATTAATTGATTCCAATTACTCTTAATTGTTTCTCATACATTTCAATTAGGCAGCCCTGTAGTTACAGGCGGGAGCCCGGGGTTAGACAGGCAGTCACGGCGCCTCTGCTGGCAGGGCTGGCGGGGAGCCCCACGGAGGGTGCGAGCTGCTGGACGCCACCAGGCCAGCCCTTGCCGCTGGGGCCCCGGCGCCCCGGGCCGAGCGTGGAGCCCCGTCCTTCCTCCTGGGCCCTCGAGGCACCTGCCCATCCCAGGAGGAAAACAGGCCCCGGGGCCACAGGGCCAGCCGGCCTCTGCTGCAAGGGCCCAGCCATGAAACGCCCGCGGGACAGGGAGAGAGGGTTAAAGGGGACGGTGTCCTGGAGCCTCTGTGAGCCTCAGCTTGGTGGTTTTGGGCTGCGTTTTTTTTTCCTTTTCTTTTGTCCTAAATCAAACTTCAGGATTAAGCATTGGGGGTTTTCTTGCTGTAAGTCTGACGTTACGTAAAGGCACTGTCTTCGGCATATCAGGGCGTGTGCGGGGCTTAGTGGCACTTAGTCCCCAACACTGTCCTGCAACTTTCACCTCTCCTTCCAGATTGTTCCCCAGTAGGAGACCTGGCACCCGCTCGAGTCCCTTCCTCTGTCCCTGCCCAGCCCCCGGCGGCCGCTGATTTGCTCTGTGCCACGTGTACCGTCTGGTCGTTCCCGTCGGTGGACTCCCACACCCGCCACCCTTGGTGACTGGCTTGCTTTCCCTCGGTGCCGCGCCTCCGAGCGCCGTGGGGCCAGGCGCCCCTCTGTCGTCTGGTGGGCCACACTCAGGGCGCTGTTCCGGTGCTGGACGCGTGGGCTGCTGTGAGCAGGGCCGCTGTGGACGCCTGCTTTCGGCCCTCTGGGGTGTGGATGCAGGCGTGGAATGGCCGGGGGGCTGCCGTCTGCCCGCAGGAGATGGTCCCCAGCGTTCAGGGTTGGTCGACTCACCCTTGTTTGACTCCACGAAGGTGCGGAAGCGACGCGCGTTCGGTTTTGAACTGTGATCTTGTCCCGCGCAGCGCCAGGCGGCAGGTCCTCTCGTGGTGCCGGGCAGCTCAGGAGCTCCCAGTCGGCCCCCGCGACCGCGAGGGTCGGCAGCCGAAGGCTCACCACCGTTCTGCGCCCAGACGGCCGGCTGATTCTCAGTCAAGACAGCGTCCCGTCAGTGACGTGGGATAGTCCGTCCTTGACGGCACAATGGGCCAGTGAGCGACGGTTTGGGCCCCCTGCGGCGAGGGCTCTGGGCGCGGCTGGGGGCCGGCCAAGCTGTGATGTTCGGTAGGTCAGTGGGTGTGTTGCGCGCATTTTTGCCTTAGGATATTTCCACCTTACGGTGGGCTTCTCAGGCCGTAACCCCACCGAGAGCCAAGGACAATCTGTGGGCAGAGTGGCAGCACCGGCAACCTGGCGGCGGAGGCGGTGGGCGGGAGGGCTGCGGGCGGCTGAGGAGGTGGGCCTGTCCTTCCCGGATGCTCGGAGACCCGCAGGCGGGGCCGGAGCCGGCGAGCAGGCGCATCAGCCCCGCACCCCGGGCGGGGCGGGGGTCCGGCTCGTGTGTTCACCGGCTGCGGCGCAGAGCTGGTCCCCACTGGTGGAAGGCTCACAGGACAGGCCGCAGCCTGGACGGGGAAGGAGGGTCCGGGGCTCTGGACTCCGGGGCACTCCTACAACCCGGCACACTTCGGGAGAGGGGGTGGGGCTCAGAGCCAAGCCCCTGGATTAGGGAGGAGAAACATGTCCCTGAGGCACCTTCCTCCAAAGGCTTCTGGAAGCTTCTCTCTGCCTGCAGCCACTGCGGTCTAAGTCACGGGCGCCGAGTCCCATGGACCAGGTGCTCATTTTATTCATAAGCTGTGTGACTAGGCTGGCTGCCATCCCCAGCGGGCTCCCAGAGAGGTCCACGGGCCACGACAGGGCTACAGCCCGCAGTGCCGGAGCCCCCAGCGCTCCAAGACCCCAGCGCTCCGTGCAGAGGCCAGCAAGGAGGCTGGGTTCCGAGCATCTTTCTGCAAAGGGGAAGCTGGCCTCGCAGGGTCCCGCAGGGTCCCGCAGGGGACCGCAGGGGAAGCTGGCCTCGCAGGCGGCCCTTTCTCAGAGCTTCCGCTTTGGAAAGTGGATGAAAGGATGTTATTGAGAGTGAAGGACGATGCAGGGAACCCATCTGTCAAGGGCACGATCTTCACCCAGTCACAGCCCGGGCGGCGCGTGTCCGAAAGCGCACTTAACAAGACCCTAAACCGAGCAGGGTTTGTGTGCTTTAGCTTCTGGCTGGCCAATCCAAACAAATAAATAGGACTTCAGAGAAGCTGAGCGGGTCGGAGGACATCTGAAATCTAACCTCTGGCTGAGGTTTAAAAAAAACACACCCTTGGACATAAATCTGCAAGTAAACTTTCCAAAGAAAAACAGCTCCTTCTTCCAAAATGCGCTGTTACTCCGTGTTCTGTGCCGCATCCTGGTGGAAAGCGCCAGCCTGGCACGTGCGGGGAGTGGCGGCACGGCCGGGCTGCCGTCGGGTCCTGCTTGCCCACTCTGCCCGGGCAGCCGTGCAGCCCCGCCAGGTCTGCGGGGCTCACAGGGGCTGTGCGGGCCAGGCCACGGCATGCTGGGGGTGGGGGGGCTGGGGCTGGTCCTGAGCCCCGGGCCAGCACCGATCTCCTCCTGGCTGTCAGAACCTGCCTCTCTGGGTGCCTCCCTGGTGGAATTCCGGGCTCCCGGATCCCGTGGGGCAGCACACAGAGGGGGCGTGACCTGTCCACCCACAGACACCCCCAAGGGGTACGAAGCCAGCCCCGCACCTGCCCTGCCTCTCCCACTGTGCCCTCGAGGGTTGTAGCAGAAAAGGAGGATGGAGGGTCTGACACGGGGTGAGCCACTGCGGGTGGGCTTCAGACACGTCCAGATCGTGGAGGGTGCATGTGCACGTGTGTGCGTGTGTGCAGACGTGTACGGGAGGACACGTGTGCTTAGGGGGTGTCTGTGCGCACCTCTCTGAATGTGTGCTGAGAGCCTTGTGCACGTGTGGGTGTACGTTCACACGTGTGCACACGTATCTGTGTGTGTGTGCCCGTGGGCACACCCTGCCATGAGGTCTCACTGGGGAGAAAGCGGGGCAGGGCCACCCAGGAGCAGGCACGTGCGTCTCCCGCTGCTCCGCTCCTGGCGCCTTCCGCAGGGACAGCCCCCGGCTGCTTCCCTGTGCCCGCAGCCCCCTTCTTTTTGAGAGCACGGTCCTCCTTTGAGTTCTTAGGACCTTGAAGCTGTCGTGGGGGGCAGAGCAAGCCCCCAACCAAGCCGGATTCCCCGACACCCGCAGCCTCCTCGAACCCGCACCCAGGGGCTCTCGGCCAGAGGCCTTCCCAGTGGAGACGCCGCGGGGGGAGGCGGGCAGCCTGCGTGCTCAGGGGCCCAGGCAGCGCTGGGCTGGCACAGTGGCACCCATGGACACGTACAGCCCTCTCGACTCATGGCGGTGATTTGGGACACTTGCCATCTGCCCGCTCTGCCCGGGGACACCGGTTGACCCAGGAGACAGTTTCTCACCGATGTGTATCCGCCGCTCCCCGCGCCCAGGATCTAGGGCCCGACCCCCCGGTGTTGGTCCTTTGGGGAGGAAGGAGGAGGAAGAGACAAAACGCACACACACACACGCACATGCGCATGCACACGTACATGTGTGACTCGCGCACACGCGGCCCCGAGCAGGCACATGTACACATGTGCACACACCACACACACAAGTGCACACAAGGCCCAGGCACACACACACACGTGTGCACGTCGCAGAGCCCCACGATCACACGCACATACATACTGTAAGCTTACACGTGCACGCGCAGGGACATGCAATCACGCCCAGACCCACAGGCACGCAGGGACCTGCGTCTTGGGAGGGTCTGGCCTCAGCCGTCACTTCAGTTCTCATCCTTCCAGAGAAACAAACAAACGCAGCCCTCTTGTTGGGGCTGCGAGCCCCTTACCTGGTGTTTCCAAGGGTCACTCGCCGGGAGGGGGTCTGTGACAGGAGGAGGAGGGGGCATGTGCCCTTGCAACGCAGGGGCTGCCCCGGGCCTCCAGGACCCCCTTGTCACCCCGACTTTTCGTCCAGAGGCTCCTTTCAAAGTGGTACGGCCAGAGGGCAGTCTGTCTGTCTGTCTGTCTGTCTGTCTATCTGCCCCAGGCGAGCGGTTCCTGACTCCCTGGCTGGGCTCTGGCTCCAGCACCAGGCGGGGCCACCCGGCTGGCTGAGGAAGCACCCGGAACCAAGGAGCCCCCTGGGGCTCCAGATCCAACCAGGGCCCTCTCTGGGCAGGAGCACGCCCCGCTTTCCTGGCACCGCGCTGGGAGCCTCGCCTGACGGCAGCCCCTTCTGCCTCTCCTGGGGGGCTGTGCCGAGCCCCGCCGCCAGGCCCCGAAGTGGGGACAGCCGGGTCTGAGGGTGACCGGCAGCCGTGGGGTCTTCTGTCTCTGGGGGAATTTGCACCTTCAAGGCTGTTGACGGGAGCTTCTGACCGGGCCCCGCCTTTCCAGGCATGCAGGAGTGTCCCCTGATCTTCTGCACCCCGAGGACAGTTCCCTGGCCACGCTCTCCTGCAGCCACTGATGCACACTGTGCTTGTGGGGCGCTGTCCCCCAGAAGACAGCCTCCCTGGGGACAGGAAGCACCCCACGCATCCGCCTCCCTGGCTCCCGCCTGCAGTGACGCCCAGCAGGCCTCGGTGCCCCGATGCCGTGGAAGCGTGAACGGATGGACAGATGGCCTAGAGACGAGCATCCTGGCTGGTCAGCTGGGCCCTACAAGGTGCTCAGCAGGCAGAGAGGGCCCTGCCTCCACAGGCAATCCTGACAGCTCCCTGGAGGTGGTGCTGCTTAGGCCGGACTTAGAGGACCATGGGACTTTGTCCCTGGCGAGGGGGTCAGACAGGTGGTGGTGGGCAGGGGGCTTCAGAGAGACCACCTCGCTCTCACGAGACGCCGCTGCCTCCCGCAGGGACACTGAAGGTGACAGCCTCATCAAGGCCCAGTGGAGGGGAGGCCCAGTCTCCACTGACGCCTCACCCGCCCCAGCTCATTCCCCAGCTGCCAAATCAGCAGCGAGCGCCCCTTCCAGCCGGGGGCCGGGTCCCAGGGCCAGAAGGTCTCCCGGTCGTTCCGTGGGACGACGTCGTCTGGGCAGCGGGCCGACGCTGGGAAAGCCGCTGGGCCGGCAGCCTCAGGACCAAGGACCACACTCTCCCAAGCGTGTCCCTCCCTCTCCGGGGCTGCTGGTCAGTCTGGGGGGCAGACAGCCAAGCTCCACGGACAGCGTTTGCAGCGCCCCCTCTGGCACCTGCCGTCCAGCGTCCTCAGGGGTGGAGCGTGGCCTCCTTTCTCCTGATCAAAGGGCTCTGGGGGTCTGGGTGCTGGCTTCCCTTGGGTCCCGGGCGGGGCGGTGCCAGCCGCGTGCTCACTGCACGCCCTGTATCCAGGCTGCGGACGCTCCCTCGAGGCTGCCCCCTTCCTCTGTCCCAGAGCCTCCTCCAAGCCCCCCCGACAGACCTGGTCCCCACCCCTCGGGGCACCCCCCTAGCATCTGCCTGCCCTCAGAACGCCAGGAGGAGCAGCTGTGGGTCGCCTCCCCGTCTTCCCTCCGCCTTCCTCCCGAGACGGTCTGGGGGAGACGGCGCCGCGAGGAGAAGCGCGCTTACCTGACCGCCGCTCGGGAGGGGCAGCGAAATGCCGGCAAACACCGAGAGCCAGCGTCACGGATCAGCGCGTCCGGGGCTATCTGCGACATTCCCAGGGAAAATAAAACAATTATTTTTGACAACTTGCATCAATACCATCTACATCCCCCCACCACCGCACGCGCTCCCCGCCCCCTCCTCGGCCGTCGCTCGAAGCGCGCCTGCCTGTGTCTTCAGGAAACGGCCAGCAAACTCAATAAGCTGATTGTTAGCTCCATTGATCTTATTTGGAGGCCTGAAAATTCAGCAGACAGCGCAGTGCTAAATTATTAACTAAATGTTTCCACTCGCCAGGGACGTGCTTCTGTAAAGACCATCTCGAGAACAATGGCCTCTTTATGGAATCAACAGCCGAAGGGACCAGTGGGGTCGGGGTGGTACCGAGGGGTGCGGTGGCCGGAGGACGGTGCCCCTGGGCCCTCTGGCCGGGCCAGGGGAGCAGGGCCCAGCACCGGGTATGTGCGGCCATGGGACGGAGCCGCCCGGCCTGCCCTGGGGGAAGCCAGTGCGCCGTGCCGCCGACCCCAGGCTGGGAGCGGCCCTGGTCCAGCCTCACGTTCCTGGGAGCCAGGCGGCCCCACCCGAGCCTCACCTCCCCTTTGCTGTAACAGGACAGGCACCCAGGGGCCGTGAGGATGTTGAGAGGCCTGAACCAGCCCCCAGGTGTGGAGGTTTGGGCAGCGGCCAACCCCCAGTGCGGCTGCCCCCCCGCGGGTGTGTGGTGGCCACAGAGGCAGCGACGGGAACTCTGTCATCCTCTACAAGCCTAGCAAGGGCTGGAGGCCCAGGAGGAATGGGGGACACGGCCACCCGGGAAGAACCAGGGACACGGCCACCCAGGACAAAACCGGGGACACAGCCACCCAGGAGGAACCGGGGGACACGGCCATCTAGGAAGAACCAGGGGACACGGCCATCCAGGAGGAACTGGGAGACATGGCCACCCAGGAGGAGCAAGGGACACAGCACCCCAGGAGGAACTGGGGGACACGGCCACCCAGGAGGAACCAGGGACACAGCTGTTCCCTCGGGGAGCTTCCAGTCCACTCCAGGAGAGAGGTGGGGGGCCGGCCTGGCCGCAGCAGCCCAGCAGAGAAGCAGGCAGCAATGGGGGAGCCGGGATGTCAGAACACGCACCCACGTTCTGAGTGAAAGATGGGGGATTCCACAGTTCGGAACCAGAGTGACCCACTTCCGGCCAAAGGCCCGAGGATGGTTTGAGGGCTGCGACACCCCCAGCAGGCTCTGAGGGCGGCTCCAGGGCAGCGCCGTCCCTGCTCCCCGACAGTCCCCGCTCCGAGCCCTCTGTGCACACGCCCTCTGGAGTCCCGGGGCTTCCCCAGGGACCCACTCCCGCCCCGTCCTGCAGGCGGGCTGCTGGGCCACATCCACAGCCTGGGAACCTGCTGGAAAATCTGCAGAGGCTGAGCTAACAGGCCGCGCCAACCCCGTTCCAGCTGTTTACCCGAGGGTCTCCTTCCACTGTCACCACGACCCACACTGTGGACTCTGTCCCCATTTTGCCAACCGGAGACCTGAGGCCGTGAGCGGGTCTGAGGCTTGCACAGACTTCCGCGCAGCCCGTGGTGGAGCCGGGCCTCAGACCCCGGCAGCCCGGCCGTGGGGCCCCTCGCAGGGGATGTGGTGATCAGCCCAGGGCGCGGGGTGTGTCTGGGCGTCCTTGCTCTGACCGCAGCCGGGGCGAGGCAGCGGGCACGTCCGCACCCCCGCCGCTCCCAGTGCGCGCTCCCCGAGGGCAGGTGGACCACCACCCTCCTCCCGCCTCTCGCCTTGGATGGTTTGCCAGTCTTTGAACTTCATCCAGAGGGACGCACGCAGTCCGCGCTCCCGTGCAGCTTCCTCTGCTCGAGGTGACGGTGTTTGGATTGCATCCGCCTGGGGGTGTTTGCCGGCAGTTCATTCTTCGCGGTCCCAGAGAGGTGGCCCACGCTGTGGCTAGGTCTCGGGTTGTTCACCCGCCGTCCTGCGGGGGGCGTTGTGGGTTGTCTCTGGACTGCAGCCATCGTGACTGTGGTTGCTGGGAACGTTCGCGTACAAACCGTCGTGCGGACCCGTGTTTTCATTGCTCTGGTGCACGTTTTCCAGGAGCGAAATCGTTGGGTCCTTAAGATAAACGTCTGCCCAGGTGTGTAAGATGTTGCCAAGCTGCTTTCCAAACTGAGGAGCTACTGGGCATTCCCACCGGCCACCGTCGAGCATTCCAGAGGCTCCAGTCCTCGTTGGCATCTAGTGCTGTCCATATCTCAGTTTAACCATCGCAGCAGCATTTCATTGTGGTCTCGCAGGCCTTTCCCTGATGCTAATGAGGCTGAGTGCATTTCCATGTCACACACCTGTTAATCTTGGGTGACGCCACTTTTGTGAGATGCTTGCTCAAGTCTTTTGTCTGCTTATTTATCGGATTGTTTTTTATCGATTGATTTTAGGAGATCTTTATATATTCTAGAGACAGGTCCTACTTATTTATACGTATTGCAAATATTTTCTCCCAGGGTGTGGATTACCTTTTTACTTCCTTCACTGAGTTTTTTAAGTGGTGGATGTTTTAAAACGTTGTGTGTTTAGTGCTTTTCTAGGCTATTTTTTCCTTTTTTTTTTCTTTCCCATCTCCTATCCTCTTTCTCCTTCTAGGACCCCTGTCATACATATAACCAGATACTGCCCCACAAGGGACAGGTCACTTTGGCTCTATTGACTTTGCTTCAATGTTTTTTCTTTTAGTTACATTGAATAATCTTCTATGCATCTGTCTTCAAGTTCACTTACCTTTTCTTCTGCTGTCTCCAACGTGCTTCCAAAAGCCTGCTCAGAGACTGGTTCATTTTGTGCATTGTACTTTTCAGTTCTAGGGTTTCCATTTGGTTCTTTACTGCATGTTCCACTTCTCTGTTGGTGTTTCCTGTCTACTCATTCTTTCTGGTCATGTTTTCCTTTAAGTCTTTGAACACATTTACAGTAGCAACTTTAAAATTTTGTTCTGCTAATTCCAACATCTGGGCCGTATCAGAGATGGTTTCTCTTCTGCTAATTTTTTCCTTGATTTCGGGTCATACTTTCCTGTTTCTGAATACATTTAGAACATTTAAAAATGTTACGGTATTGGCCGTTGTAGATGATACACAGTAAAAACGCTAGATTCCGTGATCTTCCTCCAAAACATGTTGGGTTTTGTTCTAGCAGAATGTTCGGTCACCAGCTTCTTACCTTGAGTTCACTTTATAGAAACATGACTAACACTTGGCGAGGGTGTGACTATTTCAGTTTTGCTTGTAGTTTCAGGATGGAAGATTTACTCTTACTGCATAGCTCTCCAGGCTTCTGATGGAAAGTTAACAGTGGTCACCAGGCCCATCCAGGTGGACAATACTCAAATTCCGATTCTCTCCCCGCTACGATGGCAGGCAGCAGCTGAAGCCTTTGCTTACCCGTCTCCGCCTTTGAGCTGTTACCTTTCTCTGGGCTCTTGCAGTCTCCCCCATGCGAGGCCAAGATTTGGGGAGCTGGATGTACACTGGGGATCACCTGTCCTTGGCCCCACCTCTCCAGGGTTCCCTCCTTCAACCTCCAGCTGCCCGGACAGCCTCCAGGCCCAGCCTCTGCCACCTCTGTGCAATAGACTGTGGCTTTCTGCGGGAGTTCCAGCTGTGCCCGTGCCTAGTGGATAGGGCGGGGCCCCATGGGAAAAGCCAGATAACTGCAGGGTTCACCAATGCCGTCCCTTCTGTCAGGACTTTGGCTCCATCTCTCAGACCTTCAGCCCTTTTTAAAATATATTTTGTTCACAAAGTGTGATTGTTACCTGCAGGAGGTGAGTCGGGCGCAGGCTGCTCTGGCCCCCCAGAACTGGAGCCCCAGCGCCCCCACGTGCACATCGCAGTAGGCTTATCCCGTCATCCTCAGCACAGCCCAGGGGACATGGCGCCCGTTTCACAGCCGGCAATGCTGAGGTTCACACTGGTTACGATCGTCCCCAAGGACCCCGGCCAGCAGCTAGGGGACTCGGGCCGTGAACGCCAGTGGGCCGATGGCAAACCCCCTGTGCTTCCAGCTGTTGGTTCTGAAGGAGTCACACGGGTGCAGCGGGACCCCCGTCCCGGCCACCCCTCAGACCCTCCGTGCTGCCTCCTGTGGCTTGGTTTTCCTTGGCGGCCTTTTCGCTCCACCCAGAGCTGCTGGGTCCCCCACCCCAGGCTCCCGGGAGCTGACAAGAGCCCCTCAGAGGCCATGTGGCTGGGGGCCAGGGTCTCCCCGTGCAGGGCCAGCATGAGGGGCTGCCTGTGAGTGTGAGTATAAAAGGGGCATTGAGGGGCGGGCTCCAAGGAGACTCATTCTCCACCAGGGCCCCACAATGTGGGCTTTGTGAGGCCAGGCGGGGCCGCGCCGAGCGGGAACTTTCCTTTTTCTCCTACGGGGAGATTATTTAATTTAAAAATAATTGAATGTGGAAAATGTTGGGTATGGAAACTGTTTATCGGGTTTCCTTTTTTGTTTCTCCCGCTGGCTCTGCCCCGCGGTGGTGACGGCTGTGCCCTCCCCAGCACGTCAGCAGAGGTGTCTGTGCTTTGAGCTCTGCGCGAAGCGGGCGACAGGCTGTGGCTTCTCCAGCGACGAGTCTGGGCCGCTGATCCGGCTGCTGTGACCAAGGGGGCCGAGGAGTCAGGGGTCTTGGGCAGGATGTGGGGCTTGCCCAACTGGAGGTGGCGTCTGTCTGAGCTGCAGTCAGATGTCCCAGAAAAGCTGCCAGCAACCCCGCTTGCCCCCAACTGGGCCCCGGCTTGCCTCTTCAGGGCTCTGGTGTACCCCCCCACCCCCACGCTGGCCTGGGGTCTCTCTTCTCTCTCGTCCACCCACCCCGGGATCCCGGGGCCAAGCAAAAACCACCCATCCCCTCCCTGAGGTCCACCTCCATCCGGATCGACTCCAAGTGCATTCGAAATTTGTCCGCTCTCCTTCTGGACACGTGCACTGACGCCTCTGCTCACCACGGCCGCACCCTCGCACGGCACCCTCTGCTTCGAGGTGTGGGCTGGTGGCTCCGGGACGGGGGGCCTCCCTCAGACTCCGCCAGCCCTGGAGTCCGGCCAGCGCCTGGCACACGTGTGGGGAGTGGCTGGACAGGCCGAACGTTTGATCCGTCAGTTAAGCTGGCTCTGGAGCAGGTCCCGCCTGTCGCCTCCGCATGGGTCTGCCCCGCTCCCTGAGCGGCCGCGTTCTCATCGGACACGGCCCGTCCGTCCGTCTCGGGGTTTGCGCTGCAGCCGGATCCCCGGAAGTCCTCGGTGGGGGGGGGGGCACGGGAAACATCTCGCAGCCCCCCTGTGACCTCCCTGAGGACTTCAGAAGACCCAGCTTCTGAGTCTCATCCCGGGAGTGTGGAGGGAGCCCAAGACGGTGGCCCCAGGAAAGTGGAAGGGGCTGGGGCCGGCTCCCGGGGCACTGGCGCCAGGATGGTCATCTTACACGAGGGTCCACACCGGGTGCACCCCGGGGGCACAGGCAGCCAGGAGCCCAGAGGCTGAAAGGGACCTGGGCTCCTGTTCGAAGTGGGAACCAGGCCGGGGACGGAGCAACCGAGGTTCCGCTGCTAAGTGCTGCCCGCGGCTCCTGGGAGCCCCACCCACTGCATACCGGGGGCCAAGCTCTGCACGCAGTGGGTGTGAGCCTAGTGTTTGTGGGGTGACGCAGCCGGGGCAGGCCAGCGCGAGGGCCCAGCCACCCCGTGCTGGGCAGGGCTGCAGGCAGAGGCGTGGGCGGCTGGGCCCGAGTCACGGTGTGAGGGGGCGGGAGGGGTCACTGGCCGTTTTGTGGCCGCTGGTGCCACGGCGGACAGGCAGATCTGGGCTGAGAAGCAGGCCCGAGCCCAGGGCGCCAGTGAGAGTGTGTGCAGCCTGCTCCGGCCCCACCCCACAGGCCCAGCCCTTCCCGTGGGCGAGCCCTGGCCTTGGCGGCCCTGCAGAGGGAGGGCAGCGCCCCGTCCGCACAGCAGCCTCTCGGCCCGTCTCCTGTGGCCGCAGGCTCCTGTGCTCTGGGGCCTGGCTTCCCCTCAGGATCCGGGCCCCGGCTGCATGTCTCAGGGGCCCATCCCACCGAGACCAGAAGCAAACTGCGGGTCAGGCTGCTCGGGCCTCGGGGGGGTGGGGGCCCTTCCCCACCCACCCGGGGCCGGCCCAGAGGGTGGGAGTGGAGGGACCCCAGGCGTCTCTGTGCTGGTTTTGGCTGCGCGGGGAGCCCACCAGCTTGCTCAGGCTCTCCCAGCCACCGGCCCCCACCGCCCCAGAGACGGGGTCCAGGCCTGCGCTTCTGGGGGCAAACGCTGGCTGCGTGTTCGGGCCCCTTTTCAGTATTCGAGCGGAGGCCTGGGAGAAGGGAGTGGAGAGGGGCCAGCAGGAGGGGTGGTCTCAGCGCCGCGCCTCAGCTCTCGGGCCGAGGGCGGGACAAAGAGCCTCTTCATCAGGGCAGTGGGCATGGCCGCCCCCACCAAGGCAGTCCTAGTGTGTGTCGCGGGGTGGGGACACCGGCTAGCCCTCCCCCGCGGGGCTGCCCCTGTCCCGGAACTCCAGGAGCCCCCCTCCCGAGAGATGACCGGAATGTCGGGTGCCCCCGAGCCCCACACGGGGCCCTGACACCAGCCACTGGATTCTGCACGGGATGGTGGCCCTGCCGTCCACCGGGCAGGGCCCCGGGTGCAAAACAGCAGGAGAGAAGCCTGGGGGGCTTTGCACCGGAGTCGCGGGAACAATGGCTGCATTTCGGGAGCCGGAAGTCAGCGTGGTTCTGCACGATTCCATCAGCTCGAGCCCGCAGTGCCCCGGGCCTGCCCCACCCCCGCCCGTGGCAGGGGCCGACGGCCGGGCTGTCTGGACGCGGCATTCCCAGACCTGCTCGCTGGCTCCCAGCAAGGGTCCCTCGCCCGCGGGAGATAAGATAGAGCCGTGTCGGGGAGGAGGTGCCGACGGGGCCGCCCCCGGCACGCTGTGAGTGATAAAAGCAGCTTCAGAAAGGTGCTGACGTGGCCACCGTGCTTAATGAGGTCATCGCCCGGCTGAGGCCCCGATAACCCGGAGGTCAGGCCCCGGCAAGTGGCTGCCGCGGGAAGCGGGCCGTCTGTCGCCGCCCATCAGTGCCCAACACCCTCTCGTTTCAGCCGGCTATCCCGAGCCCAGAGGGCACCCCTGACACAGGATGGCCAAGGGGCGGGCGCCCAGCCTCCGCCCGTCGGTGTTCGCGGGGGAGGGGCGCCACGGCTGGGGGAGGGGGCTTGGGCGGGCCCGCTCCGGACTGGCAGGTGGAGGGGAGCGCCGTCTCTGGGGGTCCTCAGTACGCCCTTGAGGTCTGCCCTGGGGCGGAGGGGGGTTCCGCATCCAGCCACATCCTCTTGTACCCGCAGCTGTCCCCGCTAGCGTGCCCGCCGCCCCAGGGCTCGTGGGGCCTGAGACCTGCCAGGCGCCGTGCTGGGCGTGACGAGCAAGGGGCCTCAACCCGCGTCCCCAGGAGCCGGGTCTGGGGCTGCTCAGGCGCCCTCTGCCGTGAATCTTCAGCTCGGCCCAGCGCAAGGGGCATGCGCTCTATGCCTGGCCCGGAGCCCTTGGGGGGAGCAGAAATCGGGGCCTGCACCTGCTCCAGGGAGAGGACGCGGGTGCCAGGCTCTGCCATTGTGGAGCTGGTACAGTATGGGCCGCTACAGTCCCAAGGAGCACCTTGACCTCTGACCTCTGAGTGTCCACCCCATCTCTGGTCTCTGTCACCCTGTGTGGCCAGGGGCTGCAGCCAGGGACCAGGCTCTGTGAGCATTTGTTTGTGAAGCTCCGGCCCGGGCGAGGTGTGTGTCTTTGCGACAGTGAGGTGCCAGGGGCCTGGCACGGCCATAGGACACCAGCAGCCGGCTGTCTCAGGCTCTCACATTGGGCCGCGGCTGGGGTGGGCTCCTGGCGGGGGCGGGGATGGGCAGAGGGGCCAGGAAGCAGCCCCTCCCTACTGGGTCTACGGCACAGCTGGGTCTCATCCAGGGCTTTGGGGTGACCCCCCCCAGGGCGCCCCACGGCAAGGCCCACGTGGCCGGCCTGGAGTCAAGCTGCGCAGACTGGCCGCTCCGGCCCCAAGCAAGCACTCTGTGTCTGGGAGGCCCCTTCCCAAGGCAGCACCCAGCGTGTCCCCCTTCAGGGCCTCAAAGGCGTTTTGTGCCCAACAAGTGGCTTTTGGCCAGTCCTGGCCCTTCCAGGCCTGTGACCCCAGTCCTTGCAGGGCCTGCTCTGAAGGAGGCATCAGGGCTCCACTTCAGCTCCAGTTACTCCAAAGCCTGGGAGAAAAACAAATCAGAAAACCATTTCCCAAAATAGCCAGCAGGGAGTGGGAAACGTCTGTGCCATTGTGCGTTGCACGGGGCCCCCCCAGCCCCAGGGGTGGGTGTGCAGGCTGGCCCCTGGGACCATGGAGCTGGTGTGAGCCGCCTTCCAGACCAGACGTGGGCCTTGCGTCCTGGGAGCATCGCCAGTTTACTGGACAGAGGTGGCATTGTGCGGGGCAAGTCCACTGGCCTGGGGGTGTCTGAGCCCTGTGGGGGTCGCCTGGGCCCCCCGCCCAGGGTCCACCCCAGCTCTGACGGACAGCTGCTAGCTTCCCGGCCACATCCTTAGCCTCCGGGGGATAGGCAGGCAGAGGGACCCGAACAGGGTTTGGCACACAGTGGCCCTCCTGGCCTGCCACGTGGAGAAGACGCTGCCCGCAGCAGGTGCTCTGCAGGTTCAGTTTGAGACTTGGACCCAGAAAGCACACTCGCCTGGGCTGGGCTCAGGGAGAAAACTGAGGCCGGGGGACCCAGGAGCCCCGCAGAACCTCGGTGAAGCCACGCCAGGCATCGGCGGCCAGGCTCTGCCAAGGGGATCTTCACCCCAGGGGGCACCGCCCGCCCCATCCGGGAGCTGGACGCCCGGGGCCATGCCCGGGGCTGTGGAGGGGGTGGAGAGGCCCTGACGCTAGCTGTCCCTCCCCTCTGGCTGCCACAGTCCTGAGGAGCACCTTGACCTCTGACTTCAGATGAGCCCAGTGATCCGCGCTGTTATGCAAAAATTCAGAAGACTATTTTTGTCTTTTATTCATCCTTCCGCACTTTGGCCCCGGAGGGTCTGAGCCCATCAAGCCCCGTGTCGGCGAGGGCAGCCAGGCGTGGGGTGGGCAGGTCCCTGCAGGTGGAGCTCCTTTACCTGCGAACCTGTTCTCGTCTCCTCCCCAGACACAGGGGCTCTGAGAACAGTCCTGGTCCCGCGAGCTTCATCTTCAGAGCCTCCCCTACCTTGAACTTGAGCTTTTCGATCAGGGCTGGTTTCTTCCTCCTGAGGTCTTGCAGCTGCCTCCAAACCAGAGCGCAGCCCTTGGCAGGAAGGACCCGGCTGCCCAGGGCGGGGTCCACGGGGGCTGGGAGGGACCTCTGCTCTCCCCGTCCAGCACCCAGGGCCCCGTGCCCGGACCCCACCTGCTGCGCGGGCAGCGCTGTGCTCGCTCGGGCCACTGGCTCCTACCTTGTCTCCCCCGCCTCCACCTCCGCCTCCGCCTCTGCCTCCGTCTCCCTCACCGCTGCTCCCGGCCTCTCTCCAGCCCACTTTGAAGGGTTCTGGCCCCTGGGAGAACTCGGGCTCACACTCTGCATGAGCGGGTGGCCCCCTGGGTGCTGTGACCAGGCATCCATCCATGCCCAAGAGTGGCGCAGCAGTGCCCACAGCAGCCGTGCCCAGACCCCCTTCCCAGACCCCAAAGACGCCTTCGAAAAGCATGATGGCCACAGGCTTTGCGTCCAAAGGGGACACTCGGGAGGGGCTGTGTGCGTGGCCATCCTCTAGGGGGCACCAGCGAATGGGGGGGCCCACCTCCTCGGGGAGCCCCCCCCAGGGGCTCAGGGCGGTACCTCCCCTTCACGGGCTGATTTCCGTGGGTCCCCCCCCCCCCGGCCCGCGCTGCCCGCCCCGTGCACACTTCCCACCACCGCGTTGTGGTCTCCGGCGGCGGCTGCAGCTTTTAATTGTTTTTCTCCCCCGCGCTGCCCGCCCCCCCCAGCCGCGCCGGCTGTGCGTGGGGGGGACAGGATTCCAGGAGCGTTTCCGCCTCTCCCTGCACCGTTTCATTTGTTCTTTTTTCCTTTCCCTTTCTTGTCCCTCCGCGGGTCCAGCCTCCGTGATTAAGCCGCGAGGCCTCCCGCTGCTTTTAATAGCCTGTGGGCTCGGCCTTCTGATGAGAACGCGGCCGCGCAGCTTGCTCCCCAACACTCGCTCTGGAATCTCCGAACGCCCCGTATTAATCATTACTGTCAAGCCATTCAGGCCCTAAATACATCCACCCCGTATAAAATTATACTCAACGGAAAAAAAGGGGCCGTGATTGGCCGCATATTGAAAACAGACATTAGGCAGCCCCCGCCCCCACCTCGCCCCCCCCCCAGCTTCGGGGCCCCCAGCAGGGCCTCTGCCCAGTTTACTGAACAATAGACAGCTCAGGGCGGGGGGTCGGGCCGCAGTCGGGACTCATCAAAGTTGCACTTCTTGTGCAGAAGTGAGCAGAGGAGGAGAGGGGCCGGCGGCCTTCCCGGCGGGGCCTGGGTGCGGGCAGATGCCGGCTTGTCCCCGAGAGCAGGGCCCCCAGCCAGCCCCCCACCCCACCCCGCCTTGGGCTGCCCAGGCCGGCCTTCCTCCCCGCCCCGCATCGCTATTCCTCCTGAGCTCCTCGTAAAAGTTAACCGGGTGTGAAATGCTGCTGAGTGAGGTGTAAAAGTTTATGATGGCTCAGGGCAGGGGCTCTGCTCACCTGCACAGCCACGTCCAGGGTCCCGCAGGGGGAGGGGAGGCCCAGGGCACCTCTGTGACACCTCGCAGGTGGCTTGCCCCAGGTACCTGTGAGAGCATTGGCAGCCCTCCGCGTTTGTCCTGGGGTAGCCCCCCAGTGCCTTCAAGGGCATTCCCAGTGGTCAGACACTGGTGCTTCGTGCAGGCTGAGGTCCCCATCGGCCGGCGCCCCAGCTCCGCGTGGATGGGGGGGCGCTCTGGTCAGCACAGCTTCTCACCCTCTGCTGTCACCTCATCCACTCGGCCCCCGGGAGCTTTTTTTTTTCTTTTTAACCAAAGCAATAAGCATTTTCTAAGACACTCAAGAAACAGTGCTTATAAAAGTAGGAAAACCTCAGGAGGGAGCATAAAACTGAAACCCTGTCCACAAGAAGCAGTGTTTAGACAGGCTGTGTTCGGGCCACTGGCCCACCAGCACGCTCCAAGGCTGGCTTGTCCTCAGCTTTGCTTCGCTGGTCCAGGGCTTGTGTCTGCTCCGGTGAGCCCGGGGGATGTCAGCCGGCTTTGGGGAAGTAGACAGCCACAGCGCAGGCTGCTGGGTTTGGGGGACGGCCAGGCTTGCAGGGAACAGCGGGGCGGGTGGCCCCTGAAGCCAGCCATCCTTCTGTGCTGCCTGGAGTCGTCCTGTCCCCCGGCTGAGTCAGCAGCACTGCCCGGAGCGGCCGAGGGCACCCCTGCGAGCCAAGGGAGTTTCTGGAGGCAAAAGGGATCCTGGGGACCCCACGCAGATAAGGCCCGGCCGCCAGGTCCCGAGATGAGAGCCTGGTGAACCGCGGGCTCTCGGTGGCTCTCCGGCAACATCACACTCCTGAAACGGGGGTCTGGTCGAGGGGCCTGTCCCCCAGGAATCCCGTCGACACCCTAAATGGCTGAGGATGGACTCAGGGTCAGGCGACCAGGTGTTCCGAATTCCGGGACATCCGAGAGGCTCCAGGGATGGGAAAGTTCCTTCCCAGGGCCTGCTGGGACCGGGAGCCCTGAGGCCCGGGCCTCCTCCAGCGAGCGCCGTTCAGGATGAAGGCAAGCGGTCGAGGGTCCGACCCGGACGTGCGGGGCACCGGGACCCCTTGATGGCTGAGGCCGTGCGTGCTGAGTGAGGGCGGGGCCTGGGAGGCACGTGCGTGTGCGCGGAGGCGGGAGGAAGGTCCGCAGGGCCGGGTCCCCACCGGCCAGAGGGGGCGTCCCAGAGTCCGGGGAAGCCTGGCCAAGCGCGACCCGAGGAGACTGGCAGGAGGGCCTTGGAGGGAGGGCAGCTTTCCTGGGAGCGTCGCCAGGAGCCAAGGCCACCCTGCAGTGGGACCAGCTTGGGGCCAGCTCGGGGGACTGGAGTGAGGGCCTCAGAACACCCAGACCTGCAGGTGTGGGAGGTTCGGAGCCCTGGGGCCCGGGGTGCCGGGGCTGGGGAGGGGCTGAACTTGTGGGGGTAGGAGGCCAGCGGGGGTTTGGGCAAAGGCACGGGCCCCACTGCAGGGCAAACTGCAACGCGGGCTTTCCTCTGAACCCCCTCCTTGCCTCGGCCAGCTGCGTCCCAGTCTCACCCTCCGTCCTCCGGGAGGTTAACAGCCGGGCTCACCCGCGCCTTCACTCCATCCCTGCAGCTGGGCGGGAGCCACTCGGCCCCGTTTCCTTGTCCGGCACCTGAGGGCTGAGCCGCGCTGTCCAGCTGGGCCTCCCCGGGTGCGCCCGAGGCCGTGTGTGCGCCCGGGTCTGGGGGCTGGAGCCCTGCCCAACCTGGGGCCCAGGGCAGCCCTCCCCCCACCCGCAGGCCAAACGGAGACCCTTCCCTGTGGCTGGGCAGCAGCAGGGCCCGGGAGAGGATGGCACAGCCAGCTCTCGCCCTCGGGGGCCTCGCGGGAAATAAGTTTCAGAGTTTTTTCTGGCCGCAGTTCTTGCTTGAAGGGAGGTGGCTGGGAGGGGCCCTGTTTGCCTAGGACGCGTTCGCCCCACGGTGGACACGGTGGACGCGCTGGGCACGCTGTGCCAAACTCACTCGAGACCCCTTACGAGCTGCCACCAGGCGGGGGCCCTCGGCACCTCTCAGCTCACACGGAAGAGGACACGCAGCAGGAGGCTAAGCCACTGCACCCGTGAGCGGGTGCCGGCCGGGGTGCCCCGCTGGCCTCCCGAACTCCAGGCGGGAGGTGTCTCTGGAAACCAGGCGCCTGCGCTTCCCAGAGTCTCTCCTCCTCCAGCCCCAGCCGCGAGGGCCGAGAGGAACGTGGGTGAGGACACTGAGCAGAGCTCCTCCGGGCACCTCCGACGAGAGCAGCCGGTGACGAGGTGACAGCTGCCACCCACACCTTGAGTCAAGTGCAGTTCTCAAGGCCCAAGGCCCTTCCATGTTCTTCTGGAAACAAGGCGGGTTTGCCCTACCCGCGACTCCCCTGGCGACATTAGCAAAGCTCCCCTGACCTGAAGCAAACAGCCTCCTTGCCCACACAGCGGGCCGCGTGCAGCTGGATCTTTGCGCCTCCCGAGCGGCCCGTCCCGGCTGGTGTTGGCAGAGCTGTTCCAAATCCCCCAGCCCCTCCCCACCGCGCCATCAGCTCTCAGCCGAGAAGCTGAAGGTGAGAGAGCCCCCTGCCAGAGGGACCAGCTCTGGGCAGACGCGAGGGGCCGTGTCATGATGTGCGGCCGCCCTCTGATCAGCCGGAGGGAGCCCCTCGGGGAAGAGGGAGGGGGAGGCGGCGTTTGAAGTCCTTACGCTCCTGCAGGGAGCGGGGTGAGGGGCAAGAGGCCCGAGGAAGGACTCCTCTGCCTCTGCTTCCCCTCGCCTGCCCGCAGGGCTTCCAGAAATAAAAGCGGCATCAGGGGAGCCACTGTCTGAACACGGGCTACATCCAAGCGCTGTTTGTGCTCTGGGTTAAGCCTTGGGTCAGCCCCTGATTTTATAGTCAGGCTCACCCAGGGCAAGACAGTGGAGTCACGTGGACAGACCGGGCAGCTGGAGGTGGAGGATCCAGGGGCCCCGGGGGTGCTGCCCACTCTCCCTTGTGCCCAGACTCTCCTGGAAGCTGGGCTGCTGCTGCCGAGAAAGCCCCCAAATGGCAGTGGTGCTCAGGGAAGGAGGCCGCCGCCCTTGGCAGGTGGCTGCGGTGCTGGGTCATCTGACAGGTGCGGCGGCTCGGCTTTCCATCCCCAGCCTCGGCCTAAACACACCCGGCCCAGATGGGGGCCCGCAACTCAGCTGCCTACACAGACAAGAGTGGGGGCTCCGGGAGACCCCTGCCCAGCGAGGTTCGCCATGGTCCTTAGCGGGGGTGCTGGGCGCAGACCAGCTTGTGCCGCGTAAACAGCCCGGGTCTGGAGGATGGCCGGTGCCTGGCGGGCAGATCATGTTCCCATGTGCCCACCGTCCCGAGGCTCCCACCGGGCCGTGGGTGGGGGATCTTGGGGTCAGGCCCAGCCAGGAGCCAACTTGGAGAAAGGGGGGGTCCCCCCCCCCAGAAGCAGCTTCTCTCTGCATCTGGAGCCTGCGCTTCCCGAGTGAATAAAACGCTCTCTTCCAAGGACCCTTGGCGGATGCACCCGCCAGGGGGAGGGTCACCTCCTCCTAAGACGCCAGCCCACGGGCAGCTGGAGAAGTTTCCACAGGCTTCTCCCCCTGGGCCCAGGCATCAGCCGTGGTAACGGGATGCAGTCGGCGTGGCAGGACTGAGACGAGCCACCCGGTACCTGGGCAGACCCCACCTGGCCCACCAGCAGAGCTTTCCGGATCCTGGAAGCACGGTGTCCCCAGTGGGCGTCCTGCCGGCGCCACCGGGAGCATTGCAGGCAGCTTTCACGGGAATGTCTCCACCGGATCCCACTGGAAGGTTAACTCGCACGTTCCCGGGAGCCTGGTGGTGAGGGCGGCAAAAGCCTTCCACCTGCGAGGCTGTGACCTCCGACCCGTGTTCCCAGCCATGGGCTGCTCTGTGCTCCGGGGGGACGCTGGCCGTACCTGGGGACATTCTTGTCTGTCGCCTCCGGGAGCTGGTGGGTGGGGCCCGGAGATGCTGCTCCACCCCCACAGGGCCCAGGACGGCCCCCCGCAGGGCGTGCTCCCCCCCCACCCCCGCTGTCCTCCGAGGTGCAGAACCGGCTGAGGCTGTGTCTTAATAGCCGGAAACTGGCGACACTGTGCTCTTAGGACAACCACAGAGCTACTTCACTTGGAGGAAGATGCGAGGTCAGCCTCCATGTCCCCGTGTCCCAGCTCTCGTGCGCAAGTCTGTCCCCGGGGCCAGGACAGGGATGGGGTCCCCTTGCCTGGGTCAGTGTAGACGACACCGCACAGGCCGTGAGTCCGATTCTGCCGCCGAGGGACTTTGTCCCACTTCTCTGAACGAAGGTAAAAATCATCGTAAAACTCCGGTCCCGCCTCTCGCAGGCTCAGCCGGGGGCGAAGGCAGAAGAGCCCAGTGGCCAGCTGCCGGCCCCCAGGCGCCCCGCCCTGGCCGCCACGGCGGGGAGGGGGGCAGCCCTGGGAAGAGGCAGGGAGTGACCCCTCCTCGCCACCCCGCACCTTGGCCAGAAAGCCGCGAACGCCTTTAACAGCGTGACAACAAGGGCGATGAGACCCCCGGGGCCGCAGACCAGCTGGGGCGCCCAGGAGCAAGCACCACGGTGCTCGGACGCGCGGTTCCAAGATAACCGGTCCCAACAATAGGGCGTGGTGTCCGACGGCCCCTTGTTCCAATGTCCACGTCACCAGGGGTGACAACTCACGCCCGGCGAGGAGATGTGCCCACGCTAACCTAACCCACTTCGAGGGGGTGGGCATCCTGGTGCCCGGAGCGGAGTGGGGTGCACAGACCTGCACCGGAGCCAGCGCCCCCTGAACAGTCGAGGGGACCTTCCTGCCCCCGCAGCTCACGCGGTCACCGGGGTCGTCTCTCAGCTACTGGTGCAGCCTCCGTTTGCCCCCTCGAGTCTCTTCCTTGAACTCAGAATCGTTTTCTAAGCTCCGGGACGCACACCAGTCCCTGGGGCGGCGGGCGGCCAGCATCCCGGGAGAGCAAGGGCTCCTTTCCCCCAGGCGTTAAAGTTCACGGAAGCGGCGCCCTGACCGCGGGTCTCGGGGCTCTGAGTATCTCCCGTCCGTCCCGGGAGGAGGCGCCGACAGCCAGCCCGCCTCCCCGGGGCGCCTGTCCACGCCATCTGCAAGAAATCTCTCCTCGCAGTTATTCTGGAGTTCGAATTTCACTCTCCACTCCACCCGTCAGCATGGTTTATCCTCAGCAGTTTTCACAGCTCCATCTCTTCGGCTCTTCCTTTAAAGGATCTTTAGAAAATTGCTGGCAATCTTAATGTTTTGCCCCTCGGAAGAAAAAAAAATAAAAAGGAAACCGTGTCCTCGGTGTGCCTGAAGGGAACAGCGGCAGCCAGGAACCTGGAAAGGAGCCTCCCCTGGAACTACGAGCCCCCGGAGAAGGGCTGTTTACAGCACCAGGCAGCGGCCTCGGACGTGGAATGAGGATGGTTTCTTGAAAAGCCAGCCGTGGGCCCGTGCTTTCATCCCGGCCGGGACCACAAGCGGCCAGCCCGCCTCTTGGAGTCTCGTGGGGTCCCTGCAGTGGCTCCCCGGCCAAGAAGCAACAGGCCGAGGCAGTGACCTCCACGCACGCCTGTTGGCAGGGCCACAGTCCCCGGTCCCTAACTGTCATGTATTTGACTCAGACGCGTCTTTTATCTTGTCGTCTGGGTCACGGCGTTGAAACGATGACTGTGTGTGGGTGGCCCGGGGACTCCAGTCCAGGGAGGTCCTTCCGTTGCTACGGCCGCGAGGGCGACGGGTCACCTTGGGAAGCGGACGATTCTCTGTTCAGGGACCAGGGTCACGGTGCTCCGGCGGGCGGCGGCAGGGCCTCTCCGGCGGCACAGGTCCGTGATGGGAAGCAGAGGCCGGGAAGGGCCGAGCGGCGGGCAGTCTCCACAGTCCCAGAGCCCCTTCTCCCCGGTCCCTGGACTCCCAGACTGCGGCTCAGCCCGGCAGAGGCGGGTCAGGCCTGAGCGTGAGATGGGGTGGTGGGCAGGGGGGCTCCTGTGGGACTCTGACATCCTCGCGGGGCCCTGCAGGAAGCGAGGGAGGAAGACCTGAGCCAGGGCTGCCGGAGCTGGTGAGAGCCCCCGGGGGACAGCCGGCAACGGCCCCCGCACCCGGCCCCTCCCGGGTCCCTTGTGGACCAAGCCGCTCCGTCTTTCCCAAGTGGAACGTCCCTGCAAAGTCCCGCAGAGTGCCGTGCTGGCGTGGGAAGGGGGGCACGGACCACGGCCAGGGAGCCTGGGCCCTTCGTCACCAGCGGAGCTTCTGTGCAAGAGAGCGAAGACGCTGACTTAACGGTCACAGCAGTGCCCGCGGGACGGCTGTGCCACCCAGCCGCTTGGAAGGCTGTTTTAAAGTGGGGACGGTTGAAGAGTGCGTTCCTTGTCCCACGTTTCAGCTCTGACCCTGGGGGATGGCCAGGCCAGGGCCCCCCGCCGTGGCCCCACTCCAGCCCCCACACCGCACCCGCGCCCGGCGCCCAAAAGGAGCGGGAGGTGGAGTGAGAGGATGGAGGCGTCTCTGCGGGTGATGAACCCACGTGGGCTGTTAGTTACCCGGAGCTTCCCAGTGTTCCAGGCACACGGAACCACCCGGAACAGCCTCTCCCAGGTCGCGTGTAGCCCAAAAAGTCATTGCTTGCTTAAGGAGGAAAAAACCTGAGAGAGGTCTGCGCGCACAGACCCACGCTGGTCTGTGGGCGTCCAGACCTCACCAGGTGCAGCCCCGAAGTCCACCGGGCGTAGCACCCGCCAGACCCGGACTTCCTCGGAGGAGGGGATAAGGGCCGTGGTCCCTGGGCTCTGGGAGACGGGCCCAAGCAGCTGGGGGGGTGAGAATGCAGCAGGAGGGTTTGGCCCGCCCGAGGGAGCGACAGCCAGAGCGGGCGTCCATCCGGAACGCGGTGGGAAGTCCCAGCTCCAGGGCAGACTTCGCTCCAGTGTCTGGAGTGGCCTCGTTCCGGCTCTGGTGCCCTCGGCCTCCCTCCTCTCCGGGCGTCTGTTGTGTGGATCCTAGGCTTGTCTGAAAGCTCCGCGACCGGGGGCGGGGGGCGGGGACATGGGGACGCAGGCCAGCCCGCCCTGCGCATGGGACACCCTGGGAGTACTGCCGCTGAGAACCGAGGACACACAGGTGTGCGCAGGTCGCGGATCCTGCGAGAAAATGGCCGGAATTAGAAGACCCTCTGCCGTGAGGGCTGGGCGGGGGCACCTGGGAGTTGGGGGGTGCTGGCAGGGAGGCGGGAGGTCCCAAGACCAGCCTGGGGGTCACTTATGGAAACGAGGCTAATGCCGCAGCCTCAACTTGGATTGCGGAGGGCGTTGAGAGCTTAATTTAAGAGAGAAGGGTGGGAGTTCCCGTCATGGCTCAGCGGTTAATGAATCCGACTAGGAACCATGAGGTTGCAGGTTCGATCCCTGGACTCGCTCAGTGGGTTAAGGATCCGGCGTTGCCGTGAGCTGTGGTGTAGGTCGCAGACTCGGCTCGGATCCTGCATTGCTATGACTGTGGTGTAGGCCGGCAGCTACAGCTCCTGTTAGACCCCTAGCCTGGGAACCTCCATATGCCATGGGTGCGGCCCTAAAAAGCAAAAAAAGAGAGAGAGAGAGAGAGAGAGAAAGAACGGTGGATGGATGGATGGATGGGTTGGTGGATGGGTGTGTAGACAAATGTGAACAGATCTTTCCAAGGAACAGGAGCGTATGCATTCAGGACCGCCTGTAAAGTGGGGCCTTGAAGCCCCCACAACTTGCAGCATCATATTCAGGGCCCAGGGAAGGGCCCCTGGTGCCTGCTCCCCCAGGAGTGGACAGGGACCCCCGAGCTTCACCGGCTCAGGCGCCAAAGGCAGGGGCCGCAGCCCTGCCCCCCGGGAGCGCTAACAACGTCCGCGTCAGAGGGGTGCCCAGCCCGTGGGCAGGGGTCCAGTTAATTGCCGTCTGTCCACTATTGTTTTCCACTGACAACTAATTTAAGGACCTACGTGAGACGGACCTGCTATGTCATCCTTAATTAAATGTCCGAGGGGAGGCTGGTTTCTGGGGAATCCCTCCCGCTGTGGAAGGAGTCACTGCACTGGCGGCTCCGGGACGCTCAGAGCCAAGGAATCTGGCGGCCCGGGCAGCGTGGCTGCAAAGCCCACCCAGGCCTCACAAGAGGCCGCTGTGCCCCGGTGGAGCCGTTCGATTTCTCTGGGGCCCCGAGTGTCTTTCACAAATGTCTTCATTCTTGCAAGTGTGATCCAGCCTGGATTTCGGAAGCAAGGCCACCTTCCCAACCAGTCCCCATGGCCATCTCCACCAGGCAGGAAGGACCACTGCCACCCAAAGGTGGGGAAGTGGGCTTGGGGCCCAAAAGCCGTCCGAGGAGGAGGAGAAGGGGCGAACACAAAGCCCAGACCCGTGTCTGGTCCCCCCCGCTGTAAAACCACACGGCTGCGAGCAGCTGCTGCCTGCGTGGGGACAGGTCATACAGACCAGGCGCTGTCCCCCTGAATCGGCCCGAGGCCCGTGCGATGGGAGCGGTTTCTTCCATCGCCTTTGTGGGCGGGCGTGACCCGGGCGGCCGTGGGGAGGAAACCCCCAGAGGAAGTTCTTGGTGCCCCCGCCACCAGCCTGCTACAGGGGTTGCCTCTCCGAGAGCGTCAGGTGGGCCTCTGGCAGGACAGCGCCGTCACGGCAGCCCCAACCCACCGCCTTCTCTCTGTGGCCCGGGCGCCTGTATGCCCGAGGAGCTTCTCCCAGTGCGAGGCCTGGGGAGCGGCCGGCGGGGGTATAGTGGCTTTGCAGGGGCCCCTGCTTTGCCGTTAAGTGAACCCCACATAGCCCCGCATGGCAGCCTTCGCAGAGCTCGGCCTGACCCCGTAGCAGAAACACAAGGGGCAGCCTCGGGGCGGGGGTCGGCACAGGGGGTCAGGTGCCCTCATCCGCCAGCCCCGCCCTCCCGTCCAGCATCTTCTGGAGAGGTCCTGGCAGTGGCCCCTTTTCCATTGCAGCCCAGACTTTAACAGAAACATCTTCCTCCACAACGTCAGCACCTGGGGCCGGCGCGGCCCGCCCCTTAGCCCAGCAACAGCCTAGTAATGACCCCGTGCCCCTGCACGTGGTCCCCTGGTGCCAGGGTGAAATTAAACCAGGCTGATGGCAGCATAGTTATTTGCTCCCCAGACAATCGCTTTCTCCCCCTCCCCCAGCTGCCCCGGGGACAGGTGGGCCTTCGAGGAGCCAGAGCTGCGGCTCGACTTCATTACCACGGTCCAGAAGCTGACGCGAGGGCCACCCCCTGCCCCGGCCCCGAAAGAGATGCTTTCATTGCTCCTTAAGGAAGTGGACGTGCTTTGGCGCAGCCCACGAGCCCGCACGGCATCCCCCGGGCAGGGCTGCGGTGGAGAGAGAAGGAGGAAAAGGCAGCACGCGGGGGTGCCCGGAATAGACCGGGCGCATCTCCACAGGGGGCCTCTTGGTGGATGTGGCAGTGCAGGCTGGGAGGGGTCTTCTGGAAGCCACCCCGAGTCACAGAACTGGGGGTTCCACGTGGTCCTGCTGGGGACGTGCCATTGGGCTGCAAGGGCCCCGGAGCTCCCTGCCGCCCTGGGAGCCTAGGATGGCTGCTCAGTGGGGCAGGAAGGGAGCTCCCGGCAGGTCCCGTGAGGGGAGCGAGGCCCCTCCCACGCACGCTCATCACGGAGCCACAGACGTCCCCAGAGAGCCTACTGTGCGCCACCGCCGAGGGCCCCACCGGAGCAGAGACCGTCCCACGCTGCGCGGTTGACCCTCCGGGGGTCCGGGAGAGGCAGGGGTGTGCCGCTCTGTTGGGAGAAAAGGAGGGGCTTCCAGGCAGATGAGAGCGCCTGCTTCTTTCTCCTCGGCGCTGGGGGAGGGCTGCCCACGCCCCAAAGGCCCCCTCCCTCCGCCAGCGACCCGAAAGGGAGCAGCCACCCTGTGCAGGAGGAGGGGCCCTGGGCCTAGTGGCGTCACTGAGGTCGAGCACAGGGAAGAAACACTGGGGCTCTGTGCTGGGCAGCTGGCAGCCCCAAATGTCAGCCCTGATCTCAGCCGCAGGCCGAGAGGTGTCAGGGCCGGCACTGCCGCTGCACTCGCAAGTCATAAATACCGCCTAAGTGGCTCCCGTCACCTCGCCACAGCCTCGTTTCCATCTGCAGCGGCCAAAGGTGATTAATGAGAATTATCATTAACGCTAATCAGAGCCGTTTGGAGGAGGCTGGGGTGGAAGGAAATGGCCTTTGTGGGGCTGCGGAGGCCGCGCTGAGGGGTGTGTGCGCGTGGGGGGGGGCGTGCACTGTGCACATGCACTCATGCACGAGCACACGTGCACTAGCACCGTACGAATGCAGGCACGCACATGCACACTCGCATGCACGCATACACACTCGCATGCACGTGCATGCACACGCACGCACACATACACCAGCACTGTACACACACATGCACGCGCACACACACACACACACACAAACACTCCCATGCACATGCATGCACCATATGCACGCATGCACATGCAAGACCAGGCTCCGAGACGGGCTAGAGGAAGGAGGGGAGATGGTGCAAAGAACAGCCCGTGAAAGGCGGGCTCCAATGAGGCCAGCGAGCCGACCGCCGGGAACTCAGGCCTGGCACAGCGCAGCTCTGCCGGCTGGAGCCAGCTCTCCCTTCACCACCGAACCAGCATGACTTAACGTGCTCGGCAGCTATTCACAGACCCAAAACCATGCAGGGGGACCCGGGGCCATGGCCATGTCCTCACTCGGGGCGCAGTGCGGGGGGCGCCTCTCTGGGTGCCGTGTTCTCCTTCCGTCCGTGCACAGCCTGGAGCCCTGCGCTCGGCCCACACCCGCTCCCGCACCGTCACCCGGGGGGGCGCCTTTTCCCACCTGTCTCCGAGGAAGTGGCCGATGGGGCCGCGCAGCGGGTCTCCCTGCCTTCTGCATCCTCGTTCTGGGGAGGGGGGGGCGTGTGGCTTAAAGATACAAAGTGTCCTTTTATTGGAAATATCAATTCAGAAAGGGGCTAGTAGTAAGCTGAGAATATTTGGATAAACTTGACAGCCCTTAGGACTGAAAAAGACCTTTTGTTCCCTCCAAGAAAAAGACTGTCGTACCACCCCGGGCTCGCTGGAGCCGGTCCAGAAAAAACTGAGGTCGGAGCAGAAAAGTGATTAGGGTGTCTCATGAAAGATCTTTACTCCAGGTCAAATGTTTATTATTATTTAGTTTGTTTTTTATTAGAATGTGTGGTTCTGTCCTATTGCAAATACCAGGCTGTAGCCGCATCCTCTGACACCGAGTGTGGCCCAGCCCAGCCTCTCGGGTACAAAGCGAACTTTGTGGCCTGTGGTGGGCGTGGGGGCAGCCCCCGCGTGGCTTACCTTTTGCTCCGCTTTGTCTTCGAGACGTCAGCCGGTTTAAGAAGGAGCAGGCGTCCCCTGTGTTTGCCCTCCGACAAGCAGAGGGGTCCCTGCAGCTCAGGGATCAAGCTGTCGCGGGCAGGGGACGGCCTCTCCTTCTCCAGCGGCAGGGGGCCGGCATGGGGATGGCACAGTGGGCACGGTTTGGGTGGGTCTCTGCCAGCAGAGGGGAGGGTGGAACGCGAGCCGCTGCTGGGAGGGTGGGGGCGTGCGTGAAGCCGCCTTTTGCCTGACCGCCAGCCCCATGCACCAGCAAGTGGCGTTTGAGGGGGACACTGGAGCCCAAGGGGCTGCCAGCCCCCTTCCTCCCTGATAGCTGCACCCATTTGTCCAGAAACCCTGCAGATCCCTCGTCTCCTGGCTGTGTCTCCACTTACCGGCCCCCTAAAGAGATTAAGTTATTCTTAAGGTTCCCGCGAAAGCACGGCTTTCCAGGAGCCACGCAAGATGAAAATCAGACCAAGTTTGGTCCCCTCCCACCTAAACACATGGCAAGGAACAAAGCTCGTCCGGCTTGGTCACTGGAGGAGAATGAGCTGACACTCGGTGGGGGGGCTGGGCAGGGCGAGGGCGGTACTCCCCCACCCCCAAGATGAAACCTCGTTGCTGTCTGCCAGCGAGCGGGTCAGGAACACAGACTCGGCTCTGAGTTCTGTGTGAATCCAGAAATCTCTCCACCAGCCTGCGCAGAAAACCCTCGGGTAGTGAATTTTCTCCCTGGTTGACTTGCAGGGACCTGGGTCGCAGGTGTGGGTCGCAGAGCTGCGGGGGCGGGGGACAGGAGCGGGGACAGTGGACCCGGCAGAACAAGCCGTCACCATCCAGAGACGGTGGCCAGGGGACATCGCCCTGGACTCAGGCGGGAACGGATGCCATGTGCGCGCGTCCTCAGTCCCAAACGCCACGCAGAAGACATACACCCGACTCGTTAACCCTGCGGGGCGTCACGCCGGGCAGCTGCCTGGGTGGGCTGCCCTCGAACCACTCCCCTTTGCAAAAATTAAATGCCGTGGCTTAGAACCCACTCAGCCAGAGGTTCATTTTCGAATACACCCCGTCCTCGGATTGTACCAGCGAGATGCCAAATATTCTGGCTTCGTATGTCAGCTGCTGGCCGTGGCTCCAGGGCACGCCTCAAGACGTTAGGCAGGTGATGTTTTCAGAGTGAATTTCTGCTTCCGCCCTAGAATAGATACATAAGTGTAAAATATTGACAAAAGTCTGAGTCGTCATGCATGTTAAGGTAATTACGTTATGAATTTGTTTTTCGTAATAGTTGATGTGACAAAGAATTACTGGAGTGGGAAGTGAGTGTACTTATTTGAAATATTTCAATTCTGTGGCAATTTTCATTACATTTTTTTGAATAAACAAATTGGGTATTAAATAGGAAAAAAAAAACTTTGACTTTGAAACAAGCCACTTGGGAAAGAATCGACACGATTGTACTTTAAAGGTAATTCTACGAGTGATCATTGGGAGTTCCTACTGCGGCTCTGCAGGTGAAGGACTGACACTGTCTCTGTGAGGATGCAGGTTCAATCCTGACCTTGCTCAGCGGGTTGAGGATCCAGTGTTGCCGTGGTTGTGGCATAGTTCACAGCTGTAGCTCCGATGTGACCCTTAGCCCGGGAACTTCCATGTGTCACAGGTGTGGCTGTAAAAGGAAAAAAAGTCATTATTTGGAGAGAAGACTAAGCAAAAATAATTTTTTAAAAAGGACAGTAGCATACGTTTAGAGAGTGAGAGCTGAGGGAAGGGAGGTTCCAGGAACGTTGGAACATCCTCGCAGAGGCAGAGAACCTTCCAGAAAAAAAGCCCAGGCCCCAGCCGAGGAGAGGAGCTGTGTGCCGTTGATGGGGACATTCCAAACCTTCCATGGGTGGCTGAGGACCGATCGACTGCCCAGAGCAGCCCCAAACCTTGCCGTGGGGGGGATGGACAAAGCACCAGCCAGGGGTCGCCAGAGGGGGCAGCTCTGAGGCACAGTCCCAGCTCAGGCGTCACATCAAAGACCAGCATCCGGAGGGACCACGGAGGCTGACGGCCGAGCGCTGGGGGCCGCGCCGGCTGGGAAGACCTCCGAACCGGACCCACTGCTGTTCTGAGCGACTGTGCCAGAGCCAGAGATGCAGAGATGAAATGGAACGACACTCCCCTAGAGACGACGCCCCCCGCGGCCCCCACCCCGAGGAGAGAGGGCACCTTCTGCTCACGCGCGGCTCCTCCTCTTGCGCGAGCCCGAGTCGGGTCCCCTGAGACGGGTCCTGACTCGGGGACCGAGGCCTGCGAGCTGCTGGGCTTCGAACGGTGAGCGGGGCCTTCCCCTCTCCCATGGGTCTAGTTCACGTCCCGACCATATCGGTGGAGACACATCTGCCAGAAAAAGTCACACGTGGCTCATTCGAGAGGAAAAGCCACGTGTCCCCTGTCCTTTGCCTTCTTCCAAATGAGAAAAATACAGTCACAGAATCCACAAGGAAAGGCCCCCGTTAAAATGTTCCGAGGCTCATAAACACCCCCGTTTAAATTCCGGGTAATCGGCTGCATTGCGCGGCCCCTGGAGAGGCCGTGGGGTTGGCGGTGCCGTTCGGAAACATTTGTGTCATAGAAATGCTTGTGATTCGATTTTTAATAAACCGTTTCAGTTCTATTTCCTGGGCTTGAACAGATGTTTGCACTTGGCTGGTGTGGACCTGAAAAGGGCCCAGGTGACATCATTGCAGGACATACTCCTAATTCCTTTAATGTATCTCGTCGAAGGTGACTGCCTGCAGGAACTGGCTGGAGCACGGGGACAGAAGGGGAGAGCTACTGCAGTTAAGTGGTCCCATTTGTCATTCAGGACAGACTTCGCTTTAGCCCTGTCTGTGGATCATTTCCAAACTTGCCGATCTGACCCAACGTGCCCACGGCTTGGGAAGGAAGCCGGCCTTGGGTTCCCAGGGCAACAGCTTAGGCTGAGCTCATGTCCAAGGGCAGGCTGGGCGTGGGGCTCAAGGACCGTCACTGAGCACCTAGATGGCCTCTGGCCCAGATGACAGCACCTGTGAACTGGGAAATCGAGAAGGAGAACCTGGGATCCAGGAGGCCAACATCGCAGTCCCAGACTCTGATACCGGGAGGCTGAAGCGCAAGAGAAAAGACGAGTCCTCAGGTTACAGGGCCCCGGGGCCCCTCCCCATTCCATCAACCAGACAACGGCCGAGCTTTGGGCCCCCCGGGAAAAACAGGAATCCTAGCAAGTGGAGCTGTTACAACGAATCATCAGGAGGAAAACCAAAACTCTGTAAAGCCTCTCTCTATAAAGCCAAAACCGCAGCCCGGGGCCCAGGCCAGCACGCTCGTGTGTGATACCTGGGCCTTCCGGGGAAGGAGGCTGGAGCCGGCTTCTAGCAGGACACCCAGACCCCGTCTGCGTCAGGAGCTCTTGCCTATGGCCATTTTTGTCCATCAAAGAGAGGCAAGAAATGCTTGCTATGGGGCTTGGCAAGGTATTTGCTTAGATTCGGCCCATTGAGATTTGAGCTATTTGCAGGAGCTGTTCTCAAAACATGAGGCCTGATACCAAAGGCAATGAGTCATGGAGCTTCTCCAGACCAAGTCCCTGCAGGAGGAAGAAGGATGGGCTCAGAGAGGCTGAGTCAGCGGCAGAGGAGACACTAAATATAACCTGGCTGGATGCATCCTGGCCCCTGCCAGGCCTTCCATGAGCCCCACTGTGTGCCCGATCCCACCGGGTGCTGAGATGGACCAGCCAGCTTGGCCTCTGCCCTGGAAGTAGGACGTTGCCATATTGACCTCGGGGACAGCTGCACCTCAAACTGTACATGGGACAGATTCAGGATCCAGGAAATACTGTAACTCTGATGTCCAGAGAGGCAGAGGGACTAAACGGGGGGCTTGTGTGTCCTTCAGCAGAACCCACAGAGGAAAGAGAAGGAAAAGGGCCCAGAATGTGACAAGGGAACTTGTAAGGAAAGAACTTGGGCAAGGGCCTATAGAATACTGGGACAGTCCCAGTTGTCTTCGGGCACCTAGTCATTCTTTGTCCCCCAAACACCTGTTGAGCACCCACTGTCACCTGGCTGTGGGATCAGCCGGTGAAACCTTTAAAGTCCTCATCATGCAGGCGAGGATAAAGTCTGCCGTCATCCTCACCGTGATGGGGCAGGGACTGAGAGCCCCTCAGAGGGGTCCACCCCGATGTGTAAGAGCAGGACAGTCCTCTCGGAAGAGACATCCTTGTGTTCTGCCATCTCTACAAATCCTGGTGGAATTTTCCTTCTATCTCACCTTGGGAGTTGGAGAAAGAAATGTCTGAGCAGGTTGCGAGGACTCTGCACCTCATCCATCCACCCATCCATCCACCGGTCAGTTCACCTGCCCATCCATCCATCCATCCAACCATACAATCATCCACTTATCCATTCATCCATCCATCCATCCATCCACTCATTCATTCATCCATCCACCCACCCATCCATCCACCATCCATCCACTCATTCATTCATCCATCCACCCACCCACCCATCCATCCATCCACTTTCATTCATCCATCCACCCACCCATCCATCCACCATCTCCCCACCCATCCATCCACCATCCACCATCCATCCACCATCCACCATCCATCCATCTGCCCATCCATCCACCATCCACGCATCCATCCATCCATCCATCCACCATCCATCCACCATCCACCATCCACCCATCTATCCACCATCTATCCATTCACCATCCACCATCCATCCACCTATCTATCCATCCATCCACCCATCCACCCACCCGTCCATCCACCACCCATCCATCCACCATTCTTCCATCCACCCATCCCTCCTTCTTTGGAGTTGGTCAGTGCCCCACATGAACACTTGTCCTTGGTAAAAAGGCTCTAGGGAAGCTTCAGCTTCCGTCACTCTTTCCCACCAACTTCAGGTAGAGCAGAGGTGAGAAGCTCAGGACCCACCAGGATGCGTGGTATTGAAAGGGGCGAGATGGACAGCTGGTGCCCAGTGTCCAGCTGGCCTGCCCCTAGGGCTGTGCGACACTGGGCCGGTCACTTCGCTGCTCCGTGCTCAGTTTCCTCGTCGACAAATATGTCTCCAACCGTGGCTCTCCCTCCAGGAGGTGAGCGTCTAGTGACTTGGTGGTGAGACTCGGTGGCCACCAGCGGTGAGGGCAACGTTGGCAGTCGTAGGGTGGCGGCCAGAGGGTCGCCTCCTCTGGACCGTGGCTGTGGTGGAGAGAGCCCCGGGCAGGCTCCGCGGGGCCGCGCTCTGCACATCGTGCGCCTCCACGTGTCCGCATCTCTGAGAGGTGCCCCTGCACGTCACTTCTGGGTGCAGCCTGTGTTGACTGTTATCCACGGTGGCGGGGATGCCCAGAGGGTCCGAGGGTAAGGAGATCCCGGGCTGGGGTCGTGGGCTGGAGGGCACAGAATCCCAGCCAAGGGGCAGAGATCAGCTCAGGAGGCCCCAGGCACCCTTGGCGAGCCCTTCAGCCTGGCGTTTGGCTCCCACACGTGGGGCTTTTTTCTAGCAGAGAAAGTCCAGGCAGCCTCCTCCCCAAGGCCTCGGGGAGCCTGCTGGCTATTTTTGGAAGCCCCCATCCCCCAATTTGCAGCAGCTTAGCCATTGTGGGAATTCCTCCTGCACCTGCTGGGAGGGGGCGCTTGGTGAGGGAGCTGCCCCGTCCACAAGCTCTGCAGTTTGTCACCATCAAGGTGGCCAGAAAAAGGTTATGAACGTGACACCTCCTGGGTGCCTCGCCTCGACTCAGGGCGGAAACCGCTTCCTGTGGGCAGCCCCAGGCTCCCGCCTCGCCCGGGCAAGGACGCTGCCACAAGCCTTTGGTTTTGAGTGTTTGGGCTTTTTTTTTTTTTCCAATCTTTTTTATGATCAAGACACAGACGCAAGTGTGTCACTTCAGAATGTCACAGCTGAGTCTGCGGTCATGTGCAGACTTCAGGCTTAGAGACTTCTGCTCCGGACCCAGCTTCAAATCAAATCAGGGTTTGAAAAGGGGTTTGGGTTGTTAGCGATTTAACCACCGCAAGCCCAGGGATCGGGGCAGGCCTGCAGCCTGCGGTGGGGCCAGGACGGGGGCGGAAGTGGAACTTGCAAGCTGGGGTTGGGGTGGGGGCACTTTACAAACCAGCCTAGGATTTGAGGGGCTTCTCTGCGCTGCTGGCCTTCACCTGTCCAAACAGTCCCAGTGCTGGCACGTGGATGGCATCTCACGACCCTGCCCCGGCCCAGGCAGCCTGCTCTCCGGCCGGCCCCCAGGTCCAGCAGCCGTCGGCTGGACCGCGTGTGGGTGTCTTCACCCCGGGAGGAGCGGCACCCCCATAAGGCTGAACAGGGCAAAGCGGGCCTTCCTGCTGGTCTTGGCCGGGAGCTCCCGTGGGGCAGGTGCAGGCGGCCCCCACGGACACGCGTGGGTCCCCGAATTCAGTGCCGGGGCGGGAGGACGGGGGCGCGGGGCGTTCACAACCAGATTTTACACGTGGATCATTCGAGGTCAGAAATCTCTGCAGGAACCCTCTGGCAAGGGGCTGCCCTTGTGACATTAGCGGTCTCTCGGAAGTCGAGGGACTGGGGGCTGGGTCCGCAGTTGTTTGGGGACAGGTTCAGGCTCAGCCTGAAATCCTGGCTTTGACTGGGCTGTCTGCACAGTGGCTGAAGTCCCATCTTGGTGCCCGTGGGACATGCCCCGTAAGTGCCATCGTCTGCTGTCAGCGATGATGCTGATGATGAAACGTCCGGGGAAGCTGCCACCTGGGAGGGGCCAGAGCAGCCCCCCGCCCCAGAGGAGGGGCGCGGGACTCCTGTCCTCAGCCCCTGGCCCAGCAACTGGCCTGCGTCTGGGGCCGAGGCCAGGCCCAGGACTCCGCGGTGACTGGAGGTTTTCTCTCTGGGGACTCCCAAAGGACATCGAGACAATGGTGCGAGCCCCCCCCCCCGACAAGAGGACAGAGGGATGCCTGAAGGGGGGCACAGAGGACAGAGCCCCTCCCGCCTAGTGCCGGGGCTGGCTTGTCCCTCGGGGCCCCGGGCCGCCTGCTGAAATTTCCCGGCCGGCTGGGAGTCCGTATTCCTTACTCACCAGTAAGACCCAGCCCCAGAAAGGGGCCTCGCTCTGGCCAGCACCCTCCTGAGCCTGCAGTGGGCACAGCCCCCAACTTGGCACTGTTCTGAAGAGCAGGTGAGCAGCAAGCAGCGAGGGAGACAGCAGACACCCACGAACAGTGGCCACAGACAGCTCCCTGCAATCCACGCGCCCTTGAGCGGGCAGAGCCGCGGGTGTCGGGGCTCCCCTCTGGAGCCAAAACCAGGCGTTCCTTACCATGCGCCCTCCCCGCCCAGAGCTGCGGGTCCCCACGGAGCCGGAGAGCGGGAAAGAGGCTTTCTAGCTCCAAAGGGGAAACTGAGGCAGGGGCCGAGACGACCCCCGTGTTGTCAAATTCAACATCCGTAACGTCGGGGCTGGGAAGACACCTGTAGTCAGAGTCCAGCCTCTCTTTGGAGCACCGGGAGGAATGGCCGCCGAGGCATCCTTGAACCCCCGCAGTGATGGGGTGCTCATCCCTTCGCAAGGCCCCTCGCCCACCAGACAGGCTGCCGCGATCCCGAGGATTCGACCGCCCCCATTGCAGGTCGCTGCCTTGCCCACCACCCTGCGGGGCTCCCGGGTCTGAGCCAGTCTCTCTCATTCCTTTATTTCCCTGCAGACGTAAGAGCACTGGTTTCAGTCACCAGTTGGCCCCTTTATTCCTGACGGGTCAGAGCTACAGCCCAGGGCTGGTGACACACGACCTGCCAGCTTGCCGTGAGGGACAGGACACCCGCTGGGAGGAAGCCGAGTCCCCACCCACCAACTCGAGCCCGCAGCCCGGTTGCTCGGGCCAAACCAAGGGCCGGGGACCGTCCAAGGGCCGGGGACCGTCGGCACAGCCCGCGCAGCTCCGTACTGGCGGGCCATCTTCTCGCGCCCCGCGTGCCGTCGGTGAGTCGGGTGTGTGCGTCCCGCTGCGCCCGGGCCGTGCGCCCTGCCGCCGTCTCACCCTCCGGTTTTCTGCAAAGTGCTCGGGCCCTGCTGCGCTGGGCCGGTTGCCCCCCAGAGTGCAGCCCCGGCCTGAAGAGGAGAAGGAAAGAAGTAGGAGTCACGTGGGAGGGGACGGGCCCGAAGGAGTCAACGGCAAAGAGGAAAGCCGGCGCGAGTACCTGGGTGTTCGGTGGGAGCTGGTCCGGGGGCCCCAGGAAACGCTGTGGACCTGGGTGTCAGGATTTGGGGGGAGCGGGTCTGAGAACCCGGGGCTTACGCAGCCTTCGGGTGAGTTCTGGTCTGATCTTTGAAGGCGTCTGTGGCCCCAAACACAGAGTGTGGCTTCCGGGGCCCCCGCTCCAGGCCGAGAGGCCCGCCCCCCGCGAACAGGAGCCAGTCCCCCAGGCGTGGGCTTGGGGCAGTGGCCTCGCCACACGTCGGTCTCCCCGCCCCCGGGCCGTGATCTTGGTCTCTGAGGTGGGGGCCTGGCCTCTAGTGCACCGCAGTGCACGCACCGCTGCCCCGGAAATGCCCCACGGGGGCCGTGGTCACCGAGCTCCTTCCGGCACAAGCCTGCGGACAGTGGCTCTTCCCAGATGCCCCCTCTCTCCGTGAGCTTAGGAGACAGGCTGGCCTCCGCCTTGGGGGGCCCGCTTCTTCTAGAAGCTGCCCCGTCCTCCCTCCCCCACCTCCCGCTCAGCCCCAGCAGGTGACTCGCCTGGCAGGCCTCCTGTCTGCCGGGCAGCAGCCTGCTGCACCCCGCCAGCCACGTTTCTCGTTAGTGTTTGGTCTTATCACCACCGAGCCCGTAATGAGGGTCAGGATGGAGGATTTACGAGCTCGTCCAGCTCCGCGTCCGCACCTGGCAGAGGTGTTTCCAGAATGCCTCCCCCCACCTCCGTCCAGCCCAAGAATGGGCTTTCTGTTCGAGCTCCTCGCGGATGCCATAAATCATAGCCACGGTGTACATGCGTGTGCGTGCGTGCGTGTGCGTGCACGCCAGGTGCCTGTGGACAGGACAGCCCCACACAGTTGGTGGCCGGACTGGTGGCTCTGAATCAGCTCGTGGGTGCTCCAAGAAGGAGTCAGGGTGAGAAGGATGAGACCCGTCCCAGAGGCAGACACTGGCCCAGGCTTCGCCGAGCAGAGATGCAGCAGCGGGGTCGCAGGCCTGGGGGGCGGCGGGCAGACCCCCGGGCCGCTTCTTCCTGCGCCCTTGTGCTCAGAAGCCATTAGGCAGCCGACCACAGGCGCGGGCGGCGACATTCCCGCCGGCTACGCACCCCGGACGGGCCTGGGGCTGGCAGTGCCCGTGAAGTGTGAAGAACCAGCCCGGCAGAGAGCCCGTGAGTTAGAAGTGCAGGAAGCCTCAAATGATGTGCAAAAAAACCCGTCAAGGTTAGGAGAGCTTTTCTGAGCCTCTGCCTCCTAATGCAGCATTTCTGGTGGGGGCGATTCATGAGCTGGGAAACTGGCGGGGCCGGGGGGAGGGGCGGGGGGTCTGGAAGGCCCAGCGGGGAGCGGATGGGAGGGCAGTTTCCTTTGGAGGCTCAGCCCCGAGAGGCCCAATGCCAGGCTTTGGGAAGCCATCGGGCAAAGGGGGCCAGCCTTCAAATCTGCAGAGACCCAGCCCTGAGGCCAAGGCCACGGCCACTAACATCACCCTAGGAGATTTAGGAGGTGGGGGAGGTGCTGGCCCACCTCCTTGCTTCCCCTGCATCGAGCCCTGGGCGGGGGCTCTGCGGCCACCTCTCCTCCTCCGTCTGCTTCCAGCTCTACTGGCCTCCCGGGCCGAGGCTCTGAGCACAGGCCAAGCCAGGCCTCAGGCCCTGCCGAGCCGGACCTGACCTTATGGGCCCTGTAAAGTCTCATTCCGAAAGAGGCGGGAGCGGAGTTCCCGTTGTGGCGTGGATACCTGACTGGTATCCATGAGGAGGCAGGTTCAATCCCTGGCCTCCCTCAGAGGGTTAAGGATCCGGCGTTGCTGCAAGCTGCAGCATGGTTTGCAGATGCAGCTCGGATCCTGCGTTGCTATGGCTGTGGTGTAGGCCAGCAGCTGCAGCTCCAATTCTGACCCCTAGCCTGGGAACCTCATATGCCGCAAGTGTGTCCCTAAAGAGCAAAAAACAAAGAAATGAATAAATAAAATAAAATAAAAGGGGTGAGAGGGGGCCCTATGGCTGCCCAGGCCTGCTTTCTGGATCGCAGAGCAGGCCGAGTCCTGGGGCTCCTGGAGCAGATGCGGAGACCCTCACGCTGGTCCCCGCCCTTGTCCCAGCCGGGCCGGAACGGCCCTGCTCCTGGGAGCTCCGTGTCCTGTCCCACAGCACGGGCAATAACGAGTCCGCCTGGGAGGTCCGCGGTGATGAGCACAGGGCGGCGCTGGCACGAAAGAAACCTGAGCCCACCCAGCTCATGGTGCGAGCTGCCCGGGAGCCCAGCCCGGCCCCTGCGGAGAGATTCTGGTAGAAGGGCAGAGACGGAAGGAAAGCCGAACAGAGGGACATGGGGAGGCAGAGACGGCACCGCCCCCCAGGCCCAGGCAAGAAGCCAGGCCTTCAGCATATCGCTCGCCTAGCCCGAGGCACGGCCAGGCTCCTGTCCCTCCCACGCCACCATCTGGGGGTGGCCGGGGGTGCCCCGCGGGGCTGGACTCCCCAGAGAGACGTGGTCCTGGCGTCAGGTGAGGCCCCGCCCCCGCCCTGGCCCTTCAGGGCAGGTTCGGCAGGACTTCTTGTGCCTCCCCCGGGGAGGGGTCAGCGGTTCCTTGAAAGATCTCAGAGGTCAGGTTTTAGTCTCCTTGGAATGAAGCAGTCACCCCCGAAAGCCCGCCAGGGGTCCCCCTGCCTTGAGGGACCCCCAGGAAGTACCAGCCACGCTGTGACGGTCCGGGCGGTCAGGGCCAGGTCCCCCGCATGCTCGAGGGGCACACCCAGCCCTGGCGGGAGCCTTGGGGTATCTGAGCCCTGGGCCCTGCACCCCAAGAGGGACAAGGCCAGACTGGAGGCCCCAGGACAGTGTCTGTGCAGGGGAGCAACCAGCCATGTCCATGTCCAGACGCGTTAGAGGGACCTGGCGTGTGGGCCACGGCACGGGGAGCTTGAGAATGTGGCCATGTGCAGGCCGTTCCAGGGAGGAGAGAGCTGTTCCGAGAGCGGACGTTTAGGAGGGAGGGTCCGTCCAGGCCAGCTATTCCCGGTGATGCTGGATGGGCGATCAGCCCAGCTCTCTGGGCGGCCACGTGTGAAGGCCAGGCTCTGGTGAGGGCACGGATGGCTGGGATGAGCCTGGAACCTTCCAGCTGTCCTGTGGGGACACAGAGTCGGCCCCAGCTGAGAGGCAACAGGCCGTCCCCACATCCAGTCTTTGCTTGCCTGTCCCCCCCCCACCTCGCCCCCCAAGGACCTAGAGGTCTGGGCGACAGGAGACGCGGGAGAGCCCACGCGCTCGCAGGGTCATTTAGTGTCTCCTCAGTCCTGAGCGGGGTTGGGGGGCCGAGAGACACAGGCAAACAGACGGGGGGCACCCCCACCTGCGCAGATGCTGGATGCGGGACCCCTGGGTCTCGGCCAGCCGGCCCCTTCCTCCGAACGCCGGGCCTCCTCGAGCGGAGGTGCCTCTAACCACAGCTTTGCTTGGTGGGTCTTTTTTGTGGGTTTCCTGCAGTTGGGGTGGGAGGTGAGAAGAGGGGCAGGTGAGAGGCGTTAGTGCCTGGGGAGGGCCTCTCCTGTGTGGCCTGCGCGCCCCCACCCCGTGGCCTCCCGGTGCAGCGAGACCCGCCGTGCCCCCTTGGCCCCCGCAGCCTGGGTGGCTGGGCCTGGGAGGCTGGGCGGGGAGCTTCCCAGCGGCCACACTATCCTGGGCCCTCTGGCCGCTCTCCTTTCTTTCAGAATTAGGCCCCTTTGGTTTAAGTTCCCCAAATCGAGGGTCCTCGGAACCCAGGCCTCGGCTCACAGCGCTTCCAGCTCAGCTGTGCAGCAGCCACTCCCATAGGAGGGGCTGCGTGAGCTGCGGGGGGTGGGGGTGGAGACGTGCCTCTCACGGCAAGACGGCCGCCTCCCAAAACCTCGCTGACTCGCAGGCCGGGAGGGCCCTTGGCCGCTCAGAAAGTGTCCGTGGGCGTTTGGGAAATACGGAAACTCAGGGACCCTCCCTTCCCGGCTCCTTACCCGGGGGGGCGGAGACCGTGGGGCCTGGAGCCAGCCTCCTGTCTGTGTTGGGAGCCCCTCCCTGACTTCACTGGGTCCTTCTGACACCCTGCTCCCATCAACCCTGCCCCCCTGGACGCCCTGCCCCCCTGGACACCCCTGCCCACCAGGACACACCTGCCCACCAGGACACCCCTGCCCACCTGGTCACCCCTGCCCACCAGGACACACCTGCCCACCTGGACACCCTGCCCACCTGGTCACCCCTGCCCACCAGGACACACCTGCCCACCTAGATTCTCCTGCCCACCTGGACACCCTGCCCATCAGGACACCCACTTCCTGCTCCCAGCCCTAGGTGTGGCGGTGGCCTCGGCCCCTCTCTCCCTCCCAGCTACCTGGCGTCTGCCCAGGAAGCTGACCGAGGTGCCGTCGGGGCTCTGGATTCAGGACCCTGAGCAGACGCGCTGGGAGAGCAGGTGGGAGGGACTCCGCGTGCAGCTTCCACCTCGGAGCCGGCAGCTTCGGGGCGTCCCCCTCTCGGCAGGGGACGGCAGTCGGGCCTTCTGGTAAATGACCCTCTCGGAAGAGCACACGCTGAGAAGCTCCCAGCCTCTGCCTGTCAGAAGCGCGTTCAGAAAGCAACACCACAGCCGGGGCCCCAGCGCCAGTGCAGCCACGCGGTGGCCTCTGAGGGCTGAGAGGCTGGGCGTCCGCAGGCGCCGGTTTCAGACGAAAACTTCCACTTTCAAGAAAACCAAACGATGTTCTTTCTTGCAAGGCAGTGTGCAGGCTGCTGCGAGCATGCACATGCAGGCTTGCACAGGTGCGCACGCGGGCTTGCACACATACGCGTGCGCACGGGCACAGACACAGCCAGATGCGAGAGCGGCCACACCCCAACCACACCTTCAAGACCGCTCATCTCCAGCCCACACCCGGTGCTCTCAGCAGAAGGCTCTGCTCTGGGACACGACGGCCTCTGCTTTCTCACACGCGGGGAGGCTCGCTGGGGAGTTTCCGCAGCGCCAGTGGCACTTTTATTGCCGGGCCGGGGCAGTGATCTGCTCGGTGAGGAAAGACAGGGCATCGTGCTCCCTCCGGGAGGTTCCTGGGCGTAGGTGGGCCGGGTGGGCCTCCCTGACGCCCCGGGGCCTCTGATGTCCAGATGCTGAACGGCCTCCCGCCCTGAGCCCGGACGGCAGGCCCCACCTCAGGCAAATGCAGAACACGTCGGCTCCCGCGCCCAGAACGCCTCTGACCTTTCTCGGTTTTCTTTCTCTTCGGGCAGATCTCCGAAGATCTGGGCAGCGGGAAGTTCTGCGTGGATGCCAGTCAGGCCGGGGCGGGCAGCTGGCTCAAGTACATCCGCGTGGCATGTTCCTGTGACGACCAGAACCTCACCATGTGTCAAATCAACGAGCAGGTAAGTCCTCGCACGCGGCCCCTATCCTTGGGGTGTTGGCACCGAGATGGAT